>CADDXX010000344.1:813417-825140 GCA_902810485.1 Alauda arvensis | reverse complement strand
GGAGAGGAGAGGAGAGGAGAGGAGAGGAGAGGAGAGGAGAGGAGAGGAGAGGAGAGGGAAGAGGTCAAAATCTCTCTGCTGAGCACAACAAAGATGTGTAACAGACCCTCAGGACCTCAGCATGTGCTGCAGTTCCAGGGCACACTTCATTGTATGTAAAGTACAGTCTGACCCAGCACCAGCAATGGGCCATTCTGCCCTGTGGCTGGGAAGCTTCTGAAGGGCTTCAGCACAGCTTTCTGAGAATCAGAGAGACACATTCTTAAACCTCATTTCAACCYTCAAGTTCCTGGCTGTGTTCCCTTAGAAACAAACCTAAGGCTAAAAGTCTTCCACAAAAGGGCTACATATGCTATTTATCAATCTTAGTGTAATTTTAGTTTCATACAGGATTTGTCCTTCCCAACCTTCCTGCAGCTGTCTTTGTGTTTAGTCTTTGTCATACTGTTGTCACCTGAAACTGGCCACTGGCAAAGGTAGAGGCTTAGTAATGGTCATTCTGAGAGGAAAAACTTCACTTCTGTTGATTTTCTTAGTAGGTGACTCCACTGCAGCATTCAGAAGTAAGGCATTACTGATCAGATCTGAAATAAAAACAAACCTCTGTGTTAATAAGTTTGCCATGCTCTTACCATAATTATTGGTCTTGAGTCTTCTCATTTACATTTCATTTTAGGACTTGCAGGTAGAAAAATTAGACTATTCCTCCAGAGAGAAAATTCTGCTTTCTGATCAATTGTCAAAATTAAGTCCACAGCATGCAGAGAAGTCTGTGTTCCAGAAGAACACCTTCCCTAACTCCCATACTTTCTGTGACCATTTGGTTCACCTTTGTTCTCTTCCTCTGTTTCACAAAGATGACGTGAGTAATGATTATTATATTAGCTCTGGTACCATGAATGCTACAGCAGACTTTCAGCATAATTCTCTTCCTCCTTAGGGAATTGATATTTTTATTCACAGCACAAGAAAACCTAGTCTGTGGCCAGAATATTTTTTCTCTATTTCTGTTTCTTTATTTGGTGTTTTGATGCAATRAATTGATTAGATAGACTAGCCAGCAGTTTCATAATCCTGTTCTGAGCCTACCAGAATTAATTAATGTTCACATAATACTATTCAGGAAGTATGTTTTAAAAAGCAGAGTGCTCATTATGATATAATTTTCAAGGATGCCACCCACATGGTATAATTGCCAGCACTCAAGGGACAGATACTTGCATGTTCCAAATGGGCAGCACAGCTCTCAGGTGAGGAGATGTCCAGGGTGCAATGTGTGCTCCTGTGTAAGGTTCATCTCCCTCGTCAGATCTGATTTCCCCTGCCCTGGCTGCAATTATCATGTGTTATGTCAGTGAGTGCAGAGGATGTTAAACAGCTTCAGAATGGGTCTGGGTCCAGTGAAATGGGAAACAGCATTAACTGGTTTCACAACACCACGTCAGGTGTGCTCAGTGTCCAGTCCCAACATGGGCTGCTCTTCAACACAGTCCTTTGCAAAGGACTTGAAACAGTTTTGAACCAATTCTCTTGCCTCAAATAATCCAAAGATAATCAAAAGGCATGTGAAAGTGGATCTGGAGATCTCTTTAGCAGCTTGTTTTCTGTTTGGTAAACATTTCTCAGCATCCACAACAGAAGTAACTTGATAGTTGCACTTACAGACTGCAAAGCTGGGCTTTATGTCCATCTCGTCCAGCTTATTTTTGATACTGCACTTTTACCTGCTCTGTCCCACCACAAAAGAAGAGGAAAACCTCAGACCTTGTTAGTGCACAAACACAAGCAGCTTTCATCAAGAACTTACTGGCACACCCAAAATTTCCTTAAATTTATTGCTGAGTGGTTTTCCTTAAATTCAGTGCTGAAGGGTTTTCTCTCAGTCTAATCTCTCTAAGCCCTAAAAGTCAGCCAGTGATTACTCAAGCCCTTATTTCAGCAGCCTCACTGAGCTTCACAAGTTTATCAGTGAATCAAAGGGGCATCTGAGGTGCCACACTATGAAATTCCATACCCTATGAGATTCTGGTATCCATGTCACTCCTGTAGATGAATCCTTAGTGTCCTGGTTGCAGAGATCAGGCAGAGCTTAGAGCCATGTGGGGGAAGCCAAGTGGAAAAGAGCAGGCCTTGGGACAAACCTAATAGCAGCCTACTGGTACCTGAAGGGAGCTGACAAGAAAGATGGAGAGAGGCTATTTACATGGGACTGAGTGACAGGACAAGGAAAATGGCTTCACACAGAGAGTAAGTTAGATTAGATAGTAGGAAGAAATTCTTTTCTATTAGGGTGATGAGACACTGGCACAGGTTTCCCAGAGAAGCTGTGGCTGCCCCATCCCTGGAAGTGTTCAAGGCCAGGTTGGATGGGGCTCTGAGCAACCTGGTCTGGTGGAAGGTGTCCCTGCCCATGGCAGGGGAGTTGGAATGAGATGTTATTTAAGGTCACTTCCAACCATTCTATGATTCAATGGGGATTTTTTGGCATCAGGGTGATGTTTAGAGAAYGATATTCTTCTTTGTCAAAACAGAAAGTCTTGAAGCAAACCAAGATTTATATTCCTTTGTCACTTTTGTTAGGCAGCTTGTATCTGCAGTGATACACGTGAATACTGCACACCTGAAGAGCTCTAAAGCTCTGCATGCCTGAAACACATTAACAGCATTGGAATGGGCTAAGGCATACAAATCATTGTTAAAGGAAAAGTGGTTGCCACAGTGCTGGGATAGAGCTAAATGTGATCTTCAGAGGCTATTAAGCTAATGCTGTATCATACTGAACAAAGTAAAGTTAGCCACTGATGATTCATGTCCTTTCCACCACAGCTTAATAAATGGATACAGAAGTTATATTGATTTTCATGGATGAGCAAGTAGATCTGAAATCTGAAAACTTGATGAAATATAAATTATGGAATATGGACCACGTGTGATGATCTCATAACCAAGTGAGAAGTCTATCACTTGAAGCAAGTATGCTAAACTTTAAAGGGTTATTGACACACTATCACAAATATATTTGTTTTTTCTTTCTTTTTATTTTTAATATAGTTTCTCAAACTCCTCCATATGCCCATTGGGATTATCTGAAGCCTTGGCTCTAGATGCAGAAAGCTCTAATGTGGAATATCTAGTTTGTCAGAAAGTGGGAAGTATTAACAGGAAAGTAGCAATGTGAAAAGGGCAGCTACAGTCAATAGCACAGAATTAAGAAATATGAAGAAAAACTAATTTTTGTTGTTTTTTTAAATGAGAATTTGACAATCAGCTTCCAGATTCATTGCAATTAGAATCATGAGGAAAAACATAATTTTACTGGATATTCTACATAAGCATTTCCTCTGGATTTACTTTGTGGAGCATTTCAACCATTATGCTTCCACAGATTAATACTTTCAACAAATATTTATTCCTATAAAATCAATTTTCTTTTTCATAGTGCAGAAGGGAAACCTCACAAACTTGTAACTCAAATACGTTTTCCTAAGTAACTTTTGCCAGCTTGTACTGAAACTGTGAAATTCTTTGGTTTAGTAAAGCCCTGAAGATGGAAGCAGACCCTCTTGGTTATTTCTCTGTGCTCTACATGGTCAGATCAAAAATATTAAACAGAGGAGTACTGAATCATCAGAAATGTTACTGTACAGGTTATTCAGAGGTCAAGAAGGAGGCAAAAGGGAATTTAGTGTCCTTGTGTTTCCTGATGACTGCAAATTAGTTTGAAAAGTCAATGAGGAGCTTTTGGAGCCTTTTAAAAAGAGAGGATATTCTCCTTAAGCTCATTGCTCATGCTTCACTGTTTTAGTTCTTTTCCCTTCACACCCCTGGAGGATGGCAGTGCAGGGACACTCTAGGAAGCAGTCACGGGGCAACAAGTTTTGCCCAGGTTTTATCAGCAATGCTCTTTAACCATTAGTATTATTTTTAAAATAGAATTTTGTCCATGGCTTTATTCACATTGATTACAGAGGAAACCACCCCTCTCCAGAAGAACACATCATGTGGCTCAAAACCATCCCAGAAGCAGCTCCATGAGCTCATGGGAACTTGGGAACATATGTTAGATATTTGGGAACATTTATGTGGCATCATGTTGACCAAGATCCGTAAAGCCCCAAAGAGATCCTGAGCTTGTATTATTTGTGGAAAGAGGATTCCAAAGTCTTGGGTCATGCAAGTCAGCAGCAAGCACCTCATGGGCCTCAAGGCAAGAAGGGCAAAGTCTGTGGCACACATGTGAAGAGAATAGCATGCTTTGAGATTTTCCAGATTTTGTTTATAACATCTAGATGAGAAAAACTAGATTTAAGGTGTTCAGATACTCAAAACTTCTGAAATGCAGCTCCTATAACAGACAGCATAACTCTCATTCCTAGCCTCTGTGTTTCAATACATACAACAATTTTCATGTGAATGGAAAACTGAGGAAGAACACTGAAGGAGAGACAAGAAAACCAACCTTTAAAGTAAAAATTCATTTCCATTCAGATACTCCTACAGCAAAGCAAGTTCTCAAAGATACCTTGTGGTTATATTAATCTCCTTAACATGCTGAGAAGACTGTTAGAAATAAAGTACCTTATAGCACATGTAATTTATCTCATACCTTCTTCTGATGTTTTTAAAAACTAGACAAGAGCAATTATTTCCTGAGTTAATTCAGCACCACAACATACCCATAGTCAACTAAGAGCACTAATTCCATCACAGTCCCCATGCATCTGCTTGGCTGCAATTCCATAGTCCATCTTACGGAAAAAACACTCTCAGGTTTTGCATATTAGGCAGCTGGAACAGTCACAAACACTAAGAAGTTTTACATTTAATGATTTAATCAATTTTTCTCCCTGCTCTCTATAGAGAGGAATTGCATGCAACAAACATTGGTGGCATAGAAGTTGGGGACAATAAAGAGGGATAAAAGGGAGGTAAAGCAGCATCCAAAGGAAAAAGATTCATCTAGTGAGACATCATGATGTACTGGAGTTATTTCCATGAGTGGGAAATTTACTTCTAACTTGAAGAATAACAAATATTTAAACAAGAAAGCAAGAAAAATAGAGGATCAAACAGTATGGTTCTATTGGGATTTGCTCAGTTTGAGTGCAAGACAGGAGACTGGCCTCATGCAAAAATCCAGGAAGAAGGGAAAGGAGAATCTACAAAGAAGAGGCAAATAGCCTGATATTTTTTTATTTTTTTTGAAAAAAATTATATGGAGGAATAAAAACTAGCAGTTTTGAGTTTACAGATGCACAGACACTTTCTTGCCATCCCCCTGACCCCAGTAGGCACACTCATAATCTTTTAATTACTTGTTTAGCTTCTTTTCCCCCCAGAAAAACCCAGATCAACCGAACCAAACAATCCAAAGAGTTAAAAAAGGCACAAGGACCTAAACCTGATCATTTGGCTAAAGTTCATCTAGGAAGATATGGCAATCTAACATTCCTGATTGTATCCGATATGCCTCTAAGGACTCTTTAAATTCCAGCAAAAAGATGGATGCATGCACCAAATGACATGACCAATGTTCTTTTCAGTTTGATGGTTGAAGTAGCTTGTACAGAACATAGGAATTAGTAGATTTTTGCATTACTTTGTGACACATAAACTCATGCTTACAGCACTTGATTATTTTACAGCTATCATCATTATTTCAGTTGTGGGGATGTACACACATGGAAAATATGCAACAACACATATTACTATGTAACTATATATAAGTCTACATAATATCTATAATATATGTATATATTCTCTGATACTTGACACATTTGCATCTCCCTGAAACTAAATGTTAAAAAAAAATCGTTTTCAATATTTTTCTACTATTGAATTAATCCTAATCAATCAACTCCAAAGGAACAGATATTTTGTCCATAATGTGAGCTTTCAAAAACATATGAGAAGGTTTCCTGTTGTTGCGTTTAGGTATAGTTTAAAATCTCATGAGCAGTTCTACTACTCTGGTGCTTCTAAAGCTAAACTAATAGACACCAAGGCTGACTCCATAGTAACTTTTAGCCTTTATTCTTRTATTTTACTGTTATTTAATTTTATTTTGTTGATCTATGAAAAGTAACTAGCTTTTATTGTTAGTTAAGTAGTATATTTACCTCACCAAAGTCCTTGTTAGCAGTATTTTGATAAAAAGAGAATCCAAACACACTCAGAGAGCCAGTCTTTCCCTTGGGAAGATGATCCAAAAAGGTTAAGACTAATCCTTAATTTTCTCACCTGTGGAATTGTCCATATGGTGGAAGCTTTGTTGGCAATACTAAGGCAGCAGTTTCACTAGATCCATTCCCTAGCAGCTGAGTTGCTCTACAGCTCATTTGCAAAACTGAAGGCAAGGGTTTACACCACAGACAGGAGAATGGCTTGGTGACTCCCATGGAAATAACAAGCATTGTAATCAGTTTTCTGCAGCAAATTTCCTCCAAGAGGACATGAAGCAATTTCCATTCCATCTCCTCATAGATACTACCTGTCATTTGATGTTCAACCCTGGAGAGCTGAAGGCATTCCAGTTTTGGAAACTCATACAGCCATGGGTCAGTTTGTGCAATATAGAGTATGACAAGAATCATTTTAATGAGCAGATATCCTTAAGGTATGCCTTAATTAGTTATAGTCTGAGAATATATTGTAGAGCTTTTGTTGTACCAAGTGCAGCTAGCACTCTTGAAGTGCCAGTTTTTGTTTTTACTCAGGTWCACTTAAGATAAAGTTTGTTTTTGAAGTAGTATCCTGGGTAGTATATCCTCTTGCCATTAAAATAAGCTTTGTCAAATGTTCTTAAGAATCTTCTCCTCTTCTATAAAGCTATGTATTCTTTTCTAGGCTTTTACTAATCCAACTTTTCATATAGAAATTTTTATGTATTTAATTTCTAGATTTCTCTCTGTGATGCAGATTCCATCAATTTGCTTCCCTTGAACAAAATCTTCAGCCTTTGAAAGAATGTAAGCTTTAATTCAGCAATGTAGTCTCAAGAGATTATTCAGTCTGCTCTGCAAAGATGAAGTAAAATCTACCCATTAGACTTCTAGAGAGGATGATTTTTTAATTACTATTATTTCATGCATGTTATCCATTCAACTAGTTGATGCAGGGTATTTTATATGGATTAACTTCCCCCTTCCCCAAGTGCACTTCAGGATGTTACAGGGATAAAGCTGATGGAAAGGAGGAACACAGAGCAATTTAAGAGCGGTAGCATGTTCAGATGGTGTCAGTAGCCAAAGCTCAGTTTTGGACTGAAGCATGAGAGCTAAGTCTCTTCAGAGTTCCTGGCATCCCTAACGTTGATTAAACCTCATTGGGAATGCAGGAGCAGTAGTTCTAACTGGCACTCCTGCTTCTGCAAGGTAGGGAGAATCACAAATAGCTTAGCTCATGAAAAGAGATACCACTATGTGTCTAGAAGAAAATGAATTCTCTTTCCTGCTGAATCAGCCACCTTGTTGCTGCAGAGTTGAATTAGCAACAATTGATATCTGCAACTGAATTAAGCCCAGCTCTCCAGGAATTAAAATCCTGAAGCTGCCACCATTACCACCATCTAAAACACACAGAGTTGTGGGGCCATGGTAGCCCTCTATCTCCCTACTGAATGCAGATCTGTGATGGAACAATACCCTGAGGTGAAAGCAGTGCTGCATCTGGAAAACCCCACCATGGTTCAAGACAACAAATCCATGGAGGTCACTGGTTTAGTGTTACCTGTTAGATTGGAATGGCAATGTGACGTTTGGGGCAGTTTCTTCCTGAGTTTCAGCATCACAGCTTATGTGCTTCCAGTCAGAGAACTAGATCATGTTAATAATGAGCCATACTGTCTAGTCTTTTAAATGAAATGCTAAAAGGCCAGTAAACAAGGCAATGTAGGATATGAATGAAATGTAATAATGATGCTATGCTGAGCATTTTCTATAATTGGAATTTCAAAGGTTACACGTGCTTGATCTAACAAGTCTACAGTTGTAGGTTTTGTCTAATTTGCACCTAGGTAGCAGCTGGAATCTAGTTTTTCTCCACCCCATCCTCTTCCTCTTTCTCAAACTACCCATCTCTATTATCAAAAACTGCTCCAATACACAAAAATTCCAAATGTATTCAAGTCTGAGACAGTGACTGCTCAGACAGAAAGGCTGACATGCAACTGCCTTGGGAWCCAGTCATCAGCAGCTGAACCAGGAGTAGGGAAGCAATCTGCTCATCACCCCCTATGCTTCCAATGAGGGGGAGCTTTGGAGAACCTGTGACTTGCAGGATTTGTGGTTAAAACACAAAGGGTGAAGGGTTGTTTTGTGCTTCACAAAGAGCTGTGAAGGGCTGTTTTGTGCAAGAAACGTGTTGTGTGTGGGAAAGAAGAAGATCAAGGTAGCAAGGGCAGCAGCACCTAACCATTACTCTTCAGCAGTGAAGTTTAAGAATTAGCATGATTCCTTCTCATAGAGAGGCATTAAAGAGCAAAGCCATTGGATGTGAAGTCTGCAGTTATCCTTCAGTGTTCTGAGGTGTTAGCCTGCTGTTACACTGTAGACAGACACCTGCAAGGTCTCTGATCTTGGCTTCTCTCCCATCAAATTTGGGTGGAAGAAGTTATACACCAGACCATCATCTGGGTTGTCCTCTCCCAGGCCTAAATGGAGCTCTTTCTTAGTGGAAATCTGGACAGAAGTTGATCAGATCTGGTGTCTGCACATGATGATGTTGTGAGCTGGGAGGCAATATAAAAATTTCAAGCTATGAGCACTTTCAAGGCCAGCAAGGAAATGCAGGTCAGAGATCCAGGGATTTCTTACTTCTGTTTCAGTCCCAAGCAGACAGGTCTTGCCAGGCTGGAAGTTCACACAAGGTTGGGAAGCACTGACTACACAGTGCTAATGTAAGCTGACTTTCTTGTGTCAGGTCTCTTGCATGGAGTTTTGATGTGGCTTTTCAAGAAGGACAATGTTGTTTTTTTTTTTTCCTGGAAGTGTATTTGTCCTTGAGATTTTAAAAGTGGTGTTGTTCTGGCTGGCAAGAGTGGGCAGAAGGGCAGCAGGAAGAAGTTGAATCATCCACTGCTGATATACAAATAGAACCACATGATATAAAGTGGAGCCACATGCTGCTGTGGGTTTCTGGTGTYTCTTTTGCTTTGCTCTTGTATTTCTGCCTCAGTTGGTCCTGCCTCCATTAACTCACACAGCTCAGGCAGCAGAGCCGTCAGAAGTCACCTCTGCACACATGTTCATTGCACTGGAGGTGTATCCAGCTTGATATTGAGCACAGTTTGGTCTGCTTTGGCACAACACAACATACTCTCTTTCACTCCCTCTGCATGATGGGAAAACTCGTCAGTGAGGCTGGCTAAGAGATGTGAGCTGACCTGTCCTGACTGGGAGGAGCAGACTCAAGCAGCTCCTTCAGTGAAAAAGACTTGGGGTAATGTTGCCAGGATCAATATTGCCCCTTCTCCTGCTTGGAAGAGAGAGGAACACACACATCACAAACTCATAACACAAAATGTGGTGAGAGTTTTTGCATGCAAATTGTAAAATCTGATCAGAAAACATTAGAAAATAGGACAAGATTGTGAAAGAAAGGTCTTATTTTCTCTGCTACTTGAATACTGATTTTAGCTTAGTTTGTTAAAAAGTTCAAACATTGACAAAGTCAAAGACAGAGGAACAAGCAGGACTCCTTGTTCTACTTAAGAAATGCTAAGTCCTTTCCACAGAAGAGGAGAGAGAAGACATCCCTCCCACTCCACAGCTGTGTGAGTACTCTCACTTCTTCATCTGATGGTAAATCCCATGTCTCAGCACCAGGACTTAACAGAACCTTGCTGTTTAGGGGACTAGGGCTAAACAGCACTGCAGAGTTGCATTCATGGCATTGTTAGGCTTGCAGGACATGGTTCAGCCTTGTCAGGAGGAGCAAGAATGAGCTGCAGTTGTATCAGCATCTGCAGAGTTCAGGAGACCAGCTGCTGAAGGAAGAGGTCTCAGACAGGGTAACATTGCAGGATTCTTGCAGAAACACCCTCAGAATTATCAGATTGGGATAACAGGGTGAGGACTAGAGGAACACAACAAGCCAAGGTAGAGCCAAGGCAAAGAGAGAGGCTTTGCAATGAAGTGCTAGAAAGAAACATCAGTACGTGCCCTAAAACAATACATGGCACTCCTTTTGTGTCCACAGCCTTGCACCCTTTCTGTTGGTAGGTACAAATGCCTCCAGGGGAAAGAAGAAACAGCAAAACACAGCCCACAGCTCAGTTCCACATGGAAAGGAAAGATCCTGAGACTGTCAGGTAATCTCTGYTGCTGAGCAGATCTGAGTCATCAATCTTTATTGGCCACCACATCTCCTTTAAATCACATTTCCTTTCCAAATGCCTGAAAGCATTTGAGAAAGAAAGAATGGTGTGTTGGCCTGGTAGCCATGTATTAGGAAAGAGATAAAGTTTTTAGGAGAAAATAAGCACAAAATCAGATTAAACAATCACAAGGGTCACAGCAARAGGGAAAGGTGCAGTGCATCTTTCATGCAGGGTACAAGGCTGATGTAAATACTGTTAGTAGCTGTAATGCCTAGAGACCCCAGCAGCCAAATGAGGTCCTGTCATCACCTCTGGTATGCAGGGAAAACAGGATAACACTGTGAAAGAGGAATACTAATCTTAACACTTTTACTGTCACAAATTTGCTGTGTGGATTTGAGACACCAATAACCAGGACTTGAGTTGTCATTCAAATCAAGTAAAGGTATCAAGTAAAGATATGCACATGCTTGTTCTCATCCAAAGATAGAACTTAACATCCTCCAGAAGAGACCAGCTGCACTTCGAAGCTGGGCATATGTCTAAAGAGAATATTGCTAYGCACTTTTTGCTTCCACTGAGAAGACAAAGAAAGGGCTAGAAATTTGGCTCAGCTGTGAATTCCAGTGAACCAGTATTTTCAAAGAACAGTTGTTTTAATTTACCTCCTTGCCTTGAGTATGTTTTCATAATAAAGTTTTAAGGCTGTCAAAATGCTCATTTTGGCAGTTTGAAACTCAGTTTACTATCTTGTTTTGGGACAGAATTGCTGCTGGTTTGAGAATCAGGCTTAATTAACATGCAGAGTTCCATTACTGATTATTTTGATCCAAGCCCAAAAGATATTAATAAGCTGGGTCTCTAGCCATGAAGATTTTGCTGAGGAACTAGATTTAATGGGATATGTTATTTTAGTAGATGCAAGATGCCACAGTTTAAGAATATTAAATAAATTTGTGAACTTCAAATTTTTGTGCTGATGTATAAAAAGAGTCCTGTGGCCTTTAAGAAATCCTGTTTATCTAAACTGTTTTTTTCTTTTTCTTTTTTTTTTTTTTTTTTTTTTTTTTTTTATTTTACTTCTAAATGGATTATAATAGAAGGAAATTCAATTACTTTGGTCCTCCTTGGCAGAACTTGTAGCTGTCAGTCCTGCTGCATTGCACTTACAGCCACAGTGGCATTTTGTGCTGTGCAATGCACCACTCTGCAGAAACACCCAAGGCAGTGCTGAATTAGCAGGGAGCTGGACAGGCTGAGGTGGGAACACTGCCATGGGAAGTGGGGGACCACTGGCCCCAGCTATGCAAACCACTAATTCAGAGGGAGTTTGGGAATTTCTAAGCCACACCATATTGCGCAGGGTGGACAGAAATTTTTAAGACACTTGAATACCAAATAATAG
>CADDXX010000344.1:744519-813377 GCA_902810485.1 Alauda arvensis | reverse complement strand
ATTAAATTTATGGGTGGTACCTAGGTTAAAGCTAAAAGGGCCAAAGGAAGCTTAAAATTTTTGCCATCCCCTTCTCTCCTCTAGAACATTTTATACTTTCTCAAATGTTTTTAGCATCAGTACTGAATTCTTTTCCATAACTACAGAATAAAAAAACATTAAAGATATAATGCCATTATAGCCCCAAGAAGCTTGGCAGAAGAAGCTGAGTAGCTTAAACCATTTTTGTAAGCCAATGAGATATCAAATTGATGGAGTTCTAGCAAAGTTATCTCATAAATTACCCATGTGCAAGGCACTGCTTTCTCCTCCTACTCTCAGTCGTGTACCAGGGCAGCTCCAAAGCCTAAGCTCATAGGCAAATGACAGGAGGATTTCACATGTAAGTGAGAAAACTAAAAAGAAAATATTCATTGCTGAGAAATGAACTCAGAAAACAGCTGTAACTCAGATTTTAAACAGTATTTAATGAAAACAGAGTATAGAGCACTACTATAGAGCACTACTTTGGGGAATCACAAAGTAGAGGAACTCTTAAGTTGCTGAAAGGAGCAACTATTCCAACTTAATGTACTTTTTTTCTCCCTTCTAGGTTTATTTGAAAATTGATTAGTGATACTGAATAGCAGTCATCTTTTAAAATTGCCCAAATCTGGTCTTTCAAGTGTTCATAAAGCAATAAGAAGCATTTAATGATCATGTTTATTCAAAAATTATTTACCTACTTTTTGAAACAATGCTGCTTAATTTTACCTATTTTCTTCTTTGATTCATCATTTCACTCAGAAGTGATAATTTCACTCAGAAGAAAAGTTACCTTAGAGAAGTGCCTAGCCCTGATTTAGATAGCAGCATTTTGAAAGTTTTATGTTCAGCCAAACTGTTCTCTTTCTAATTTCTTATTCTCCAGATGAGGAAATAAAACTTTGCAACATGGCAAATTAATGATGCCAGAGAAAACACAGTCTTCTGTCAAATAATAATTTCATGGACATACAAGTTGCTAGGATTTAGCCAAAATAAATATAAAATTTTAATGCACTGGGTGTCATTCATATTCTGAGTGCCAGAATCTTAAAATATGTATTGTTAGGCTTCAGAGTTAGAATGCAATTACTGTATTTGCTAAAATTCTAAGTTGCCCAGTCACTTCACAATGCTGTGTATATGATTTTGGCCAATAAACCAGCACAAAGCATGTCAGAAAGGTGGTGTATAATTTACCAAAGACAGAACTGGTTCAGTTTCCCTTGCATCCTTGCTAATTTCATTGGAAAAGAGGTGCTGTAAATGCCTGGAGCCTTTCTCTGGCTGTGCAAATATACAGCATCTGCATTCCAAAATTACTTCAGGGGCTGGCCAGTTAAGAAAATTTGCAAAGGTGTAAGAAAAAGGTAGAAGACCTTTTCCATGGGTGGTATTCAACATACGATTCCCATCAATTTAGTGGGATTTGCCACTTACTATCCATACATCACTTCTGAGACAGGAGGTGACTGTACACTCCAGAATTTGAGTGACACCTTTCTAAGTTTTCCAAACCTCCTTTGGCTGGACATCTCTTGAGATCCAAGATTATTTGAAGAAACTTGAACTCCCTCATATTAGCAACACAAGAGAAGGTTAAAAACGTAGGGATGATCAAAAATGTTTTAAAATTCTCATTGTATTCATCCTAGGATTCATCTGGATCATGCTCTTCTCTTTCTGCATACCATCAGCTTTACATGAAGGAAAGGTTGAATCTCAGATGCCATGGAGATTCCAGGTAACTTCTCCATTTCACACAGTATGATCACAGCTCAACTTACCTATAGATGCAGAGAAAAATTTGTTGTTGCCTGGAAGAATAAATTCACTTGGAAAAAAACCAGTAAAAAAGCCAAAAAAACCCAACCACCACCACCACCAAAAAACCCCTCAGCTACTAAATCAAAATAGTTGGTAGCAAAACACAACAATGCTTGAAATAATTTTCCAATGCTACTTCTGAACCTCAAGGGTTTGGGGKTTTTTTTTAGTAAAAAACTGATCCCCAGGTAGTTTAAGGCAGCTAGGAATCCATCAAATGTTTTAAAGTCTATAATGATCTGAGATGTATTGACTTCTAAATCTTAGCAAATATAAATATAAATATCCAAAGGGAAAATGACAACAATACACCACATATGATCTTTGAGTTCTGAGAAAGATGAAATTAACTGGCAAACCATCTAGTAATTTGCATACTAAGCACATCTGCAGTAATCTATCCCATTTAAAAGCACAGTACACAAAGTACACAAGTAATCACAGAAATGGATGGACTGTATTTGTAGACAAAACCTCAGTGTGACTCTGAAAACAACTCTTGAAAGTGGTCCTTTGAAGAGATCCAGAGAATTACCAGTGCATTTTCAGAGTGACAGCAACGTGGATTTCATTGCAGTACCTTCTGGAGCAACGGGAAAAGGGGACTTTCCAGTACATATACCTGTAGTCTAATGTATATATGTGCTTCCCAGGTATATACCCGTACATATATATTCCCACATTTTCAAGCTGGCAATAGGACATTTCTACTCTTCTTAGGGAAAACACGGACCAGGAAGGTCTACAAAGCCCTTAACAATTCTGAAAGCCTGACAGACCTGGGTTGGGATCACACTCACGAGGTACTGGGACAGTGACTAAAACTGAGCGAGGCGGGGAGGGGACCGCACACCGGGTACCTGCACCGCTGCTTCTCGGGGGAAGGGGCTGGGGCAGCAGGGGCTGGGGCTGGCACAGGGGCTGGGGCTGTCGCTGGGGCTGGGGGCGGTGTGGGGGCGGTCCCTCGCCGGGGGAAGCAGATAAAGGCAGGGCGGCGGGGAGGTGGCGGAGGGCAGCGGAGGAGCTGGGTGTGCGTGTGTTGCTGTCCGGCCGGCATCGCCCTGCGCTGAGCGCTTCTGGAGCCAGCGGGGCAGCGCCATGGGGGCCGGCGGAGGGCTGGGGCTGGCGGCCGTGCTGGCGGCCGCGCTGCTGTGCGGGCCCGGAGCGCTCTCCGGCCGTGTCCTCAGYGGTGAGTGCGGGGCCGGGGCGGAACCGGGACCGGGAGCGCTCGCCGAACCTCCCCCCGCGCATCGGCGGCCAGCGCTGGCAGCGGCTCCCGGACCGCCTGCCCGCGGCCGGGCGGGGATGCCGCGGGGAAAGGCGCGGGTGCCGAGGGGCTGCGGGCTCCTGCGGGGCTCCAGCGGCAGCCTGAAACCCTGTCCTGCCCCGGCTTCTCGGAGCTGGTTGTTGCGCTCCGGCTGCGTTCGACTCGCTTGAAAAAGAGCGAGCGTCTTCGAGGAACTGCGCTGAGTTTTGTGTGTTGGCAGCTGGACAGGGATGCTTCTTCGTCTGCGATGTTGTTTAGGAGCAGAGGGCAAACTTTGAAGAGCGTGCGGCGTAAATAGTTTTGTTGTGTGTGGATGCACGTCTCAGAACTGAAAGGAAGACGGTACTTTAGAAATCTGTATCTAAAATTAGGTTTAATGTTAAKAGCTGCAGACTCCCACTGTGTGTTTGCAGTATAGAGGTGCATGTGCTCAGAAGCTGCTAAATTTAATGAAGAGGCCCCTTTTAAGCTTACTTTGGTTCAGAGCCTCCAGACTAAAGCTGACGGGCTCTCGGAGGTGTATTGCATGTGCCTGTACATCCATGCCTGTAAACAAAGATTTACACACTCCACTCTGCTTGTTAACAAGTTATGTGTGTGTATATGTGAGTAAGAACACGGCTCTTTACAAACTGTCTCTAGAACAATGCAAATTATTTGTATGCTATTGTTTCAGAGGCTGTAATAGCATATTAACAAAGCTTTTTTGTAGGTTAATTTCGGGGTTTTTTTTTTGCAAGCATTTGATTGCTGAATTCAGGTAACTTTATCAGTTACTGAGGGAGAGCAGTCACTGGACTATTTTTATCATGCTCTATTTGAAGCCTGTTCTAATGCAACAACTGAGATGGGCTGTTGGGCTTTTGGTAGAACAGCATCTTCAGGAAACAATAGCTAAGTAGCAGTACCTCCAACACTTTGAAAAAGCTTGTTTGCCTCAACAGTAGCCTGAGATATTTAATCTACCTCTGTTATACTGTGAATTGTACTGCTTTATATGATACATCAGAGCTCTAAGATTTACAATTTATGTGACTGCTATGTAGCACTGTTATTTTTAAAGGATAGTAATGATTAATTTTCTATGAGATGCATTTGGCATGAGCAGTCTCAGTGCAGGAATCCATGTGTGGCTGAGGAAACCCAGTCCCTTAATCTCCTAGCTGCAGCTTCTGTGTTGAACTGAGTTGTAGGAAACTGAGCTTTTAAAGCCATGTGTGATGTGTGTATACTGCCTTGTCAGACTGTTCCTAGATGCACATAAGGCTTTGGGGGTTTTGAGGGGACACAGACTCTGCCCCCTATTTCCCTGAAGCATTTCAAAGCATATGGTGAGCCTCATGTCATTGTATTATTCTGATAATATTCTGGTAGGGTACAGGAGAGGGTTTGAAGCCACTTACCGAAAGAACCATTTATGTACTATTTGTTTATTTGTTGAAGTTGCATTCATTAGATAAAGACTTCCTAGACAATGACAACCACATCTATTTGTTTATGCTAATTGCAGATATTCTTAATTACTGGAAGTGCTTTTTTTATGCCCCCCTTTCTTTCTCTCAGGGACCACACCCCTATTCTGGCACAGGCACATGGATAGGTGTAGTACTAGCAGCAGCTGACATTATTTCAGGCCCGAAGTAATACCACTGACTAATTGGGCAGTGTGTGCTGTCACCTGACTCCATCTATCTTACCTCTCTCTTGTATAAGAACCAGCAGCTTGGACTTAAGCAAGCTTATATTTGAAGTCATAAGTCTATATCTTAAACAGACCTATTCCTAAAAAAAACCGTATTTATTTATGCTTCAGTCATGATTAACAATCTGGCATAGTAGGACATTTCACTGCTCTCATTCCAAATAAACATATAGTTTCCTATCACTCACCTAAGCTGTTTGTGAGACTGCTTGAGTGCTGGTTGGACTGTGTGGAAAGGGTCCTTTTGACTGCAGTAAGTCTGCAGCAGACCTAGCAGTAATTGCAAATTTGCTCCCATTTTGATCACAGTGTCAAGAGGGCAGAGAAGGAAAGGCCTGCCTTTTTGAAATGCCACTTTTTTAAATAAAGCATTTCTGTTACTTTTTCCAAGGATGCTCCTTTTCCTAGGATCTAATTAAAACTATTGTTGGCATCAAACAATTCACATTTTGGTGTTATTTCTTTGTCATCTTTAATTTGGGAAGTTTTGAACAGTGATGCAAAATGCTTTTTTAATTTTTAATATAGCTGGACAGGTGTTTTGTGTGCAGTGCTCACAG
Source organism: Alauda arvensis (assembly GCA_902810485.1). Classification (NCBI taxonomy): domain Eukaryota; kingdom Metazoa; phylum Chordata; class Aves; order Passeriformes; family Alaudidae; genus Alauda; species Alauda arvensis. The sequence continues at coordinate 807,997 of CADDXX010000344.1, read as the reverse complement.
CTTCCATATTGAACTATCTAATGTTGCCAGAGAATTGATTCCTATAGGAAAAAAGCCCAAAGCAGGCTCAGGAGAAAGTGCTGAGTCTGCCTTGCTGTCCCATGACATCATAAAGAACATGAAGTGATGATAATGCAGTTTGCAAAGACGCAATTACTTTAAGTATCTATTGGGCAGGAGAGATGCAAACTAATCTTATTACTAATCATTTAACAGCCTGTGTATTAATCATAGATATTACAGCTTAATGACTGCTGTTTGTCTAGTTGTATTTTTATGGCTTTTAAAGTTTTGCTCTTTGCTACTGCTGTGCATCAATAGCAGATTAAATAGCGATGCAGTATTTTTAACCAGTATGTATCTATTTTGCTGCTAAGTGCTCGGATGGATAAAAACACTAAATGAAATAAAAACGCTTGGTGGGTCAGGAAACTACCAGGGTTGCCCTGCAACTGTAGACTTTTTTGCTTCAGATGCCTTTAAGGAAGTGGATATGTTCATTAACATGGCTTATGATCAGATTTGATTTCTACATAAAGTACTGCAAAGTAAGAGAATTAAAGCAGTGTCTTTATGGGTACTGGACTGACTAGGGATAGCAAACCCTTTCTCAAAAGATGCATAGTTTAAYTGAATTGAATTTTCTTGGCCTGCTTATTACACCAAGCTTTGTCAAAGTGTAAGCATTTTCTCTAGGTGAAGCCCTCTGCTGTAAAGTTGTGGGTTCTTTTTTTCTTGGTGTGAACTTTAAATTTCAAGGTACATTTGCAGCTCAGAATTTGAAAAGATGTAACCTGATAAAAACATTGCCATCTCACCTACATGTGCAACAGGTGTGTGTTAGGCACATTTAGTTCCATGTTGGAAAAGATTTGCTTGGATAGGCATGCCCTGGTAGTAAAGGTTCTTTTGCTCAGTTGAAGGTCTCAGCAGTCACTAAAGCTGAGACTTGGAGAAGTGCAGGAGAAGCTGGACATTGAATTCCCATGGACTCCTTTATTATCTCCTCTCCTTATCCAGCTGTACTGAGCACTGTCTTCCTGGGGGCAAGTCAGTGAGCTGAAGTGAAATGAGGGATGACTTCTGGATATAATACATGTTTCTACTAAACACACTTTGCTGCCAACCAAGAAATTCCACAATACCCTGTGGAATGAGAACCCAGTTTTCATGAGACCTCTGATGGTGGAGGAGTCCTTCAGTAGCAGGGTAGAAACAACCAAGAACTTAAATCAGTTTCAGGAGTCAGATTTCTGTATTAGAAGCGATCCCTCTTGTAAAGCTTACCTTTCCCATGGGTGAGACTTGTGCAGGTGGGCCAGGCTACAGTTCTGGTGAGGGATGAGGAAGGAGACCTAGAAAATCCTAGGCTGTGTCTCAGACCAGTGTGCTGTGCTGCTTTCCCAGGAATACACCTCTTTGCTAACAGCATTTTGTTCAAAAATCCAAGGGCCTTGCAAAACTCAAACTCACTATTGTCAAATCCCATTATTCCACTTGGGTGAAGAGCCCAAGAGGAAATGCCTACCCTGGAGGGAGCTGTGGTAAACACCATGTGGCATGGTGTGGACAATCTGCTTGCTTTCACATGGCTTTTCTTGCTTCCAGAGAGAGGACTGGTCTCTTCCCTGCTTCTGTACCTTGATTTTAACTCTGTGTAGTTCAGGTCTGGCCCTATGTGGATCAAACTTCTGGATTATAAGATGTTTGCAGGGGAGCATGCTTTGGTTCATGAAGGGTTCTATACAGCATCATTTTCCTGAAACTAATTCCCCTAATGGCTTTCTCCTTGCAAATCTCTGATGGATCAGTAAAGGTGGTACCATAGGTGAGATGAAACAATCCTTTGATTGTAATTGCTACACTCTAATTCCATACTATTACCAGTCACTCACTGGTTGGACGTTGAGTCTCTTTTTGAAGCAGTCCCTGCTCCCACCACTGACAAACAGTGGGGCCTTCAGTTCCAAGCAATCTTACAAAATGAGTCCTAACTAAAAAGTTGGCATGGCTCTAACTAAATCTGAATGTAGCTGCAGTATCCAGCTGATGACTCTAGACTCACTTTATAAGAAGGAAAAATTTGGTATTTTAGGAGTGGGATTAATTTAATTTTGATTTTGAATATACTGCAGATCTGCACTAACTGATACTGCTATCTGTGTTTGCTTTGCTCAGTTGTCTACACAGTGAGGTCAGTGAGCCACTTTAGATATGGACAGGTTCTTGGGAAGACCTAAAATTTGGTGAGATGAATCCCACACTGTAGCTCAAGGATTACATGTGATGTGAATTAACCAATGATGCTTTCCCTCTGAATTTTTTCTTAGTGCAGATTATCCTTTATAATATCCTAACAGATTTCTCCTCCCCTCAAACTTCCTCTCAATTTTTGCCTTAAGTGAACTGTCATCAGCTGTAAGATTCCATGTGGATTGGCTTTTCCCACTTTCTTAGGAGCAGGTGAACGAGCAAGGCTTTGCTTGTTGCTTTTAGTTGTGGAACTGCTGCAAAAAGAAAGCACCCTACACTCCTGTACTGAAATGCATAAAGGATGTTGCACCCTAGGAAGCTCTTAAACCAAGGAAATTAATATAAGTTCTGCCCATATATATTACCTAAATCTATTGCAAATGCTTTGGTAACAAATTAATGAAAATACACCTACTTGGAAAAAAGACGTTCAAATTTCACTGAAAATTACTGAGAATGAATGATACTTGCTATGAAAAATAATTGAGAAAGAGTGTATTTTCTCTCTTCCCCCTTTTTTTCTTCATTTAATTGGTGTGGGGTGTATCTGCTGACTGGGGAGATTTGTGTTGAATATTAGGGAAAAGTTTCTCACCCAGAGGGTGTTTGGGCACAGGAACAGACTCCCCAGGGAAGTGGTCACAGCACCAAGCCTGACAGAGTTCAAGAAGAGTTGGCCAACACTCTTGGGCAAAGGGTGGGGTTCTTGGGGATGGTCCTGTTCAGGGCCAGGAGTTGGACTGTGTTGATCCTAGGGGGTGTCTTCCAACTGACTGATCCCTTGTGATTCTGTGACCAAAAAGTTATGAACTATTTCCTTATAGAAGCAAAAATAAGGAATAAGCCATCAGCAGAAACTGTCAGAAGTGTCTACATTTATGCCTAGGAAAAACCCTGTTGAGGAACCTACTGATGGGTATAGAATTGGGTATTTGTGAAAATGGTGGGGTTTGGGACAGAAGAATGAAACCATTCCCCTGTTCCCTAGGCTGGCACACATACTTCAGGCATTCAGACTACAATTTTTGTCTATTGTCTATTCCACAGCAAGTTAGCAACAACTTCTTAGCTGCCATAGTATGTCTGTCTTCAAAGCTTCTGTGACTTTCTATTTTGGGCTTCATGGCTACACAGAAAACTATTGATGAATGGACTTAATTTGAATCACAGAATTGTTTGGCTTGGAGGAGACCTTAAAGCTCATCTCTTTCCAACCCTCTGCCATGGGCAGGGGCAAATTCCACCAGACCAGATTGCTCAGGGCCCCATCCAACCGACCCTGAACACTTCCAGGGATGGGACATCCACTGCTTTTCTTGGGCCAGTCCTGTCAGTGTTTATGCTTTTTTAATAAACAGCTAAAGTTGTGGAGTACTTGGTGGGTCTTTAGGCTATGATATATAAAAATTCTTGTGTTACTGTGTTTATAAGAATTAACCTATGTGTAACTGTGTTTATACAAATTAAAAAAAAAAAAAAAAACCAACCAAAAAGCAAACCCACTGCTAACAGCTTTAGCAGTAAGGATATGTTTTGTTTGGTTGGGTGTTTGGTTTTTTTTTTTTTTTTCTTTCTTTTTTCTGAGGTTTTAAAGTTCTGGGTAAAATAATCCACATCCCAGACCAAACTTGTAGATATGTAGATCTTTCCAACACACTGAATTTCCTCCTGTTTTGAATAAGTTCAAATAGATGCCATTGACACTTGGGTGTTATCATTGGCCTGATTGTGTCCAAGTTTTTCCTTAAAGAAGGGAGGRCAATTGGCAACTTTAGAGGGTTGTTTTAGCAGCTGTATTGGCACTTTTTGTGAATCCCAGGACAGTGCAGCTGTGAGCTGGCCCCTTGGAGGAGGAAGTGGCTGACTGCCATGGCCAGACCTGTGATATACACCTGTAAAGTTCACACCATCAGAAGAAAGGAAAGTAGTTATTACAGGAAAAGCTAAATGGATCTCATGCTTTAAATTTATGATATATTAGATAGCTGAAACCAGGGCTGATGCCAAAATGAAGGTGTGCTTCACTTAGAAGAAAGGAAAGCTGTCAGAGCTTTAATGATTTGACCTGGGGGGAAAAATACTTTTTGGGAAATACTTTATAGATTTATTTTTTTTTTTGATGCTGAGTTATGACCCAAGTCCGTGACTAAAATATTTTCATAGAAATGGATATTAATTTTCCAGTTGAAGACACTCACCCTGTATTGATTCACAGAATTGTAATTGTATGTTTTCCTGCAATGGTAGTTACGGAGGCTGAGGTGTTGATTAGCTTCAAATGAGATTTAGACATCAAGCTGCTTCTTTACAGCTCTGTTATCAATGGCCTGAGATCCCTCCTTTGTACACCAGGGTTGAGAAGCTGAGTATAAGAAATAAATGTGTGTTGTTTTCATTGGGAAATGAGTGAATAAGCCTGTCATTGCTCTGTGAAGATGGAATCCTTCATGCAGGCTGGTATTCCATTTCCCAGTACATCAAGAACAAGCCTGAAGGCACCACATCAGATATTTTGAAAATCCAGACATACTTTTAATCTGTTTGGAAAATATGAATTCTCACAGCAATTGTTCAATGCAATGAAGAACGTTTGCCAGGACAAGGAATCTTCTTGCATCCCATCCACCTGCACTAGAAGAGTACAGGTTCTGAGCACACAGAGGCTTTGGCAAACCTTCCAGAGAGAACTTACTTAGGTCACTACTTGTCATAAGGGGTCCTGTGTGTACTCTTAACTACCCATTTTTGTGACCAGCAATCTTGCTGCAAACCAAGCTCTCAGATCCAATTTTAATTGCACTTGTATTCAGCTGATAGCAAAATCCAGGTGTTAGGAATGAGGGACATTTAACATGCCAATGAGCAGTAGCAGGTGCTCCTTTGCACTGTCTCCTTTTTGATTGCTTGATTTTTGTAAAGGTGTAGCTATTATGGGTCTATTGAGGACAGTTGTCATTCAGAAATAACCCCACTCCCTGTCCCCAAACGCTAGGAAAGGCTAGCATACAGGTGAAACCCAATTTCAGCAGTAAATGTACTGAAAAATCACTTTCCATGGCAAAAGAAAAATAAAGACAGGGACTAGACAGGACCCATGCATCTTAGGTAGCTTCATATTCTGCATAACTGTACTAAATCTCTGTATAAATGGTATAATACAATGATTTGTTTTTACTTAAAACTCCATCATCCCTGTTTATTTTTTTCTCTTTGCAAAAGCTGCATTAATCCTACAGAGAGCTGTTTGCCTGGTGTCTGAATCATCTTTGCTAATTCACAAAATATGGGATGGTTAATGGCTAATGTTACATTATCCACCCTGTGTTTGAGAGAGAATAGAAAAAACTCCTATTTATCATTTTAGACTTGCTGGTTATGAATGCATCTATAGCTTTTACTTGCCCAAGAATTTAGGTAGAAAGATGCTCCATTACAAGAAGCATTTTAAGAATGGCTGATAGAAGAGTTTTGCACAAGAGGTTGAAGCAGCCTCCATTTGGCCACCTTAGCCATTGTCTGCATGCTTGTGACTGATCTGATTTGCTTTGCACATCTGCCTGAAGCACAGCTACTGCATGGGCAAATGTGGTCCTCAGGGCTTTTTATATGAGCCAATAAAAGTGACCTGGAACCTTTGAAAATTTTTCACCCTGGGAAATCCCTAAAGTAGAAAACTGTATGATGACAATTCAGGCATAATCCCTAATCCAGAATAAATCAGTAACGACTTCATCTTCTCTCAGAAGGCTTGGTTATTAGGAGGATTGGAGGAACAAGAGCGTGCTAAGGTGTGGAAGAGAGAGCTATGAAGATATCAGTGCAAATATAGGCTGGCATGTGATCTGTACAGCAGGTTTTATTAGAATGTCCCAATTTATGAGCACATGGAATTCCTTAAACTGCTTGGGACTGTGAGATGAGAAACAGCAGTGGTTTGAACACTGACTCAGAGAATGATGTGTCTTCAGTGTTACAAACTTTGGGAGAGAAGATGGCAACTTGCTTTTTTCATAAAGGCAGACAGAATGTAATTACAAAATGTTATCACAGTTTTTTTTTTAAGTAATATGGATCGTGAAAGAAATATATTTGGTGGATGGATGCAAATTGATGGAGTAAAACATCAACAGCAGTAAACTAATATTGCAAAATATGACCTGCARTGAACCCAGTCAAAATCTGACTGTATGAAACAAAGATCATCTGACAAGAGGCATCAGCTTTGAAACAAAATGTGATTAGGAAAATTTATTACCACTTAGTCTCTTGCTCGCCACATTTTGGAGTGCTTCCCTGGGACTTGGTGTGGAGTGTGGATTTGTGTGACATGGAGACAGGTGAGAACAAGTTGTGCCCAGTGCCCCACATGCTGGTTAGTCATCCCTGAGGTCACTGAGCTCATGCAAACTCAAGACCAAGACCAGTCTTCATAACACAGGCAGAGAATATTTTGGTAATTACCACAGATTTCTGTTTTGCTATTTCATTATCACTTTCACTTTAGTCCCTGGGTTTTTAGTCCCTGGGTTTTTGTTTGTCACTTTTCAGAGGTCTCCATAGCCTCATGCTGCTCTGGTTAATGTTAAATATTTCACATTGCTTATTACCAAGTGCTCTTCTGTGGTTTCTGCTCAATCCATTGCCTTGGGAAGAAAACAAAAGTCAAAATACAAAGACAATAACATTTAGTACATGAGACTGTGTGCATTTATTTTTGTCCCTCTTCAGATGTGCAGTGGCTGACCTAATCTAGGTGCATGCTAATGGTATCAAACCCTGGACTGCAGGTCAGTTTGTAAGGTTCAAGAGGAAGAGGAATGGGATTTATCTGCAGGGAACTTATCTTTTACTTGATGTCTTCAAAGACTGCAGCTTAGCAAGGTGTGTCACACAAAATGACCTTTGTGCCCCTCATGGGCCTGTGGGGGTTTAGTTCAGTAATAAGCCTGATGCTCTTAAGGAGAGGAGTCTTTGACCTGGGTGTTTCAGCAGCAATTTCGCTTCTAGATGACACGTGGCTGTAACTTCTGTCATGATAGAAATCAAGGAACCTATTATTTGTTTAATGAAGCATATTTATTAAAACATAATGGAGATACAAACTGAAGTAACACCTTTCAATTGGCTTAATTCTTTTTTTCTTGAAGGAGATTTTTTTCCCCCTTGTATAATTATCTGCAGAAATATTTTCATGAGGAATTTAGTTTAAAAATGTCTTTGTTCTGAGGCTGATGTCTGAACATTCCACTATGGACCTTCTGTGAAACACCCAAAGATGAAAACTGAAATGCCTGGATGGAAATGATAGCTAGCATTTTCTGGAGTAAATACTGTCCACTTGTTTTCATCAGCTGCTGGGATGATGAGACAAAAAAAAAAAAAAAAAGATTATTCACATTGCATAGTATCTTAGCATGATTCATTCCAATAGTCTTGCTTACAAATCCAGTTTCTATTCAATTGTGACAGAATAAATGGAACTCAGTTAATACAGCTGAAATAGTAAAATGTTGCTTTAGAACTAACTGTGGAGTCTGCTGAAAGATGTTGGAATAATGTAAAATAGCACACAGTTGATATTGCCATGCTTGTCTCCCTTACACTGTGGTCCATTCTGTCATTTTTTAGTGGTAAATTTTTTTTCTGCTTTGTAGTTCAGAAATAAGTAGTGAGAGGAAAAAAAAAAAAGGAGCTTTAAATCCTGACATCTCAGTGTGTTCCGAGAAGAGCACTAAAATGTCAACTGATTTGCCAGCTATTAAGGCACAACTGCAGATTTCCATTAACACATTTATCTGCTGCAGTGGAACTGGTTCAAAGTCCGCTTCAAAAGAAGAAAGAAAAGGTTCAGAGTAGGTCACTGCCTAAAGACAGGGATTAAATTAACTAGAACAAGAGAAATTCACAGCTTCTTCCAGAAAGCTTCTTACTGCTCTGCCTCACACACTTCATTCACACTATTTGTGTCTATGGGTCTTAATGCCAATTATTTCTTTGTTTCTTGCTGTTTTCTCTGTTGGTTTCTTGAGGTATATTCTTGCAGAAATGATTAGCTTGTAAGAAGGAAATTATTTCTTTTGCCACAGGTAGAGAGAGCAATAAATGAAAGAGCAGTAATTTAGGAGTTGGATTTCATGCGAATTTTCATTTGTTCAATTCTTTCACTTGATTTTAGTGTTACTTAACCCTGTCCAAATGTCTGCAGTAACAGTGGTGTCCTTGAAAATCATTCAGGTCAGCTTAAGGGAAGAAAGAAAATGTCTTCCACAAAGCTTAAAAGATTTCACTTGCAAGCCCTTTCAGATAAACCCTTGGGTAGAAACTGGGCCTTCACATCTGTATTCTGATGGCTGCAAGAGGGCTGCCTGCTTTGAGTGCACAGCACTGGCAAGCTGGGCACGTGTCAGGGGCTGCAGTAGCTCTTTGCCATTGTGCATCACAAATGCTTGTCACCTCCTGCTGCCCCATGCAGTCCCACCTGGTTTCCTTGGGGTGGGTAAGGGAGCTGAGCATTGATACAGCCTCTATATTGGACAAGAATCCAGCTTATGGATGCCAGCAGGTCAGAAACAGCACTTGCCATGACTCAATGGTCTTCAAGGTCTTTGCCAGCCTAAAAGATTCTGTGACTCTGCTTGAGACTCCATGCAGCAGCTGAGTGGCAGATGAGCACCCTGAGAAAGCTCAGTTAGGGAGCCAGCAAGGATCCATTTYTTCTGCTGGAAGGTTTGGCTCAGATTTTGGGAGAGTCACAGAAGAGCAAAGGCTGTGCGTGAGAACACAGAGTGAGGGGAGCACTTTGACCACCTGAGTAACCTAGAGGGATGGGGAGTGGATTGTGTGTTATAAAGGCAAAGTTTGCTGTTTTCCCATGAGAGGGAGGAACAGCGCAGGAATTACGATCCACAGTGCTCAGCCTGCTCATTGCAGTTGGTTGAACATTCCTCCACAACTGAAATTGTGACCAGGATACTCTGACACCTGGATTTGCTCATAACTGACTACTTGATGCCAAGGAGGAGTGCACAGAATGAAAGGAATCATGGGAGAGTTTATTTCAAAGATTGTCTGGGAAAATAAAAGGAACAAGACAGTGGAGAAAGCACTCTACCTAAATTTCCACGTACATCTTGAATTAATGCTTTGAATCCAATCTTCAGCTACAGAGAAAGGTGTGGTCACTTTTCCTTGGAAGGGATTCGTGCCCTGCATAATTCAGTGCTAGGCTTTGGATGTGCTGTTATATGCACATGTGTACTCTGGCAATGAGCCATTGTCACTCACACAGCAGTGAGGATCAAAATGTTGATCAGCTCCTCCTTCCCCATGCACTCTGTCCTGTCAGTGAGACAGAGCTGCTGGGGATAATCAGTCCTGTTAAAAATTTTGGAATTTTGGCCTTGTAGAGGAAGCTGGGTTTTCACATGCAGCTTTCATTCTTGCACTTCCCACTTCACAACATTTACACTTGGCATTTTGTTACTTTGATAATAGTAGTTCTTTTGTTGCAGTAGTTCTTTTGGGAAGAAGCCTATTGTTTTAAAACTGTTAGAGGGTCTGTCCCTTGCTTCTTCAACAGCACTGCCCAGCTAGGACTGTGGTCCTTGCTACATTTATTGGGAGCAAGGCTCTTAACCTATATGGATAAAGGGAAATAGCAGGAAAGAAATTGGGGCACACATTGTGTTGTCAGGATGTTATCAGAGAAAATCAAAAATTGGATCTTGGAGCCTGGCTTTTTCCATATCTGTGGCACCAGCTTGTCCTTTTTTTAGACTGTTTTGTATCCTGTGCTATTATGATAGATTAATTACTGATAAACAGCTAAATTTTCAGAAGTCTGTCTGCCAAATGAGATTAAAAAGATGCTTTTCTTCCTGATAGTCCTTTTCCAGATGAACTTTAATAGGGTATTATAAAGAGAAGTTTCAGGGTTTGTTGGTTTTTTTTCTAGACAGATTACAAGAATTGTAGGAAACCCTACAAAGTTAATAAAAGTATATCCTTACTGTACCTATAATTTAGCTTTCTACAACAGAAATAATCCAAAAAATAAGTTACTTTCATATTTAGATAAAAGTCAAGAACTGATCCTGTTTTTCCATTCCTGTATTAATACATCTTTAATACAATCTGCTTATTCTCTGCAARTACTTGAAACCATGCTCTGTGCAAATACAGAGATGTCTTCATCTCAGCCCTTGTACTGTCTGCTGTTGGAAGTATCCTACGTATTGAATACAAAAATGAAGCAATGCTAATGCAAAAAGAATGACCTTTATTGTAGCTTTTCATGTTTTTGTTTACTTTGATGTTTACTCTTTGTGTATAGTTAAACATTGCCTGGGAAAACTTAAATACATTTGAAGTTATGTGAGGACATTGCTGTTTCCCAGTGACAAATAACAATTTTTTTTTAAGGTGAAACAGGATAAATCTTGTTCAAATGCTGTTATGTGAGTCACTTATCTGGGTTTGCTTAGAAGTGAGACTAAATTCGAGATTTTTCAAATGCTAATCTGATCTAGCACAATAAACCACTGTACTTTGTGCCAGCGTGGCTTTACCTCAAGTGCTGTGAGCAGTTTTGGGTGCCTCAATAKAAGATGGTTTAAAGCCCTTAAAGAGTGCCCAAAGGAGAGCTATGAAGATGGTGAAGGGCCTTGAGGGGAAGCTGTATGAGGACCCACTCAGGTCACCTGGTCTGTTCAGCCTGGAGAAGAAGAGACTGAGGGGAGACCTCATTGTGGTCTTCAACATCCTCACGAGGGGAAGCAGAGAGGCAGGCACTGATCTCTTCTCTCTGGTCACCAGTGACAGGACCTGAGGGAATGGCATGAAATTGTGACTGTGTCAGGGGAGGTTTAGGCTGGATATCAGGAGTATGTTCTTTACCCAGAGAATGGTTGGGCACTGGAACAGGCTCCCGAGGGCAGTGGTTACAGCACCAGAAGCTTTTGGACAATACTCTCAGGCACATGGTGTGACTCTTGGGTTGTTTTTCACAGGGCTGAGAGTTGGACTCCGTGGTCCTCAATGATCCCTTCCAGCTCAGCATGTAGTGTGATTGTCAGATTTTCCAGTAAAAGATTACTTTTGTTGGTTTTTAAATAGTCTAGATAATGCCTGGTAGTTTTTGTTACTTTGGTATCTTTCAGTCATTCTTCCTTAACAAAATAAATTTTCCTACTTTTCTTCTCCAGTGATAAATTTCTATACTGGAAAAACTTGATTGTTTGGCTTTTTTTAAGAGATAGTTATATTTAGAAGCCTTCTCCTGTCCCTAATTAAACATACTGGAGTTCAGTTATGGCTGATAAGTGAATGTGTTAATTCCTCATCTTGTATATGTTGAATAAGCTCTAGAGAGCCTTAGTAGCTGAAAATGATAATTATTTTTCCTTTTTGGGAAAGAGATATGTATCTTTTTCAGACAAAGAACTGTAAGGAGCAGACTCTCTCCTCCTTAGACCTTTACAGGTTGTGCTTAGGCACATTGCAGTGAAGAGTGGCTGTGAGTTCCTCTCAAGGTTAACTTAGGGGATCTAAAAAATGTCCAACTGCTTCTTGCCACTAAACATGAGAATTTGAAACTTTTTTTGGTTTTTTTTTAAACTGAATAGCTCTGATTAGTATTAAGTAGTCAAGGAAATACCCTCCAAACAGATCCAGGCTACAACAGAGAGGCCTGATGGTACAGTCATTAAAGGAGAGAACATTTTTCTAAACCTATTGGGAATTGTCAGTGTTTTGGAGAGTTTCACAGGCCTTGGCGAGATGGCAAAAATTCCCATGAACTCTGTGCTATTTGAAATCTAATTTAGAGCAGAGGATTTCCGTGGTGCCAGTGCTATCACCATCAATTCCCTCCGACAAAAATCTCCCGTGCTCCACCAGYGTGTGCGTGGTGTGCTGTATTCTTTCCTTGCAGCTCTGCTATTCCTGTGCTCTGAACAGTCCCATGTTTTTGTTTTCCAGGCCAGAAGGTGTGCTATGGTGCCTTCAAGCATTCCTGTTACAAATTAGCCTATTTCCAAGACTTGTCCAGGCGCGTGGGCTTCCAGGAGGCCCGCCAGGCCTGTGAGATGGATGGCGGGGCTCTGCTGAGCCTGGAAAGCGAAGCTGAGCAGCAGCTGATAGAAAACATGCTGCAGAACCTCACCAGATCGGGCTCTGGGATTTCTGATGGCGATTTCTGGATTGGGCTGTGGAGAAGTGGTGATGGGCTGGCCACATCGAGTGCTTGCCCTGACCTCTACCAGTGGGCTGATGGGAGCATGTCACCATTCAGGTAAGCTGCTTATTGAGAAGGTTTCATGGACAGGAATGGAGCCTGGAATGCCAAGCCTTGCTTGAAGGCATGAAGTTTGCAGCATCTCTCCCTTGGCTTCTCCAGATGGAGGGTAGCTGGCGGCTGGGATTTTGAATTTTGAAGCTATGACAGGATGGCATTGTGTGGCTTCAGCCTACGAATTTCTCTGCTCCCACCCACAGAGTTTGCCTCTGCATGAGGTTTGTTCTGCCACACACAGGGTCCTGTGGGTGTGGTCTGAAAGCTGGCAGGTAAATTCTGCAAGGCTCTGGCCACCTCAAATTTGGGAGCCAGCCACCAAAGAAATTATTTTAAGAAGCTTAGCACAATTGTTGTGTTTTAATCCTTTTTGAAAAGCCTTTAATTTCCTGATGAAGCCAAAGGTCAGAGTAGCAGCAACTCACAGAACTCAAAGACAAAGGGACAGAGAAGAATCTAATAGGGAGGAAAGCAGAGCAGTAGAGTGTTACTTCTGCAGAGGTGCTTTGATCAGAATTCAGATCAGAGATATGCAGCTTGGGCCTTAAATTCCTTTCATGGAAGGGTTGTGGGAAATGCAGGATGTCTTTGAAGAGGATGGGAATGTTGGGGTAGATATTTCTTCACTGATGTAAACTCTTTTCTTGCCATCCTGATCAACTTTATCTTCACGAACTAGAAACTGGTACACAGATGAGCCTTCCTGTGGAAGTGAAGCCTGCGTGGTGATGTATCATCAGCCAACTGCAAACCCTGGTCTGGGGGGGCCATACCTTTATCAATGGAACGATGATAGATGCAACATGAAGCACAATTTTATCTGCAAATATGCCCCAGGTATGTAAAACTGGAGTTAGATTTCACTGGTGAGGCATTGTCTAAGAAAAACAATTCCCTCTTGGTTTTTGAGGGAATCTTCAAGTATCTTTTGTTGTGTGTTAGAGGTTGCTTTGGTGTGTGCATGAGCTGGCATTAACAGGGGATACAATATGTCAATAACAACTATTAAAATACATTTTTAATACATTTAAATAAACCTGTTTATATCTTATAAGAATGTTTTCAAAGTTAGCTTCAGTAGAATGGATTGCCAGGGTTTTGTTGTGGTTTTTTTTTTTAATTTAATGAATTCCCTTACTTCACAAAGCATTTTAAGTGTACATGTTCTACTTTCTAGGTAGGATGACCAAGACTTCTCTTGGTCCTCCTGTAAAAAAAACACTGCACTGTCCTTGTAGCTGTAGCCCTGCCATTTTATACCAACTTACCTGTAGTGGTTATTTCAAGAGGTCATGCCTTGAAAGAATGAAGTCCAGAACAGCAGGAAAATTGTCTGCATTCATGCATGTAGACCTAGAGATATGAAAAGCAGATGCATGCTTGTTGAGATGGTGACAGAAAAAACAGATCTTGGGCAATTTGGCTGTGCTTTCAGACATGATGTAAGTTCTGTGTATGTCAAAAGAGGGAAAGCTCAATACTAGAACATGGTGCAAAACCAGAAAGGACGTGAAAAGTAAACTTTCCAGTTTGAGATGGTAACATTTCTATTCTTGGCAGTACTTGAAGTGAATGAAAACGTGTTTTTCAGCAGGAGCATGCAAATGTTTTCAAATAAATTTTGATGTGTTTGTTCTTCAGAACTAAGCTAAAAGTCAGAATGCATATGAAATTATGGATTTATTTCATTTATTAGTTGATAAAAACTCAAGAAGTGGCCCATGGGAATCTCATGAGGTTTAACAGACCAAGTCCAAGCTGCTGCACCTGGGTTGGGGCAACCCTTGGTACCAATGCAGGCTGGGAATGAACAGATCCAGAGCAACCCTGGGAGAAGGACTTGGGGGTGCTGGTGCGTGAGAGGCTGCACATGCCCCATGTGCTCTGGCAGCCCAGAAACCCCCGTGTGCTGGGCTGCATCCAAAGCCCCGTGGGCAGCAGGGCAGGGAGGGGATTGTGCCCCTCTGCCCTGCTCTGCTCAGACCCCACCTGCAGGGCTGCATCCAGCTCTGGGCTCCCAGCACAGGAAGCACAGGGACCTGTTGGAGCCAGGCCAGAGGAGGCACCAAGGGGATCAGAGGCATGGAGCAGCTCTGCTGKGAGGAAAGGCTGAGGGAATTGTTCAGCCTGGAAAAGTGAAGGCTTTGGGGTGACCAAATTGTGGCCTTTTAGTACCTGAAGGGAGCACAGGAAAGATTAAAAGAGACTATTTACAATGGCCTGGAGTGACAGGGCAAGGGATAATGGCTTCAAACTGACAGAGAGTAGGTTAGATTAGATTAGATAGTAGGAAGAAATTCTTTGCTGTGAGGATGTTGAGGCCCTGGCACAGGTTTTCCAGAGAAGCTGTGGCTGCCCCATCCCTGGAAGTGTTCAAGGCCAGGCTGAGCAACCTGGTCTAGTGGAAGGTGTTCCTGCCCATGGCAGGAGGTTGGAAACAGCTATTATTTGAGGTCCCTTCCAGCCTAAACCGTTCTAGGATTCTATGAAATCCCACTCTTAGCAGCTGTTTGACCTATATAATTCTGCAGTTTCCTACCTTCTTTGTCTATGCTGAAGATCAAACAATAATCCCTCTCTTTGTAGAGATCTGTCTGTAGAGATCCAGGCTGTTTTGTTCCTCTGGTTTTGGTGAATACATAACTTTTTCACTTTCTTGTCTCTTAATGAGGATATTAATGACAATTAATACTGCAAGCAAATATTAAATATTTGGCAAGTTGATATACCAGCGTATTTTGGTATGCTGTCACCCCCTAAATCTGTTCCTACTTTTGAAATTGTTAGTGGATATCACTACTTTATGATGATCAGTAATCATCATAGGCCCTTCAAGGGAATGTGAACATTTTATCACTTTTAGAACTGTTAGAATTATTTTGAAATAATGTAACAAAATAAAAATGTTTTATGTTGGTAAAAACCCAACATTTTAAATTCAGAAATTGCAGGCTTTATTAAAAAGGTTTGGTTTCAGGTGGATTTTGTACCTTTAAAAGCAAACAAATTTAAATAAGGTAATTATTCTGTAATAGTGAACTACTTACCCTTCTTGCTGAGATATGGTAAAGAATTGTTTTTTCTATTGCTTTTACACATCTGAGAAAGTACTGGGTGTTTTGGACTGTCAGAAAAAAAAAGTGATAACAGTAACAATGAAAATACATTCATATTTCTTTCTCTAGGTAGAAATGGGTTATTAGTCTATAATGAGTCATGTAAGGCAAACAATGTGTAGGCAAATTATTGTTAGTATCAACGTTGTTCTGCAGCTAAATACAGTGCTACTGAATTGTAGCTGTTTATTTTTCAGAYTGTTGGAATTGTGCTCTTCAGCAAAACAGACTATTCTCCAGAAATGTATTTATCTGAAGGAAAGGAGTAAATGCAGAAATGTATATAAATAGATAAATGAAATTTCCTTCACTGCCTGAAGAAAGTAACACAGTGTTTGTGGGGAAATTACAGTTGTTATCTCAAACCAAGTGAGACTTACAAACGACCTTTCCACCCCCCTCAAATCGCTGTGGAGGCTTCAGCAATGCAAAATACATCCGTTTCACCAGGAGTACTTCTAAAGTGCCATGAGTTGTTTATCACAACTCTCCTGTCTGTATTCCCCATAGGGTGTGTGATACCAGCCACAGGCCACAGCAGGTTGTAGGTGACTTTGATGGAGTTGCATCCAAGTGTATCATCAGCAAGTCCAGGACAGTGCTGGTTAGGCAGCTTTGCTCAAGCAGCAACTACATTTCTACTAGACACTTGTTTTTCCGAGCCCTCCCTTGACAACATTTACTGTTGCAATGCTCAGTYTGGCTTTGGATCATACTGATCATTCAGCAATCTTAAATTGAATTACAGGTTGATAATTGCATCCACATTTAGTTCCTGTCCAGCTCCTGTCGGTTGGATTAGGCAATCAAATTAAAAACTCCTCTTCTGCTGTCAAGAGACAGCAGCTCAGTACTTTGGGCTATCTTGGCATCTTTCTTTAGATAGGGCCAAATGTAGCTAATTTTCACCAGAGTAGGTGAAATAATTTCCTTTATCTAGTAGGCTTTATGGCTGTTTTGATTTCTCCCAGCAGTTTGTATTTATCAAGACATTCAGAACTGCATTCTCATAGCACTATTAAGTTAGCATAACCTTATGACAGAGAAAACTTCTTATGTGGTTTTAGAATTGTCTGCACAAGTGAAGCTTTTTTAGAGGTAATTTGACACTAGTTTGCAAAGAGTCTTTGGTAAGAAGATGAAATGCTGAAGAGTTAAGTAATTATTGTTTGGGGGAATTTATCTGTTTCTGTGATACTGCATGAAAAAGAAATTGAAACATCTGTTTTATTTGCACACATTTTTCATTCTCCAACAATCAATTTCAAATATTGATTTAACAGATAATGTCTTAGAAAAAGAATTAGGAGACAGAGCAGAGCCAGAATACGGTAAGAAATTTTGACACATTAAACTCAATTTCACTGGTAAATACATAATTATAAGGACAGTGTACAAGAACCTCCAAAATTATTCAAGTTTAACAGGCACAGTTAAGAACTGGAACACAGGAAAAATGAATTTTTCAGAAGGCAACAGCTACAAATACATCTGGCTGTTGTTCAGAATAACACTGCTTGCAATTCTCCCAGACATCATTCCAATTTTGATATAAAATCCTGTTTACATGTATGTTTAATAAATCATAAGTGTTCATTTTCCCCAGTATAAGTTAAAATGTAATTACTATTAATTAACAACATAATGGTCATATTTCTTAGCACTTGCCTGAGACATCTGATCTCCTTTTCAGATATTTTTCCAACAGTGCCAGCAGGAAATCCTTATGACACAAGCAAACCAGAAGATCAGTACCACATTATTGCCACTGAAACAGGTAATGTGTTCATATGAATGCAGTGTTCTGCTAAAAATATTAACAGTACAACTAAATAAACATTTCAGTTTCYACTTTTGTCAGTAGGAAGAAACAGTCTGTTTCTCTGGGAACTGCCCTGAAAATACATATATTTGAATAACATTTCAAGAGTCTGGTTACTTTGGAAACAAATTATTTCCTTGTCTCACCAAACTTAGAACAAACACCGTGTCCATGGCTCCTCCAAGTACCCTGTGTTTTGGGAAAGCCACATGCTAAGAGGAGTTCAGTGCCTTGCTGAGAATCCCATATATTCCCTTGATATTTGGGAAGTGGATTCTACTGCCCAGGTACTGCAGTGCCCCTGGCTGCTTCATTCAGCAATTTATCTTCTGAACAGAGTCCTGAGGCTCAGGAAGAGTTGTAGCATAGCTTTAGTTCAAGGAAGTGAACATGTCTAAGGGGCAGCTCTGGATTTTACAGGATTGCACCGTGGGATCATAGAAGGTGGGTGCTTTGTTTGCCCACTGGTTGTCTGGATTTGGGCCAGCTTCCTAACTGGTGTTTCCATTATTTGTAACCCCAGAGGAATTATTATATTGATGAACTGTGGTTTGAAAGCAATAACACCATTTAATACAAACTGTGTGAAGACTCTAAAACTCAAACACAGCCTGAATATTCACATTTATTCTTGCTGGTGAAATACATGTTCAAAATAGGACAATGGGTAAGAAAAACTCCACAATTTGTACATTAAATGTGTACTAAGATAAAACATGGGCATGTAGTTACTGGGAAACAGTGCCCAGCTGGAAGTTGCAGTCCCCATCTTCTTGCAGACAGATAATAGAGTCTCAGCTTGTGCCATTTCCCACTCCTTTTGTGCAGGGACTTGCAGAGAAGCACCTTGAGCTCTCCTCATTAGTCAAAGAGAAGCTATATGTGTCTTTTAAGAGGAAAGATGAGAGCTAGGCTCATTCCTCCTGTGGTCCTGCATGGGCAGGAAATGCACATACAAAGACAACTGAGTCTACAGTTAAAATGGACTGGAAAAGAATTAGGCTGTGAAATGTACTCCATTAAAATACTTGAATTTTTAATTAAAAAATTGGAAAATACCAGAATTGAAGACCTTAAGATGTGCTTTGCACATAACTTAAGGGCTGCTTTATTCTTGATACTGCTGAGTTCTCTTTGGAGCTCTTCCTATAGAAAGAATATATGTGTTCTTTTGTGTAAGTTAATGTATTCCTGTTATTTCACTTCAGATTTTTACTCACACAATTAAAAGCATTTCAACATGGGAGACATTAATGAGAGCTTTTGTCTTGTAGGTATAATTCCGAATTTAATTTATGTTGTAATACCCACTATACCACTACTGCTGTTGATACTGGTGGCTTTTGGGACTTGCTGTTTCCAGATGCTTCATAAAAGGTAAAATATATTCACCCATAGTGGTTTTATAATGCAGAATTCATATTTCCATTGGCAAGCTATTCCTACTGAAAGACTGCTTACATCTGTCCCCAAATATGCAAATAAGGGCCTTTTCATCTATTAAAATGCAAGTAGTTTACAGCTGTTACAGCTGAACATTCACCTTCAGGCTTTTCCACAAGATGTTGGAGTAATTCCAGGTCTCAGAGTGGCTGTTGGGACTCCACCTGTTTCTGAAGAAAGTCTCTTTGCAGGCAACTTGATAGAAAGGCTGGCAGCCCTTTAACTTTCTTTTAATTGTGATCACCAGCTGTAAAGTACCTGGGCTGTGGGAAATCGTAGAGGGGTCCCTCACAGGTGCAGGGTGAACCCAAGGACTCACTTTCTAACCTCAAGTAAAAAAAATTGTTCCAAGGACAAACCTAAGGGCCGGCAGCTGCTTAATCCTGCTCCACTGCACACACCATACAAACAACAGGTGCACAGAAATTGAAAATGCAAAGCAAAAGCTTGCTCTGGGCCACACACCAGTGTGACATCCTTTGTACATCATGTATGTGCTAAAGAGGAGGCATAAAATAAATAGATATGTGTTCACAGCTGTGGTAGCCAGCAGGTGTACTGTCATGCAAAAAGGAAACATTTCAGCCTTTGAAATACAATATACTTTCCTTCAGGCTTTAAAATTCTTTGGAATTCTCATTTTTCTCAAAATATGCTATAGATACATAAAGATATGACAGCATATAATTTTTTTTTCTGAACTAGTGTTTCTGAAACTTTCAAATATAATTTTCCTCCTTTAGTTCAGGAAGTGTTTTCCAGTTAATGTAATCCAGAAGAGTTTAAACTGGAATATGTTTTATAGATAAATGCTATTTTGGTAGAATATCAAGCATAATAAGTAGATTCATAAGCTGTTGCCCTCCTTGAAGAACAGGAATAACTAAAAGGAATGTGATGTCACTGTTTAAAGAAATTAAAAAAAAAAAATCCTCCTTATTTTAGCCTTTATTTTTTCCTCATGGTTTTTACTTAATATTTCCTGCCAGTAGCTGCAGTAACTTATTTCAGGTGAGAAAACACTTCAAATGTGAAGACTGTTTGTACATATATGCACAGTACCATGCCTCCTTGAAACAAGTAGTCATAAAGAACAGATGCTATGAGGTTTGCATAACAAAGCTGATTGTGTTTCTATTTTATGCATTTTCTATAAAGAAAAGGAAAAGGTACACTTTCCAAGCTGTCTTATGACAGGCAAATGCAAGCCTGTGAAATGTTGTGTATAAACATCACCACTGGGGCTGCAGAGGGTTGGAAGCTCAAAGCAGAAAGAGTAGTAAAATAATAATATGCATAACACTGGCAATTGCATAGTAATTGAATTCTGGAACCCTTACTACAGTGGCCCTGGATTTCTTGGTAAGTGTGGTACATCTCAGTACCTTTTCTGGCAGGTCTTTCTCTTCTGAGAAAAGTGTCAGCCCTTGAATAGTCCTGGGAAAACAATGAGAGATTCATGGCCCACTGAAATCAATAGAAACAGCAGTGTTGACTTCAGTGGGCTTTGATCAGGCCTTTGATGCTATAGCAGCTCATCCAGAAGTAATTCATCTCAACTTCCAAGACTTCAAAATTGCATGATACATATACTGGAAATTCACCTTGGAAGATTACCCATTTTTCTTTTAGCTGATTAGTTTGATAGATGAAATTCTACGAAAATCAAGGACAAATTGGTTTTGATGCAAAATGGGGTTCTCTTTTTTTATTGTGTGGTTGGTTTGTTGGTTTTTGTTTTTTTTTTTTCGTTCCCAGAATGTCCATTTTGAGTTACATCAAAACTTTTAATTAAGTAATTTTTAAAAGTAATTTAGATAAAAAAGATATCACCAAAAACAAAGTATTTTATCTGTTGAAACATACCTTTGTTTTTTAAAAAGTATTTTCCTATCCATTTTCAATTTCCACTTATGGCCTGCCTTGCCAACCATTTTAGTTCATTGCAAATGCGCAGTTCTTGGGCAAAAACCAAATCAAAAAAAGAGACAATCACTTGAACTTATCATCTGGACACTGTTGAGCTTTAGGAAGGGGATTCTGCCCTGCTGGGGAAGGAGGGATCCCCAACTTTCCACATGAACCTGACTTCTCATTCTTTTTTAGGCTTCCACAACATGGTGACCTTTCCACTGAAAGCCACAACCCATGGCCAACCAGGACATGCCTAGCTTGAAAGGTCATGACTAATATTGCCTGGCATTGGGCTCTTGAAGGGTAGTAATAAGGCAAAGCAACACCTCGTCCCTGTAGCTAGCAGAAATGATCAGCTCATTCATGCTTAGATACTCTCCCTTTCATTTCTTCCAGGGAAGCAAGGAGAAACTGCTTCAAAGACCCATCTCCATTATCATCTGAATGCCTTGCAGAAAGTTTAAATTCCAACCTGGTATATTTTTCAGTTTCTATGATTGCATTTGATGGTCAAAACACCAATATGCTCAAGCCATTTATTAAATCTTACCTTTGTCACTAAAATCTGTTTCCTGAGCCAGCTGTGAAAATCAGCGTAGGTTTGCTGAAGATGAGCTCATTTGATGCAGCTCAAGTTCTGATCCAAGGTATTAAGAAATGGTTCCTGCTGTGTGGCAAGGACTCTCCATTCAAAGCCTTTCATCATTACTTTGTGCCTGCTTTTGCTGGATTAACCCAGAAGGAAGTAGTGACTTCGTTTCTTTAAGAAGGAAGCGCTGGAACTACTTGATTCTTTGCAATTGCTTTGTTTATAGCATTGTGGCCTGATCTAAAGTCCACTGAAGCCAAAGGGAGTCTTTTCAATTACTCCAATGGGCTCAGGTGCATAATGCATTACTTTGTAGGACTTCAGAGGTAAGTCTGGAGGGATTGAAAGCTACTGTAGCATTCAGCACCCTTGAAGTACATTTTTAATCAGCTCAGACTTGCTTGCATTTACACCAGGAAAAGAGTAAAACTGAAATATGTAGGACTGTTGCGACTCTTAGGTTTCCACCTTACAGAGTTATGTAGGGCTACTTCTCTTCCCCTGGTTTTTACTTAATTGGGAAAAAAGGCCCATCAGTGTGAAATACTCTACCTCAAGATTGCAGCATTTTCACTGAAATGCAGCTGCAATGGCTCCTGGAGTGGCTCCTGTTTCAGTAGTCTGCTGTGCACTGTCATCTGCCAATCTTGGTGAGGGGAGATGGTGCATTGTGGCAGTTGTAGCTGTGTGGAAGGCTGCCATAAACTTTCTGGGCTCCCCAGAAATATCAGAGGGAACACTTCAGCAGTATTGCAGAGCAAATCGGTTTTGGAACCAGTTCTATCTTTTTTTATAATTGAAAAAACGCCAAACACAAGCCCTGCTATTGACAGTTTTGACTGAAAACTGGCCCTGAGGAAGCTTTCTACCAGTCATTCATTGCTAGGAGTCTGATTTCATGTGCCATCACTTCATGAGATGTCAGGTGAAGCCCCCAAGGGAAGAGGCTGGCGCAGTGAACCCCTTGGTGTACCCAGGGTGGGCAGGGGCATGGTACCCACTGGGGTGGGTGGGCTGCACCTTTGGGTGTGGATTTAGGGGAGGTGTGTGTGTGCTCTGGTCCCCCCAGGCAAGGGAAGTGCTCAGCTACCACCAGCCCTGGTCAAACAGAGTCCTCTGAAAAGACTCCTCTGTACGAGAGGTGTGTTTGGATGGGAACTGGAAAAAAATAAAAACTGTCCAGGCCAGTTCAGTACAGTTCCTGGGAGTAGCACTGCTAAGCAGGGTGGTCTGGTGTTTTTCGTGCCACTGTGGATGGGGAACCCACGCTGTGAAAGCACCAAATGTGGCTTTGAGATACGGGGATGGAACGCTCAGAGCTGAATCAGGACTGCAAAGGCACACAGGCACTGAAAATAGTTTATTTTCTTATTTTTCAGTAAAGGAAGAACAAAAACCAGTCCAAACCAGTCCACACTATGGATTTCAAAGACGCCTAGGAAGGACAGTAGCATGGAGGTATAATGATTTACTGACTGAAAACAAAGCAAAAATAACATTTTGCAGTGAGGCTGTATTATAATGTCGTCAAAGAACATTAGCTTGGAATGGCTTGAAAATGCAAAGGATCTACAAGAATGAACTGTAAGCTCCCCCTTGAGGCAAATGTTCAGATCATTTTTATATAATGTTTGTTTATTAATTCMGTAACAAAATATGCCATGCTGAATAAAGGGTATGTGTTTATTTTGCTAAGAGTAAGTTAGCTAGTTGTGAGCAATGAAATGAACAGAGCATTTGAAGTTTTTATGGGGAAATATCCACAATGTATGTCAGTTTTAAGACTGTTTGTAGTTAAACAAACCTCCTCTGTTTCTTTTAGTCTCTCATGCATTGTATTGAAGTCAATGTACAGTAAATGGAACTGACAGTTTTACAGTGTAACAATTATTTATCTTTGCATAAAAGTTTGATACAAAATACTTGTTTAGTATTTATTTGCACACTTGACACAGTTTTTGAGCCTCGGGAACAAACATTTTATTAGATATTAACATGGTTGCTGACAGAAACAACCACCATGTTCTGACATCAGCCTGATATGACAAAATTCAAGGATTCATCCAAGTCCTTTACTGTCACAGAATGAATTCGTTTTGCCAGGGAATGACKATAACTTTTTTGTCATATTGGCCCAAGGTCAGTTAATGGTGTGTCCTTTAAAGGCAGCTATCAGGTGTTACTTGAGTAAAATATTTTTCTGATGGAAAAAAAAAATCACAGTGGGCAAGAGTTTAAGGGTAAAATCACAAAGTTTCAGTAAGTCTACATAAAAAAGACATTAAAAGTCATTTAAATATAGCTAATAGTTTGTTAGGAATAATACGTTGGAACAAAGAGAAGACGAAGGTTTTTTCTTGGAACTGGCACTCATAGATTGATTCCAACATAACTCAGACTATTATCTAGAAATGCATTAATTATATTAATGGATAGATAGATTTAGAGGTAGCTGTGATGCATTTAAAGCTGTCTTCTGGAGTTATTATTAACATCATTAATGTCCATTCTCTTGGGTTCCTTAAGAGTTTTCTGTGCCTTAAGAATGGTTGTGCCAGTCATTAGGAGCAGTCCAGGGTGGGGGCAGTAGCACTGTGGTAGATTTGTTGGCCACAGTCTGGTGTCAGAGCAAAAAGTTAAGGGGTTTTACTGCCTTTGCAGCAGGGGTTCAAGAGCCTGAGTTCATCCTTGCTGGCTTTAACACAGGCTCATAACTACCACTGGGTGGGTGCTGGGGAGGGACTGACCAGAGCAGAACAGAAGGGTTGCCTGCCCTGTGCTGCCTCATGTTCATCACATCATTTCACAGACAAATGTGTCTCAATTTTTTTGAGTACAGAAGAAGTATTGGGAAGTTCAGTGCTGTTAATATTCATTGTGGAATTAGTTGCTGAAGCACTTTTGTAAGTATCTCAAAGCTGCTGTTATGCAGTGGTTTTGCTTCCTTTTCAAAGAAAACTCCTCCTGTAGTTCAGGTAAAGTATTGTTATTCCTACTTAAAATATTCTATAGTTTTTCCAGTCAGTAGGAACTTATTTCTTTGTTCAATCCCCTACTTCAGTTTCCTTTGCAGTGAGAAAATACTGTGATCCTACATGATCACCAAGAGCAGAATTGTTTTACTACTAATGTAAATATTGACTAACTCAACTGAGGGGAAGAAAGACCTCCTTGAGAAGAGTTGTGGTAAAAAGAACTTAGTTTCATGTTTATGGTCTTGAAGGATTAACTCCCTTTAACTTAAGGATTAACTATTCATACTTCCAAAGGACACGTAAAGTTGTCACTATCAATGTCATGGTTAATGGCAGCAGAAGTGATTTTGGAGCAGCAGTTAGGGGAATGAAAATCCCTTCAGGAGTGTTCTTTACAGTGTGAAAGTGATGGCTGGGCAGGCATTGGCACAGACCTGTCTCAGACTCTGTGTGAAGGCAGATGGGGAAGTGGCACCCCGTGCTTCTGTTGTAGCGCACTCAGGTTTCATGTAGAAATAAGAAACACTGGGACAAAATATTGCCGTATTTATCACCATATCCATCTTCTGTTTCAAAGCATCTTGGAACTGACTCAGTTGTAAATAATCTGTTCTGCCCAAGTGTTTTAAGATATTATTGACTGGTTTCTCCACAGGTTTATTCACAGGCATAGGAAGCTTGTGGGTGTTGACCAAAGACTAAGATGTGATTGACTGAGGCTGTGTTAGTTTTATCTAGACATAATCAGTTGAAATAAAATGGCTTTTTAAATTAAAATAGTTTATATGGTATATCTTTTTATGCCAGGGTTTATAATAGACTTTTTCAGTCTGATGAGGTGGTTTATCAATGAATATCTTGAAATACATTTATGCTTTGCATTTTGGGAAGCAAGAAAATGCACACAAATAGAAGTATCTTATTGTATTCCTGGGAAGCAAGTTTTCTAGTGCCTGGATCTGCTTTCAGTTGGCTTTTGGATTTCATTAGCAGACTGAAACATAATGTGCAATAGTGATGTATGGTAAATAATGCAAAAATTTACTTAAGCATTTAAGGTAATTGCTTCATTCAAGTCAATCTATAATGATAGCACAATGCTCTACTTTCCAGAGTAATAGGAGAAACAATTGTCCACTATGAAAGATAAAAATTGCAACTTTATTATTTTGATGTTAAAAACCTGTGTCTTTCATATGAGAGATTGTGTCTGAAATACCTTTTTACCTTCTCTCTGTCGTAATTACGGTTATCTGTGTCCTTGGTGATCACAGATCTCTTGATAAATCTACAGATTTTGGTCTGGACCTAATTCTCTAATGCTTAAAAAGACCTGAAAGCAGTTTGGGACTTTTTTTTTTTTTTTTTTAAATCAGTGACTGCCCACCTCTGTTTGCAAGCATTTCATACCTGCATTTAGGGTTGCATGAACCAAATCCAGGAGCTTACAACAGTCATACAACTGTGTGTATATGTGTAGATACACTTACACAGTAAGTGAAAATGCAGCTTTGGTACTGTGGAATGATAAATACTTTGAAGTCCTACCCTGGTCTGAAAACAGAAATAAAGAAATGCATCATAATACACTAAGACACCATAGAATTTAAGGTATTTGAACAAGTAAGTAATTATATTTTAACATAAACCTATTTATAAAAGAGCTTAAGAAGATGAACTCCTTATTTTGGTTTTCATACTCTTTCCCCTTTAGAATGCTGAAATGGGGATACCCTGTGAGTTTTTTTACAAAGCACAAAAATCACTAGTACATAAAAAGTATATAATATAGGAACACTATTATTCATGAGGGAGAGCTGGTGCTCCTTATTGTCAAATGTTTTTAAAAACATCTCTTTTTATGAGGAAAAGCTGTGAATTGTATTGTGAGTCTGTGGTTGGGTGTGGACAAGCATCTCTGTGATTGTTTGAATAATTGCCAAACACTTGCCTAGAAAGACAACTAAAAAGCTCTATTCAATCCATTTTTAACTCTATTAATTCCAAACAAATTACACAAGAGAGAACTTTTGGCTGACATTCAGTTTATTCATTAGAAAGCAGCATGATCCATGGTCAGCCTTTCTGCACAATCCATAAACCTAATTCCAGAGCCTTTTGTAATAGGCATGGCAGAGGAACTCCCATGAGCCCAGTTTAAAGAGTTCATTTTGATATGCAGAGAGATTGCTGGGAAGAGTTGGCTCTGTATTAATATAAAATTGCACATGGAAAAACACAATGTAAAAATATAAACCAGATAATATTTCACATGATATTAACAATTTTGATTCTTTTCCACCACAACATTTACAGTTTGCATTTTTTTTTACTTCGTAAAGCCCTTCACTGTGCAGTTAATGCCCTGATGCTCAAAGAACCTGTTTTCCTAAGAACCCATATGAAACAAAAAATACAATGACAAAACTATTCATTAACAAAACCACAGCATCTCTTTTGAAATATTGTGCTCACTTAGAAATGGGTCTTATTAACAAACACAAGTTACCAATGTTTTCCTCACAAAGATTTATGTGTTTGTTCAGTTTCTCTGTGAGATTGAAATTGCAGCCTAGTTTATGTCTTGCCTTCAACATCTAGATTTAATTTCTGTAATTAAAAAATACCAAGCTAATAGATGATGTTTTTGATCCAGTCCACAAACATGGTGACTCGAACGTACACTCCTGGGCGTTGGGGGAGGGCACATCCTTCACCAAATGATATTACACCAACCAAAAACCACGTGTCCCCATCTTCAAATGTCAGAGGGCCACCTGAATCCCCCTGCAATAACCAATTCAAAAGTTAAAAGTGAACAGTATCAACTCTTAAGCGGAGCCTGTTCATGATGTTTGTTCATTTTGTTTTTCAGTCATAGATGCTCTACCCCTGTATGCCGTGAGCACCAGGAAGTGAGGTCCAGATTCATATTTCCATGTTAAAAAAAAAAAATTTTGAAAGGATCCCTTTCTTTTTTTCTTTATTTTTAAATGTTGTGAGCTTAAGCTGTTGTCAGTTTTCCAATACAGGACTGAACTTCAAGAGATTTTTTTTCTTTTTTAATCTTATTCCTTTTATGTTCAGCCCTTCATATTTCACAAAGCCTGGGTAAATGGGGAGGACTTTTTTCAGTTGAATATATTCAGCCAAAACACTGTTCTATTTTCAGTCACCCCAGAGTTTCCACAGTTTCAAATTTAGAGAAAGAAATAACAAGGTTGCCCAAAGAGGTGCCCTTTTCTCTCACCTTTTCAGTAGTTTAGCAGATATAACATTGTAATAGAGACTGAATTTGATTTAGCTTGAGTGGGAATGAGTCAGCCATGGGTATCTTGTTTTGATGAGAAAGATAACAATTACTCTTTTTTATTGTCTATCCAGTTAGTTGAACCAGCATTAATTGTGTCTTCTGCAGGCCCTGTGAATGGATCTTTACCAAGGAATTCTGCAAAGACTCAGCCATTGAAATACTTCTGCCCATAACTCTAGGGCATAGCAGAATGTTAAAGGCTGTGACAGCAGCCTAAAGGGGTATGTGCTATCAGGACTCAGTTGTTCATCTTTGCTCATGGCTGACTGCTCACTGATCACAGTGCTGGTCACTTGTGCTCTGTATCAGCCTGTGGTGCTACCCTCGTTTGTTTGTTTGGGTTTTTTTTTGTTCAGAAAGACAAAGGGAAAGAGGAAAACCATGAGGGCAAAGGACATTAGGCTTGAACAGAGTCCTTGTTGTAGACTAAACTGGGCAAAGTCAGGGTACGTGGCAAAGGCTTTGGTTGGGAGGGCACAGCAATGTGAAGAATGATGTGAGAGTGCTCCTCATCAGGCTTGGGGAAAGCCAGCCAGTCTCCATGCCACAGACTCCATATTGCTGAAAGAAAAATCATGTGGCAGCCACCTCTGAGGACATCCTCAAAGAGAAGCAGCGAGTTATAAAGACAGCTGGAATGGCTAAAAACTAAACCCTCAGGAGCATATATCAGTGCAGAAAGGCAGTTTCTCTGAAATACTGTGTGTCCACTTAGGAAAGGTCTCCAGAGTCTACAGATTTTTGGGGAAAGAAGCTTTGTTCTTTCCCTTAATGAAGGATTTCTGAGAATTCAGTCTGTTTGGTATTTATTTCTCTGTTCCCTGCATATCCCTAAGCATGCACCTCTTTCCTTCATGGAATTACTTAGCAGGAATTATTCAAAGCCTGGTGCAGAAAATTCCCAGTCCTCATATTTATCTCCCTCCCATATGGTTGTTTATGCCAAGAGGACACAGAAAACAAAATATTTTTTTAAACTTGTATCCTGAATAATTACTAAATGGGCAGCGTACTGTGAGTAGAAATTACATTAATGGACAGGGATTGTTCTGGTTTTCCTGAGTGGAGGATCAGGGAGCATTTTATTCAGTAACTAGATGAGGTTTATGCCAGCAGTGGAAATGAGTTGCTTCTACTTACCTGGCAGGAATCTATTCCTCCCATGTCATATCCCGCACAGAGCATATTCTCCGTTATATTATATTTTGGCATCCACTGCTGGCATTTTTCATTGGAAAGGAGAGTTACCTCTGCTTCTTGCAATATATTTGAAGTGGGACCTGATGAAAATACAAAGTACATTTACCTACAGCATTAAATGAGTGTATCCTGCTGGGAATGCTGATGGTTTTGTTCCTGTTCCAGCATGCTCGGCACGCTCCTGAGCAGCAGGATTCCCTGTCTCACTGCTGTACTATTCAGGCTTGTGCCCCTCTAACACAGTCACTGGTTAAACAGGGCTTGTTAACTGAATTCTGTCTCTCATTTGTGTAATGGGACTGAATTTGGTTATAATTAAATCAAGAATACTAAAATCAATGACTATGAACTCACTGTGGGGAGAGCTTAGGGATAATTAAAGGCTTAGGAATGTGGGTTGTCCTGTGTTTCCTCACTGTTCATTGTGTAACTTCGGTTACTTAAATTTTTTTAGAAAAAATCTTTTATTAATTCCTACCCAAAATTTAATGTAGAAGTCAATGTATCCAACTGTGGAAGTGAAATGGCATGTTTACTGTTTCAGAGAGACTGTAAATCTAGAGCACATGACACACAAACAGAACATACATTTCACACTGCAGTCAGTTTCCTTGACTTCTGGGGAAAATCATTTGCACATTGTCAGGAAGACTATTCTTCCTCTTCCCCCACCCAATAGCTGCAATCAAGATGTACAGATTTCATGTTGAGAAAAGCAGTCAATCCTAACTTCTAAGTGGATGTAATAAGCTTTCTTCATAGCCTAATGAACTTAGATATGCATGTTTTCTTCTAATAAATACAACTATCATTTTCAGAGAAGGAGTAGTGGAATGGGATAGTTTCTAAATTTTCATATGGAGGAATAACTCTCTAAACTGTTTGACCTTAGCAGCTCCAGTGGAACAGGAACAAGCTTTGCCTCACAGCTATATGCCTGTCAGAATTTTCCAAGCAGGTGACCCACCTCCATCTCTAATATCTCCCCAGCCAGCAATGGAGCAGTTAATTCCTGGTAAAAACTGTTGATATTTTTCAGGCAGGCAGATAGGTTGGATGTAATCTGCGAATGAGAAACAAGCAATCAGTTTCAACCTCTTCCCTGTGTTGAGGTTTTTATGAAGCCACACCAGAAAACTTTCTGATTCAAACCCACCTTTTGGCCAAGATATCCAGGAAGTGCTGAGTGGACTCCCCGCCACCCTCGTAYGCTTAGGACTTCTGGGAAAATAAAAACTCACCTGTGTACTGCACTTTGTGTTGCAGGTGCATCAGAGCAATGTCACTGTCTTTTGTTTCCTTCATGTAATGAGGGTTTATAATTATTCTGTCAATGTTTTGGACCACTGCTGGAGGCTGTGCCAGATCTGACTGAGCGTACAAGCCCAGAGCCGCTTGCCAGCGGGAGGGCTTCAGTTGTCTCCTAGGAGTTGCAAGGGAGAGTATTCACAATTAGGAAAGACTGATGAAAGCTTGGAAAAATATGTATCAGATGAAATGCTGGTGTTTAACCTCGTGGCAATCCATAGCATTTGCACATTTTGTCAAATAAACAGAGCAGAGTAGATGTGCTTGGAATTCCGTGAGAGTATCCATGCTTAAATATCCATGCTGCAGAGAAGCATTGCTGATTTCTTTATGGTGAGCTTATAATGCATTATTTATAATGAATTAATCAGATGGTGGTGCAGAGGAGGAAAATACATTAACTGAATTACCATGGCTGTTTAAACACTGTGAAGAATACTGCTGACTTGCCCAGTAGGCAGTTAATAATGGTCCCAGTTAGAAAATTGTAATGCAATGTCTAAAGAATAAGAGTTCTGAGATGTTGGAACTGCTGCAGCTCATAAACTCAAAAAACTAGTCTCTTAGTTTTTAATCTCAATCAAAAAATGCTAAGACAAAATATGGCATAATCTGCTTTTTTTTTTTTTCCTAATCTACACATGCTGGTTTGAGACTGTTTTCATCAGAGAACCTATTTGCTGTTTTTTAATCAATCACTTTATGGTTTAAAAAAATACATTTTCAGCCTGATTGTAGGACTGAATTGGCTTCTGCTCATCTTCTGGTTTCACATCAAGAGGTTCTTTTGTTCTAAACTAGGGGTGTTCAAGTTAAACGTTCAGAAGGTGTGAAACTGCAAGCTTCAATTTAGGAAAATTCTAGCAAAGGCAAGATGGTAAAATTAGATTTAGTTGAAAATAGAAAGGTGATTCAAGCAAAAAGGAAGAATCAAGACAACTGTGGATTTATTATGTGGAAACTAAGAGGGCTTCATCCTTTTCATTTTAGTGTCTTTGTGTGGAATGTAGTTCCTGTCATGCCATGAGTGAGGCAGCATTAGGATTTTGGTACAGTCTCCAATGCCTTAGTATTTAGCTATTTGTAGTGAAAGCTCTACTCTAATTTAGATTTTTTTTTGCCATTCCAGTTTCCAGATGTCTTTTGTAACATATTATATATCATATTATTTATGTCTTCTCTTGTTTTTATTGYAGATACTATGAAAGTAAACCCTAGAAAATATTTCAAGATGTATCACTTCTTTTAATGGTACAAATACCACCCTCAAGAGGATATCCAATATTGCCTAATCAATGCACATAAATCAAGATTCATTCCAGTGATGCACAGTAAATCTTGATCCATCCATGATAATATACAGGAGGAATGCTGAGTTTAATTTATGGGATATGATGTCACCTTTTATACCACTGATAGGGATTCACCAAATTTATGGAGGCCACAATAATTATGGATTAAGCACCAATGCTCAAGATTAATACCATGCATTTGAAGTGCAATTCCTTAGTGTTCAGGAAATGCAGCTTTGTGGTTTCCACAATTCTCTGCATTAAAGTAAGGACTGAGGATTTACCAGGAAGTAAAGAAACTTTCAGCTGAGCCTCCAAGTGATTCAAAACACAGTCATTAAACCAGGAGTTAGTTGTTTTTCCTATCAGTGTTACAATCTGTTCATAATCAGACACCTTCTTAATGAACTTGCACATAAAAGAGCATTACCCATATACACAGTGTGCTGCTGTCACCAGCCACTCATCACTGACAAGGGAAGCTCCACAAACAGGCTGGAAATTAAAATGGAGTGAAACTATCCAAGGCCAAGCCTCTCTTCTGGCATCACTTCCACCTACAATTCTTGATCCATTACTCTGGGTTACCAGGTGCTTTCCACAAGCTATGATAAAGCAAAATAGAATCAAAGAAAATTAAAAAATTAAAAGGATGTAACATATTTTATTAGACTAGTCAATTTTCTTGGGAAGATTTTTTTTTTTGGTTTTACAGAACTGCTATTCAAAAATACTGTGGAAAAAACTTTGGGTTTTTATCKCTGAAATCAAGATTCAACTGTCTAACTTGGATTTAAATGCTTTCTTTCCTCAGACCTTCTGGAATTTTTATACATTTATTTTATATATGTTTTCACTACAGATCCATCCCTAGTGAAAACTTAACAGTAAAATTGAGTGAAGACTAAATTTTCTGTATTGCTGTCATTATGAGCATAGCATTTATAGTCCATTCCCCATCCTTTCCATTCAAGCTATAAACATTTGGCTTTATGGTCTGAACAATCTGATCTCTCTGAAATATTCCTGGGTTCTGTGTACTTACATTGAGTGTTACATTGCAGATGAACCACCAGGTTGTCCAAACAGTGTTCTCTAGAATCAAAGTGCAATTAAATCACAAGTATCAGCACACCACATAACTCTGACTGTTATTTATATATACATACACACACAGAGAAATTGATGCAATCGTCAAAATAAAACACTTGTTCAGCAGTATGAGCCTGTTAAGTATAATAACTAATGCTACATGATTAAATTATATTTGAATTATAAATATACAACAATATATGTTATACAACTTTAAACATACATATTCCTCTTCATTGAACACTTAATTGATTTATATTATGGAAAAAAAATAGACTCTTCTTGTGTTTTAGGGAAATGAATCATCTGTCTGTGACAGATTTGCAATGAAATTATGGCTGCCTGTGCTATTTTTTCCTACCTTTTGAGATGTTTTCAATACCTTACCACTAGAGATCAGTGTGGCCAAAGAATTTAACAGGTTAGTTTTATATCCCTGTATCATTTCACTACGAAAATAATGCTACTGCAAAATACCTACTTGCATATGCTAGGGTAGAAGTTATTTAGCAGAGATATAAAGCCAGAGTCTGAAGAGCACAAGACCACAGATGAAAACTGCTCAAGCATTTCTGGTACCCAGAGGTTTTAATGTTATGTTCATGGTCTGTAATGAATCTGGAACACTTGGGACAGTGTGTGTGCTAGCAATTCACATCTGATACACACAGAAATACGAATGAGAGGAAGAGAGAAAATCAAGCTGTGCCAACAGTTTGTTTTCAGTGAGCATTTCCACAATACATTTTTAAATGGAATAGGTGAAGGATACTTTAAACATGATAGGGAATGATGCATCCCTTACTGTGTTTACTCTAAAATTTGATACCTGCTGTGAGGGAGATGTGACCCAGTGATTTCCCAATGGCACAGTGGCACAAGAAAGAAAGTGGGGACATTAACCACCCACCACCTCCCCAGTTAAACCTTCACTATAGTGAGGTATTCCTCTGGCCCTGAATAGTCCCACATTGCCATTTTCCACTTCAAGGTAGGCACCTAATTTTAAAGCTGTAATTTAAAAAGTGGAAACCAATTTCTGTGACTTGTAATCAAATCTGTATTGACTTCATAAGGGTGTCCCTTCATAACCAGACAAACATCAAGGACAACCAGAAATGCATAAAGCCACAGGAAACCTTCTTCTGCATAAACTTCATAGCAGCTAAATACCCTTAGCCCCAATGCCTTCACAGGCTTTCAAAAGGGGGTCAGTGGTGCTACATCTGATCCTAGTCTTTGATCCTATGCTTTCTCATAGGTAGATGCATAAACTACCCAAACTAACAACCAAAATGCCAGATTTGTCCCTATAATTTTACATTTTCAGTGTAAAGGGAGTTGCCTGTCCCCCCACAAGTGGCACCTACTGAGTGTTTTAGTAGAAATTACTTCATTTGCCTCTGCTTTTTCTTCTTTGTGGAGCTTGCTCCCAGTAGAAGTACTTCCTTGCCTGAACTTCAGCCCAAAAGTCCTCAGCTGCCTCTTGGTCACACAGGAGTGGCCAAAAGGCACCAGAGGCATGTGCTGAACACCCTCCTCTGTGCCTCTCTGAGTGTCAGCTGTCAAGAAGCATGCCAGGCAGAAATCTGGAGTAGTTGGGATATCTGTGAGCATGATCTTCACTTAGAACTGGCACAGGCAACTGATCCCTGTGGAATCTGCTCACATATCTCTAAAAGGCAGGATGTGGGGCTCTTACAAAGCTATGCTGCCAAAAATCACATTACCTAAGGGCACCAGAGAGTGCTTTTGCATGTCTCTGTCACTGCAGCTTTCAAGCCCTATTATATGTGCCCTCCTTTGTTTCAGTGGTGGATGCACTTGAATAAAAATCAAAGACAATGTGAGAAATACATTTTATAATTAGATTACCAGCTAATGAATTCAGTTGCTTGAATTATCAAATCTGTATGATCTTTCTAGCATTCATTTTATGTACAAAATCCATGTGTGAGTCTGCAATTGTGTCACCCTGCAAAATGATTCCTATCAGCTGTCCTGATGAAAGATGGGAGAAGACACCTATTTCTGCAACRGAAATGCAACTAAGATAAATTAATTTATTCTATTTCCTCCTGCTTTAATCACTTTTAGTGTTTAAGAGGGATTGACAGAAGACATCTTTAAATCATTACTACTCTTCAGGATGCCTTGTGGCAATGCTGGTTTAGATATTCACTCAAGAAGAAAAATAGCCTCCAGTGATGTTCCATTAGTTTAAGATACTTTCACCACCCTTGAGGGTGATAAATGTTTGGGGTTAACAGAGTATGATTAGAACATAAAATGTATCTTTTAATTTCTTTTCCTGTAGACAAAATGATAGACCATAGAAAATTACAAGTGTCTCTTGCTTTATCACTGTGTAGTATGTTTATAAAGGGAGACTGAAAGAACATGGACTCTTGCTGTCCTCAATGTGGTTCCAGCATTTTAGCAATTAGACAGCAATTTTCTGGCTCAGTGTTCTGGTAGAAATCCAGAAAAAAAATTATACAGCAAACCCTCTATAAGGAGAAAACAGTAATTGGAGTAATTACAATTCTTTAAATTGATGATGGCAAGCTTTTCTCCTTGGGAGTTGCATTGTAAATCTCACCATTTCCTGAGGATATAATTCTGGGCTAATACCACATTTTCATTTAATCTACAAGAAAATGCCGGTTTGTAGCACCCTTCAGAATCACTTCAGCTGTTACTTGGACTGAGAAAAGTTAGAGTAGACTCAAATGTTTTCTGAGGATCCTGTAAACCAATGATTCACTTGTAAACGTGGAGGCAAATCCAGAAGTCATTTTTGGAGTGGGGATAGTTTGATTAAATATAGATACCCATCTGCTGATGGCTTAAATTAGCCATCCTCAGAATGTCCAAAGTCTGTATGAATAAAGTCAAAGTACTATAGAGTGTGACTCGCTGTACTTCAGGAGATGCCTCGATGGATCACATTTTGGAGTGCTTATCTTTCACTGCTGATTACAGAGAGAACCTACTGTGACAACTGCTCTGTAACCATGGATGAATGTCACTCCATTTTAATTTTTCTACATTTTGCATAGGTAGTCTTAATTTGACTATATTATGTACTCATAATTCAGACTTTTCTAGAAAAGAAATATTTTGCTAAAAGAGCATTTCCACAGTGAATGGATAGAGATGTCATTTAGGTTTTGGGCTATATATGAGTGCATAAATAATGACCCCCCATACTTAAATTAGGAAGAAACCTCATTGTACCCACCTTTTTGTGAAAATTAGGCTGTGGTTACCTCCTTTGGTGATGGTGACAAATGGGCCATCTCCAGTGAATGATACTGCTGATGACATATTTGCATCCCTGGGACAAAAAGACACATGCATATTTTTAGACATATACCCTATTCCACCAGTGGAGTAATATTTGGGAAAGGATTATGTTGATAGAATAAAAGCCAGTTTGTTTTGTTTTGTTTTGTTTTGTTTTCTGCTTCTTTTCCTCAAATAATGATCCATTAGCAGGAGATTTCTGAAGCTTGAAACTCATTCAAATTAAAATGTGAGTCACTTACTTCCAGACTTACATCTTATTGTAAGATTTCTAATGCTGCAATAATATTGAATTCTTCTGACAGCAGTAAATATTTGTTTTGGCTTTTCAGTCAGTGCCACAGTGAAGAATTTGAAATACCAGTTCTTAAATGTGTGGAGCTAGAACTTTGAATGCCAAACAGGGCAGTAACAGCTGAACCTTGAGGTATCACAGCCTTGCTTTTTTGGGGGGTGCAGTTAGACTTACACTACACTGTCTAGGAAAGACATGAAATTATATTTTATGTCATTAAGAATCTAATGAAGTAAAAAAAAAAGTTAATTTTCACCTCACAGATGTGTTGAAATCAGAGTAGCTGTGGAATAAGTCAATAGTGTCATGTTTGCTATTGAGCAGGAGTGGGGTGTATTCACAGAGCCACAGACTCACAGAACAGTTTGGGTTGCATGGGACCTTAAAAGATCATTTAGTCAATTTAAAGGCATCAATTAGTCTATTCATTGACTTTTTTTTTCCTTGTTGTTGTTGTTGCAATGGCTTTTTGAACTAAGAATTCTGTGTACTATTGGTGAAAGAAATTGTTTTGCCATTTAGAACCCATATTCAGATTTACTTTGTAATCCATTCCGCATCGTGTACTTTGTGATACTTCATATGACCAGTTTGGAACACACATCTATAAAACATATTTGCTTTCCCTTGAGGAAGCATGGGGAAAAAAAGGATAGCTGTGGTTTGACTGCATAATTTTTGGGGGGTGACAGCCTCACATCTGGCCCTTGAGCCTTACACATCCCAGGAGCAAGAAGAGAAGCATTTGTTTAATACCCAAGTAGCACCTGCAGGTTTAATAAATACACAGGGAGCACTTGCTTTGTGTCTTCTCTTCAAATGCAGTAGATCTCACTCTCCTGGGAAGGATGAAGTCTGGAATCTGCCTGCAAATCAGCTGTGCATGAAGTGGTGTTCAACAACCCTGCTGTGCCACCAGGAGAGCTGCGTGGTCCCCCTGCTGGAAAAGGCACCACTGCTGCATTTCTCAGCCTGGAAGTGCCTTTTACACCGTCTGAGAGAGCGGCAAAGTGCCAAGCCAAGTAGGCAGAGTAAAATTCTGTGATGAAGAACTTTGCTGAGACTGGCAAAGTACTTCCAGGAGCTAGTTTCCTTCTGAAGAATGTTGCAAGTTCATGAAGAAAACAGAATGAAAAGTTTCAGAGTAAAGCCTAAACTCTCACTCTTGTTGGACTCCAGGTGTGACAAAATTGCCAGGTCTACCCCCATTCCTGGGTACAACTCAGCAAGAACCCAGCTGGCTCTAGTGCCAGGGAAACAGGATTGTTCTGCACCTGCCCATAGGAATGGTGAAAAGCCCAGTGTGTGATTTTCTTGGTTCCAGGAAATAAGATGCTGACAACAGATTTCAGCAGTTCTGGCAGATGCACACAGCTAACAGCACAAGCTGAGCAAAGGATCATTTTCGGGTTTCTCCAGAGCACCAATTTATTCATCCTGCACCCCAGACTCATTAGGAAGATTTGTAAATTCTTTGCCTAGGATGTATTTTGTAGCTGCATGATAAGCATGTCCCCAGACTGGCCTCTTGTTTGGTACAAATCACAAATGCAACAGTCACAGACTTGAAAAATGGAGGCCAAAGGATTCACACATGAGATTTATTATAACCTGTGAGGAACATTGCACATCCTAGCCCAGGTACACAAATAATCAGGATGTGATACAGGACTCCTATCAGCTCAGTCCTTTTCATAATTTAAACAGTGAGGCTAGCACATTTCCAAGCAATTAATAGTAAAACTAAATTGTTCTAGATGAACTTTAGCCTGTTTTTTTAATAAAGCATGGTTCTAGGCTGTAATTCAGTGTAGGAGCCTACTCAGGACCTGTTATTGCAAGCATCCATTTAGCAACAAATATGTTGACACTTATTAACAAATATGTTGCTACAGGGGGACTCAAGGAAAGCAGATTAGTGTGACATTTACAGGAGTTATATATATATTTTCATATATCAATACATAAATATAGACACATACATATGAAAAAYGTGATACAAGCTAGGTTTAAATTTTTTTTTCTTGACAATGGGAATATATAATGAGCCAAGAAATGGAATTAATAAGAAATAACTAGGAAGCTCAATAGGAACTCTTTTAGCAAGTGCACCTGAGTAGTTTATGGAGACAACCTGAGAGATATTGCTACAGAATGTTATGGGAACAAAAGCTTTAAATAATTTTTAAAAGGTAGAAAACCCTGGAAGGCAAAGGTTGTTGCCTATCAAATGTGTCAATGAAATCAGTAAACCACAAAATTACTTCTGTCCAGAAGTGAAAGGAGGCAGGGCAGAGGCGGAAAAATCAGAGGAAGAAGGCCTCTGGCCACTCTGAAGAACAGCTTTGATCAGAAGCACATTTAAATATAGTTTGTATGTTCTTACATGCATGCATACATAAATTACAGTCAGGATTTTTGCATTTTTAGCTACCTGATATTTATGTAAACTCAATACTTACCCAAAGGAATAAAGTAAAAAACCCTACAAACCAGCAGACATTCACACAATTAGAATTCAATATTTTTGAAATAACACTTAGATATTTTTCTAAGTCATTCTAACTCTGTGATTGCTACAATTAATTTATCAGAAGGGGGTTTGTAGGCATCTTTCTTTGGTCACAGACAAAAATAATGAATTGCAGGCTCAGAATTTAGTTTGATTATTAATTGGGTGAGTGACATTCCCTAAAAACCTAGGCAGGAAAGCTAATTATTATTCAGTGAATGGCARTGGAGTAGCATATGATGTAAGTAAGGCCAAAATTAAGGCCACAGATTTTACCACAGATTGAAAAATGCACCACCCTGCACTCAACAATCCTCATGTTTCCCCTGAAAATTCTTCTGAGCAGTGACTAAAGCCAAATCCATGTTTCTGTCATACATTTCCCTAGTCCATCCCTGCTCTAAGTCTAGCTCGAGAGAAATTCCATGTCCTCTCCCAACAGCTCAGATCTAATGATGGGTATGAAACGTGTTGGGAGCCCAGGAGCAGAACATCCAGGTGATTCTCTCTACCTGGAATGAATGGCAACACTACAAAAGCAGAGCAGCCAAGGCTCTCTTTTGAGCCATCTTTATGAAAGTGAAGATGTAAATGATGACATGAAGTCATGAAAGAGGGATGCATCCACAACACTCTCCCGATGCCTGTATCCTCATTCCCAAACTGCCATGTTCAGAGTCATCAATCCTGTACTGAATGTCATCAAGACAGGGTTTGCCACACTTCCAAATTTGTTGGCACTCCACTTGACAGAGACAGATACATCTGCCATTTTTTTGGAGCCTACACCAGTAAAATGAGGAGGGAAATGCCAATAACCACTCAACAAATCTGCAAACAACCTACAAAGGACAATGAATATTTATCACTCACCCCAACCCCAGCAGCTGGCAAACACTGTCTGAAATCTCTCCACTCCAATCATCTGCACACGCCAGATGCCACGTCCTCCCAATCCTGGCCTGTACCAGCCCTTGGGTGCTCAGAGAGCCATTGAGCAATCTCACTGCAGAACAAAATGGGCAGAAGCATTTTAAAGAGGTGGCAAACCACTTTCCTCCCCAAACCCAAGAAAACAGAAATGGAATACAAAGAGATTTATTATTGCCAATGAAGAACACAAAAGTTGAAATACATTCCAGAGGTAATAAAGCCAGCATCTCCAGGATGCTGTGTTCCCACAGGAAGGAAATGCTATTGTTATTTCCTATATTTCTGCCACAGGGGAGTTTCATAACTTGTATTTTGCAAATGTCTCAGAAATAGTCAATAAACAGTACATTTTCCATCAACTCTAAACAATGCATTTTTTTCTTAGCATTATATAATTTCCAAATAATGAGTGAAGCTTTAGCTCCATGATGCTCAGTTGCACTGCCTGGAAAAAAGGTTTAAATGAGTGTTGACAAAAAAAAAGTATTTCCATTTCCAATTGCTATGAGTTTTCACTGTTTTCATTACAGTTTTAGTTAAAACATTCTCACTAATTTAAAGCTCATTGAAAACCAGTCCTTCTATAAAAACTTTTCCCAAAAGAAAATATTCAGAACAAAAATCCAGAAACTCATTAACTTATTGGTAAAAAATCCTATGTTATTAGCATAGTGACTAAGGAAGTTGGACTGTAAAGCCAACAGAATCTCATGTGTATAAAATAAGACTTTTGTTATATAATATTACATTTATAAGTAATATTGTCAACAGAGTCTCACATGTCTTAGCAGCTACACCTGCATTTCATGCAGATGACAGGTATTGCCATTGTGAAGTAGAGGAAGGCATGCAGTGCATTGACATTTACTGGTTACCAAAATATCTTATTTAAAAAAAATCTTGGTTGTGCAGAAAACCTTTTTCCACCAAAATGTTTTCCCAAAGAGCACCCGCAACAGTAAACAAAACATTTAGATTTTTAGAAATGCCTCTGTGACACCTGAAGTACAGGTGAATGACAGAGGTGATATACAGTGATGACTTAATGATAAATAATAGATTAAATTAAATTAAATCT
This sequence comes from Alauda arvensis, assembly GCA_902810485.1. Taxonomy (NCBI): domain Eukaryota; kingdom Metazoa; phylum Chordata; class Aves; order Passeriformes; family Alaudidae; genus Alauda; species Alauda arvensis. The sequence continues at coordinate 767,262 of CADDXX010000344.1, read as the reverse complement.
TTGAACTTCGTAAACAGATTGGAATTGTATGCATTGCAAGATTTCTTCAAATTACTTTTGACACCTCTGTTCTTAAGAGAACTTAAATTATAACTYCTTTTCCTTTCTCCTCATCAGATCTCCATGTTCTTCTCCAAATACATTATAGGAATACATATAAGGAATAATAAAGTCATTGAGGATCCAACAACTGCTCAATTCAGATATCATATATTTTTGAATTTTGGCATTTCTTCGCAGTTCCTGGAAATTTCAGAAGTTGGGGGATTTGAAAAGACAGTGTTTCTTGTTCAAATTGCCTCTTCTGATAAGCCATTGGAAATGGTTTCAGGAAAATGAGCAAGACTTTTGGACACTGGAGAGTCTTTCTAATTGAAGTTTCATTTTGTTTCAAGACGTAGATTGGTTTAGCCAAAGTTTGGATTAAATGGGTCTTTGGAAACAAATCTCCCAGGCTTTTCATGTGAGGCAATTTGTTATGAATATGTTATAATAGACAATCAGTGGCAAAATAAATCTTTGGGAAAATGTCTGTCATGTTCACGTAGGTGATGGTTACCTTTTTCAGATCTTCTCCAGCAATGACTGGAAAAGAAAATCAAGTTTTCTTTGCTTAAGAAGCAACTGAAGTGATTTTTTTCCTATATATTTTAAAGGAAGAGTATGTTTGCAATAAAATAGCCAATGGCCCTAATTTGAGAAGTGAATCTGTGTCTTCAGACATCTATCTATCTATCTATCTATCTATCTATCTATCTATCTATCTATCTCTCTCTCTCTCTCTCTCTCTCTCTCTCTCTATCTCTCTATCTCTCTATCTCTATCTCTCTATCTCTATCTATCTCTATATATATTTATCTCTCTATCTATCTGTCTGTCTATGTGCAAGTATTTACATATGCCATGTATATTTCTATATATATACATGTAAAAAATGTTGAAATCAATGGACTGTCAGCATACATAAATATGTATCTGAAAATATATCTGATATCAGATATCTAAAAATATATCTGATCCCTAGCAGAGCTCTTTACAACAAAGGAATTTTGCTAAGCTTAAAGACCACTTTTCAATCTTCCCTTAGTTCTCCAAAGAAGATTGTCATGAAGAGCAGCTTAACTGCTGTGCTAGGCCAAACATGATTTTAGCATTGGTCTTACATTTAAATTATTGTTCAGAGAATTTTGTTTCCCTGCTATGTGAAATGAATTAATATCCTGTACACATGCATTTTGGAAAGAACCACTTTACCAGTGAATTAAGGAACAGCAGAGATCAATGGGTGCTGCTTTTGAAGCTGTGCCATCCATTCACCCCATGGAGTCCAGGTGGGCTGGAGGGAGCCATGTGTTATAATTTGGCTTTGCACCCATAAAACTACTTGGGAATTTCCACCAAGAACCAGTTTATTCTCTACCCTGCACTGCAGAACTTTTACTGCTGTGAAATTCGAATTAATGACAGCAGAACTCAGTAGACTTTGGAAATACAAAATGAATACAGAAGAAAAGCATATGTTGAGTTTTCATTTAATTTTGAGGCCATTATAAACAACAACAATTGTGAGGACATAGGAACTTCCTACCTTCCACCAGATTCCATACACTATCTCAGAAAAGTGACTGTTTTCCAAGTCCTGAAAAACTCAACGAGATGCTGCTGTGCAAATTGGCATGGCCTGCATGCATTTGCAGCATTCTACATTAGCTGAACTTCTGTGACTGTTTTCCTAGGCAATTCCTGCCAGGTATGCATGGCTTAGGCTGGATACTAGGAGAAATTTCTTCACCAAAAGGGTTGTCAAGCTTTGGGACAGACTGCCCTGCCAAGTGGTGGAGTCACCATCCCTGGCAGGATTTAAAAGACATGCAGATGCAGCACTGAGGGACATGGTTCATCAGTGATCTTGACAGTGCTGGATTAATGGCTGGACTCAATGATCTTAACTCTTTCCCAACCTAAGTGATTTTATGATTTCTTTTAATGAAGGAAACCTTACAGCATTTTGCTTCGTCAGAGCCATCTTCACACTGAGGTGTGTTGTCACACAGGTTGTGCRCTGGGATGCATTTCCCACTGCCACACTGATGCTCATCAACTGTGCAAGCCCCTGCAGGGAAGCAAGAGAGGAAAATTAATCTGTAGTTGTGAGGAAGGTTGATGTTCACAGGAGATCTTACAGTTCACCTGAAGAAAAATGTGTAGATAGTAGTGTAGAACCTTTTATTTCCTTTTCTTTCCATTTCCATCTGTCTCTCTTTCAAAATAAACATAATTTTCAGATAAATAGGAGCTAATTAAGAATAAAATCTGTGGTACTCTGCCTTGTAGCTTCTGCTCTAGTTAGAGTTGCTCAGTTAGTGTTCTTCCATTGCAACTGGGAGTGAAAAGTCAAATCCTGTCAAAAGTGACTAATGATTTAGATTTTCAAATGTTCAACACTGTCACGAATTTTAGAAACCTTAAACTCTGTCAAGTGAAGCATATGAGAGGCAATGAGAGCTGAGAGTCTCCTTCTGAAACCTGTTTGTTAGGAAAGGTGGAAGACAAAAAGTAAATGGAATGAATGAGGAAAGCATTCATAAAAGTAGGATTAAGCTACTTCAGAATCTGTTATAAAATAAATAAGTAAAATAAAAGCAAATGAGGGAGAGAGTAAATATAAAGTTATAATTCTTTCTCTGGCCAAAGTGTATATTTAATGACTTCATTTGTATTACAGGAAATATACGGTCATAAATTCAAATTCTATAAAAAATTGTTTCTTTTAGCTCCCTGGACTTACTGACAGAAATATTTAATCATCTAGAAGCCTTATTTAAAACAACATAATTGTTTTACTTATGAATTTTTAATATTCCTATAAAATGATTCATTCATCAACCAGCATGGCCTGTATCAAATGGAAGCAGAAGCCTTATAAAAGGCTTGAACCAGATTTCACACTTTCAATGTCCATAACTAATGACAGGTATTCCAGAGAACTTAGTTCTTAATTGACAGTGTTTTTTATTATATTGCATCCTGCCAAAAATTATTTCTGTTCAAACCATTCTTACTTTAAAAAATCCAATATTTCATAGAAAAAATAAAATACAAAGAAAAATCTGCTCTTCTTCTAAGGTTAATTTATTTACTGACAATCCTTTTATCCTTAGGCCTTCATGCTAATGATAATAATCTCTGTCCTTTGGCTGCAAAGATCATAAATAAGCATAATCCTTTTGCAAATGGAACTTTTAAAATATATTTAACTAGAACTGGCAATGGGCACTCTGAGAATTCTGCCTTGCTAAGCTTAATTTTCACTTTACAAAATATGGGCAAGGCTGGCCCAGCAAAGATGCTGAACCAGCTAAAAAAAAAAGGGCAGAGAGTTGATGGACTGAACAAATGTGATGGTGGAGGCAGAACAAGAAGCAGCAAAATTGTCTCATTGACATATAAAGTAACATCTCAGTCTTGCACAGTGGGATTACCCAGAGTAAATTTTACAAATGCAGACCAAAAGTGAAGATTTAAAAAAAATGTTAACAAAAGTAATATTATTATTACTACTGTGAATCCATAAAAAAAAATCTGCCACTGGGGAAACAAGCTGGGAGAAACTTGCCATTTCTAAAGTAAGAAAAAGAGCCTAAATCTTTGTTGAGTTTCTGTTCAGATAAGTGAATTGTACTTCACACATATCTCAATACATCCTGCTTTTTCTTTCTCTGTTTTCCTCCTGTCAGACTTCCATAAAGTAACACAAAGCCTCTGATTAATTCAGTCAAGATTTGGCCYAGATTCAGTATTATTATTTGTCCTGCTAAGCATATTACTGTTCCATGTAATTTGCATTATGCTTCATTTTGCACATTTTGGAGAGTTGATTGCTGAATTATTAGTGACAAGACTAATTGCAGACCCCAAGAAAATCATGAGCCTTTCCCAGAGGGACCTGGCTGGAAGCAGAAACACTGCTGTCCAAATATTTAAGAGACTAGTTCTCCTCAGATTATTCACACACCAAAGACCAAATTTCTAAAGATGCAGGAAGGACCATATTGAAAATATTTATCAGAATTACCACATACMATTTTCTCTTCTATCTCTCCTAGTGCATGTTATCAATAGTAAATAATTTATAAATATAATATAAATCATCATTTAAACACACTTTAATGACACCCTGAGATGATTTACAAAGTGATGGTTTTTCCTGGGTTTTTCAAAGGGATTAGTTAGTATTTGCCCTCTTAACATCTGAAAACATTTTGGTCAAAATACTGAGTCAATTTTCTACATAATATCAGAGAGTGGCACATRATCTAGACATTGCCCAATTACACTAAGAAACAAGCCCATCACTTTCCATGCCAGGAAATACACAGTACAGATGAGTAACCAGCCTTTTTCTCTATAACATTTACATTTTTCTACTGAGCAAAGTGCTGAGAGTCACTTTGAACTCTCCACGTTTTCTGAAATACATTTGGCCAGTGGTATAACCTCCTAAATCCAAAGGTTCAGATGCTTACTCAGGTGGTAGCCAGTAGTAAAGTTGGCAAGAAATCCCTTCCCTGCTGCAGACCTGTCCGTCCGGAGGGTCACTGTCATCTGGTTTGTTGTAGAGAAGACATCTGGCAGTGGGCCTTTCTCTGTGTAGACAGCTATTCACCAGGAAAACAGGAGTGCATTTGTTGTATTTCTCTGGGAAGTGGCTTCTCCCCCTCCCCCAGAGACCCCTGGAATTTGTGAACATACATTTTGACTTCCCTTCTTCCCCGACCCTATTGGCTTATGTCCAGTTATCCCCTCCTCTGGACAAGGCTACATAAGGCCCTGCTCTCCTTTGTTCTCTCTCTTTCCYGCTTTGGACCATCAAAGAATAAACATCTGAGACAACTCTGAGGGACTGAGCCTCTTTTGGGAATCCTTTGTCCTGCCTCTGAAATATTCCCTCCTGAGCCCCTTGAGATCTGAGCTGGCCTGGGAGTTTTGGGGGGCTGATGGAATTATTTAATACATTCGACCTGTTTTGTCCAAATGCATTTCAAAATGCTTTGGGCTCAAGAGCGAATACTGCCACCACAGGGATGTAGCTGCTCCCCCAAACCTAGCTGCTATCACACTGCCATGGTCAGACCCCCACAGCAGATTTGAGTAATCAGCACAGAACAACAAGGCTCAGCTAAGAGATTATCCATCTGTTGGTCCACACATGTAAACAGTCACATTTACTGAGAAGTTCATTTCACACACATTGCATGGAGAGCTGAGTGTGGGCAAATGGTTTGGAAACCTGATGTCACACAGAATATGCTTTCTCAATTTTTCCTCTGAATTTCTGGGGCCCTAAAAATGTAAATGAAATGAGAGGAATTTAATTTCCTTGATATTATATCAACCAGTTTGCTCCAGCTGTCTGGTTACATTCATTTTAGTACCCACTGCTGGTACTTGCCCAAAAGTAAGGAATCTGGTCCTCTGCCATCTCTGATTTCAACCACATCATAAATACTTTCCAGATCAAAAACCTGAAAATGAAGTTGGATGTTTTTTCCATTTTCAGCATTCAAGTACCACACACCTGGAAAATAACAACACACACACACAAAAATCACCTTTTCAGTAGTTATATTTACTGTGCCATTTTCATGTTGAAGGGCTTTGGGGGGGGAAAATTCTCCTAAATTATTGGTAATAATCACCCACAAAATTAAGAAGTTTAAATCTTGTATTTAAAAGATGTCAAGATCCAAAATTCTATAGCTTCTCATTCTTAGAACATTTTTGAAAACTTATTTTAGGCTTTTATGACATATACAAGTGTTTTTAATCATTCATGTCAGCTGTGAGTTTCCCCAAAGTAGTAATGCTCATTCTTTTCTGACTGTGACGTGACAAATAGTCTTGTCACTTAAGTCTCATTTGATAGCAAGATAATTTTTATAATCAGTCACAGAAGCATGTCTTTCAAGTCAAGATAGCTCTTTGCTTCTGTTTAGCTTATACTTTCTTGTATTTAATCYAAGTGTGGATGCTATGGAAATCTTGTAAAGAAAGGAAAAAAAATATTTTCATGGAGTGAAAAGTATTTTCTCACTAGCAGGAATGTCATTTGGGAACTTGTGGAATGAATCCAGGAAATGTGAGCCATATCTCAAGCGGAACAGAAACATAAAATGACAACTCTTATGATTACCATCCCAGCAGAATTCCCCAGGACTGAAGGAATAAATAATTAAAGTTTCATTAAGAAGCAATGACAAAGCTCTCTTCCTTGCTTTATCCATCAACAAGACACAGTGGACCACCTTGAAGCATTCCCTTTTGCTGGCTGACATTTAATCTAAATCAAGTAACGTCAGTAGAATAACAATGTCTTCTCACTAGTATGTTAAGAAATATTCAATAAAGAGATGATTCTTTACAAAATTCACGCACATATTCTTTGCCTCTAGAAAACTTGAGCTGTTTAACAGCAGAAGTGATGATATTAACCTGGCAAATACCTTATGTGCTGCTGCATTGACATAAAGACATTCGACATAATAGGCAGGATGGAATTGGCCTGTCTGGACCCATTCCATTGGATTCTGGTTGCCTTCTTCCTTTTTTAATCAGCTGGCAAATGTTTCCTCAGCTTTCTTTCATTACCATAAARAATGCAGTTAAAAGATCCCAGTGTATATACCTTAGATCTTTTTGTTTTGTTTTGTTTGACAGCATCTGAGTTGGAGAGCAGATTTAGTATCTCTATATTTATATGGTTAAACTTCTCCTGAAGATTTGGGAAAGAATGACTTACAATAAGCTAAGTTAGGGTACTTGTTTGGAAAGTTTGCAGAGCTGAATGTACTGTTTGGCTCCCAGAGTTCAACTGGCCCTCCACAGTCAGCTGAAAAAAGAAAACATTTCAAGAACATAATTAACCTGCTGTCATAATTTTTTAATCTGCAGTAGCAATGATAATTTGTAAAAGTAAATGTCATGATTCTTGGTCAGCATGCTGTACCCATGAGAGAAATATGAAGACAAGAATGTGATACAGTCATCTGTCTCATTTACTAGTACAGTAGTTAAAAAACTAGGAAATGTTGAGAATAAGAGAGGCCCCCAAATGCACTTTGCTTGTATGCCTTTCTTGTTATCTGATCAATCCAGAACCACAGAATTATTAAGGCTGGAAAAGATCTCTGAGATCCTTGAGTCCAGCCTTTGGCAGATCAACAGGACCTTGTCAGCCTTGTCAGCTAGACCATACACTGAGTGCCAAGCCCAGCTGTTTCCTGAACACCTCCAGGGACAGTGACTCCAGCACCTCCCTGGGTAGCCCTTCCAGTGCCTGACCACCCTTTAAGTGGAGAAATTATTCTTGCAGCATCAGCAGAGTTACTCAAATCTAAAGCTCTTTTTATCATCTAGCAAGTAAACTTCAGCAAAAAACCACAGACCCTTTCTATTGTAACTTTGTTTTTCTCAGGACCCCAAAACCTTTTTCAGTTAAACCTTGTCAGTGGTTAAAACAGTAATTTGCTTTTTCTTTAAAACAACTGCTGTAATAGGAAATACCTTTGTCATAAAGGTGTATATGTACTTAAAAGTAAAAATGAATAAAATTTCTGTAAAAAAAATATTGCAAATATGTATACACACTCACAACATTATATATATATATACACATATATATATACATGCACTCACAACATGAATACAACTAACTGTACTTTATATATTCAATAATCTGTTTCAATATATAATTTTGATGGTGGTTTACATCCCAAATATGTCACCTTCCTGTTCAAAAACTTTACTTGATATTGAGAAATATTATTTCTTTTCATTTTAGCCATCAGAATGGCTGAATGGACCATGAGAATGAACTTTGGTGYTTTCTCACTTTTGTTGCTCACAGTTAATTAATTCAAAAATTAACAGTGCTTCTCCACTTGCTTAAGGAAATAGTAGTTAGGGCAAAAACAACTTTCTTTAGCATTTTTGGTGTTCTATTCCTTGAATTAAAATTGTTGTGGTTTTTTTTTTTTTTTTAAAAACTCTCAGATTTTGGTTAAACTTTAACACTCTCCTCCCCACCCCTTATGGCTCAAATTTGCATGCCATGATGTCTGACAGTATCTCACACTCTGGTTCCCTTGTCTGGGGACTGCATAATCTACGAGTCCTACAAAGTCTGACCATTGAATCCCACTGGGACTGAACTAAAAAAACAAAAAAAAAACAAAACAAAAAAAAAAAAAAAAAAAAAAAAAAAAAAAAACAAAAAAAAAAAAAAAAAAAAAAAAAAAAAAAAAAAAAAAAAAAAAAAAAAAAAAACACCAAAAAACAACAACCAAAGCTAAGAAAAAACTTGAACTTCCTCACAACAGCCATTTTCTAGAACTTTGTATTTAACGGAATCACTCCTGGCAAGAAAAGCTGAACTCTCAGAAAGGAAAAGGAACTGTTAACAATCTCATCCCAAACAGTAAGTATTATGTTTCAACCATATGGCTCACTGGGAGGATTATTATCTGTAAATACCACGAATGACAGATAAAGATTATATTGTTGGTTCTTTTTAATGAAATATTGTAGCATGTGAAATCTGATCTGGCGTTGACTACATGTGAGGCACATTAGTAGTGATCTTGTTCTAGTATGGAAAAGTAAGAGAGGAAATTGAATTTACTCATGTCTTGAAATAATGTTTTAAAATTTTCCAGTGATCTTTAAACATTATTTCAGATGGAGTTATTCATACAGCTGTTATTCATCAGAGAATCAAACAGTAATCACTACCAATGACCTTGGCTGAGCACAGCAGATGATTTTCTCAAGTTTAGAAATTATATATGATCTGTATCTCTGTGCTTTGGCTAAAACTTCAGTTTATATTGGCATACATATCACAGAAACACAGAATCACGGAATTTCTATGTTGGAAGAGACCTTTAAGATCACTGAGTCCAACCCAGCCCTAACACCTCAACTAGATCATGGCACCAAGTGCCACATCCAGTCTTTTTTTAAACACATCCAGGGATGGTGCCTCCACCACCTCCCTGGGCAGATCATTCCAGTATTTTATCACTCTTTCTGTGAAAAACTTATTCCTAATATCCAGCCTGTATCCCCCTTGGTGCAACTTGAGACTGTGTCCTCTCCTTCTGTCAGTTGCTGCCTGGAGAAAGAGACCAACCCCCAGCTGACCACGGCCACCCTTCAGGAAGTTGTAGAGAGGGATAAGGTCACCTCTGAGTCTCCTTTTCTCCAGGCTGAACAACCCCAGCTCCCTCAGTCGTTCCTCACAGGGTTTGTGTTCCAAGCCCCTCACCAGCCTCGTTGCCTCCTCTGGACGTGCTCAAGTGTCTCAAGGTCCTTCCTAAACTGAGGGGCTCAGAACTGGACACAGCACTTAAGGTGTGGCCTCACCAGTGCTGAGCACAAGGGAAGAATGAGCTCCCTGCTCCTGCTGGCCACACCATTCCTGATCTAGGCCAGGATGCYATTGGCCTTCTTGGCCACCTGGGCACAGCTGGCTCAGCTGCTRTCACCCCCAGGTCCCTTTCTGCCTGGGCACTGGCTTAAGTGTGGAATGTACAATGTCTTTTCCACACCGTTGTTGGTGTTAATAAACAGACAGGTTATAAATTAACATGAAGATGAAAGTAATCTCTGTTTTAGATGAAAATGTAAGGTGACAGTTGTGCAAAAGACAGAAAGCAAATCCGGCTTTCCCATGCCACCATCAAAAATATCCTTTTTTTATGTTTCAAGAAGCTTTTGTGGCACTGTGAATGGCACCAGTGACTTGTACTGAAGCTCTAATTCTAGTAAAAGAAATTTTACTCAAATTCTTTTATGTCTTGTTTATGGGTGTGACATTTGTAGTGAAATCATTAGTGTTAGTAAGCTTGTGCACATTCATCAAAGCAWTTTCATACTTCTTTGAAGATGATTGATAACATTCCCTTTCTTTTCATCAGGTTACAGATAACATGTGGTAGCTATCATGAAAACAAATTATTTTTTTCCCCAGCAACAGCTTAGACTGTCCTTTTGTATCATGCATCTCTTTCATAAGGAGTTACAAGCCATATCACAATGTCCTTTTTTGGAATGCTGAAATTTTATGACCATGCACTGGGTAGAGATCTATAGTTTGATATTCCTTTGGTGTTTTTCAGAAGCACTCAGCTACCATTTACCACAGGCCCATTCCACCACTAATCATTAGACAGGTGCTAACTTCTGAGCTATGTTTACCCATAGCACCTGAAGGTTAGTTGGCGGGGGCAGACATCAGCATCCCTCCACAAAATTACTTTAATAAAAACTGCTATTGAATTCCAAAACTCATTTTGAGAAACACTGACTGAAATTACTACTGTTATTAAAATTTAATTTTGCTGACAGACACACCTTGTTGAACTTTACCTCCCTGTGTCTCATGATGGAGCTCTAAAACTGCATTTTACTCTTACATTTACAAAGTCACATTTTTCTTACCTGTCCTGATGCAGTAGATTTGGAGGTGACAGATTTGAGAGAATAATAATATTGGTATACAGTGTTTCAACATAAATACAAAGCAAGCAGTCTTACTACTGTTTTAATTTTAGATCATTTTTATTTACTGTATGTTGTCAAGAGAGAAACCAGCTGTGCTTTGAAAGGCACAGTAAATCTAATAAGAGGCAGTCCTGGAACATGCTCAGTGTTTGTTTTAATGATTTGAAGCCATGATTGAATTTTTTTTTTTCAAAATATCATCTACTTTCAGAATAAGTTACAAAGCAAGCCCCATCGGAGATTTCACTGATTTTTTCCACAAGCTCTATTTTTATTTGTGTTGGGTTTTGCTTTGAATGTGTTTGGACTTGTTTAACGTCATATACAATATTCCTTCTCTTTTATATAAGTTATCCAGATTTGWAAGGACGGTTATGGCATTTTCTCTGGTTTTTGCTATGAGATTTTCCTTCTGAGCTCTGTGAAACTGGAGTGTTTTGAGGAAGCTCTGTGCTTTCCTCTAAAACACTCTGCAGCTGGAAGGGTCTGGCTCAAGCTGTTCAACCTGTCTGGAGAGGCATGGAACTCAATCCTAGTGTGTCATCCTGAAGATAACTTCACAATGCTGCAGTTTTTATAAAACTGACTTTGAAAATTCTGACCCATCCAAACACAAACACAGCAATAGGAAAACAACAGTGATTTAGTGTTTACTTACTGGGAACTAAAGGGGTGGTAGGAACTGTTGGCTTCACAGTTGGCTCTACATAATTGTCTTCATTGCACTTTCCCTTTGTCAGACCAATGTCATCCACAGCAATATCACTGGCACCACGCCTTTTAAAGGCATCAAAAATAACCTGAATTCAGGGAAAAAAATAGATTTTATCATTTAATGAACCATTTTCGGCTTTCTACACGGAACCATTCTGTCTCATCTTGAATGCCCCTATTTCCACTGTAATCTACACTGGTGCTACCCTCAGGGGAAGGCATCTGGGATGAGACAGGATTCCTCACAGAACAAAACAGCACTATGCAAACTGAGTGGATCATTCTAGGGAATGTAGTAGCTCCTTCATTTAAATGATGAACATGATTTAAAAGCATTCAATATTTCTATACATGTAATTTTAGAAACAATTCTGCATTTCTCATCAGCCCAAACTTCTCCTGAACTAATGGCACAAAAAAACCTAAAATTAGTCTCATTTGTTCTTTTCTGTTCTTTAATATCCACATATTTAAAGTAGTCCTGCAAACAAGGAATTAGTGCTGGTGAAATACAGTTAGGTATAGCAATCTTCTTGAGATCCTATGTGGTTAGATATTTATATTTCCTGGAAGTCTGATGCAGCCAGGTCACAGATGCCTTTATTTTCTCAGATGTTAAATGCATCTATCTAGCAGTGCTTGCCAGAAATCAATCATAACTACTGTAGCAGGGCAAACCATCCCAAATACCTATAAAAAGAAATTGTTTTCAAAAGAGAAGTGCTGAAATAATTGTCTGGAATAAATCTTCTCCTTTTGTTTACAGACAAATCAGTTGTTAATCGTGTGGAATCAAAACCAGTTCCATCTGCAACACAGTTTCAGTGGATTAATCTAGAAGTAATTAGGGAAAACACTGGTTCACAATCTGAAGCATTTAAATTCAAATATTCTCATGGCTGAGTGTTTCACATCACACTCACTATAGAGATTTTATATTCCACAGCAGATTTTGATAGGCTTTGAACACTCTTGTTTTGTGGGAAGCTCTCATGATAACTTTCATTGTTCCTTGACAATGATCAGGTTTTCTGTTTTCTGAAATATCAATACTTAAAATTCCAGAATAGGAAAAGGGGCTGTGAGAGTTCAAATGGGGATTCCAATCTTCTGCATGCTAACACTTGTTTTATGGCATGCATTGTTAAATGATATGAAGGATCAGTTGTGGAACAGTGGAATTTTGGGTTCATTTCACAGAAAACTGTGATATCAGTTTAGCTAAAATAAATGAAAAAAAAAAAAAGAAAATTGCAGTTTAACAAACCTTAAAATCAGAGCTTTCATTTAAAGTTACTTGTCCATAATTCCAGTTGTTTCCATAGTCTCCTTCTTTCTGAAAAATGATCTTTTCCTGACCATGCTCATCACTTATGCTGACTCTTAAACGGTAAACATTATTCCCATACATGAAATACCTAGAGGGGAAAAAGCATTTTGGTGCAATTAGAAAAAAGTCAAATTCCTTGAAAAAATGTCACTCTTTTTATTTTAAAATGTTTTATGAAATTAGGATTAATTCGAAGCAAGCATAATATTAACTGTATGTTTAAATTACACCTGGAATTGTAGAGGCCTAGTTAAGCTTCATGACAAAACACATTTCAAGGATTCTTTATACCATTTTTATATAGAAATGAATATTGGATACAGGGTGAAAAAGAAAATACATTATAGCTAACTGCAAAAGCCAAAGCTATAAAGGGATTTAACTTCAGGCCTGGAGCTGGGACTGACTGGAAATCCAAACAGAACCAGGCTGGCATTGCTGGCACGTTGAGCGGGATCAATATTTTACATTAAAGAATGCCCTTTGGGTATATTCTTAAWCAAAATACAGGTTTAGGAATTATGTAACAATACCAAAAGCTTAGACAATACGTATCTGAAGGGACCAAAGGCAAACTCTGAATCCGGACTCGCTCTTCTATGAATCCAAGTCCAATGGGTGTTGAAATATAAAATCCTGCAAGATAATGATCACACTTTAGCCAGGGCAGAAKAACTTCCTTTTTTCTTCTTATTGAATCAGAGTTTTTACATTTAAAATAAGGTCAAGCACAGATAGTGTTGCATGATTTGGAAGATTCCCGACAGAGGAAATGTGAGTGATTATCCCAAGATATATTCATCAGTCAATGATAAAGTAAACTGAGCTTTTAAGTTCCTTGGATACCCCTTACAACTAGATAAGCAACGGCAAACCAGTCCTTTTCAAGTCAGCAGGGATCCTTCTTTATATTCAAGGAAGGCAGCAATCCTCCTGGGTTTATAAAAATGTCTCCCTGTTTGATATAGCTTGTGATTTGGCAGAAGAATTTCCCAAAATTTTCATCATTTCTATCCACATGACAATGGGAAATATGGATTGTGCATTGAGAGGGTGACAGAATGACAATGTGAATATTTTATAGCAAGGTGAGGCATGATAAACAAACAAAACTGCCCTTTATTTGTGAAACTGAGTTTGTAGCTTTTTCTGAGATAATTTATAGCAGTTGGGAATTTGGGCCTCTTGTTGCCATATGAGGCCAGGCCACAGAAGCACTGGGATTTGTCATAAGAAATGCAAACTTAGGCAGCTTTAAAATAAAATTCTTTCCTTATTCAGATCATGGTGTAATCTCATATTTTCTCCTATCTATCTATCTATCTATCTGTCTGTCTATCTATCTATCTATCTATCTATCTATCTATCTATCTATCTATCTATCATCTATCTATCATCTATCTCATACATATTTATGCAAATATTATACTAATATAATTTTCAAATTAATGATAATTATATGAATTAAAATATAGACACTGTATTCTGTTATCTATACTCCGAATTTGTCTTGTTTTTTTTTCATGTGGGAGGCTAAAATTCTTGCAAGTTAATCTGAGATATGAACCAGGCCTTTAATCTCCTCTGTTGACTTAGAGAGCATGCACGAAAATATACATGGTGTCTAACTTAAAGAAAAAAGTTATTCATATAGTGAAAGGAACAGTTCTCTGTTTCATCAAATCTCTGAGCATTCAGATTCAGTTTTGAATGTGCATTAAGGTATTTACTTGTCAAGAGCAGAAAAAAAATTAAAAGGAGTTTCACTGAATGTAATAGCTTGATATTAATGATGCAATTTACTCAAAATACAGGTCACAGAAATGTAAATATGCAACACAATAGTAGTATTACACATAGGAGCACTACATGTGCCACCTTAGACTTGGCACAGGGAAGCAGAGAGCATCTCAAATAGATAACCATTTTTGAGAGAGAGAAGTCACTGTCAAGTGTTTTAGTAAACAAATTTTATATTCTTTCATCTTATTTGCATTCTAGGAGCCAAGTGGGAAGACAAAACAGTGTTCTGTAGATTGTTTAGAAAATGTGCATTTACTCAGAGAAGGGTGAAAAATTTCTATCTGATAAAGTGCAGAATACAATTCTTCTTTTCCCAGGATTATTTCAGAATAATTTGCAATTTTTCCACTTATTTGTCACTGAATAAGTTTTATCAAGAATATGTATAACCATTGCAAAATCCAATTTGTACTTTATCTGGTTTTAGATAGACTGACAAATCAGCTGAGAAAGTGATTGGCTTTATTGTTGAAGCACAAAAAACTTGATGGAACCTAATTCTGGTATAAGGATTCATGATGCACTCAAAACCTGCTTCCTATCAGTATTGTCTCTTTAAATAAATTCCACTTTTGATGYGACCACTCTTCCAATTAAGTTATTTAACTGTAACAGTTGTTGRAGTGTTTGTGTGCTTGGCACAGTAATTGTGTTTGCTGTGCAGTAACTGGGAACACAGAAGCCCCCTGTAAACTTCAGGTCAGCTTTATTTAAATCAAAATTATTTTGTGAAAACCATGAGGATGTCAAGAGTAGAGAGCAATGAAACAGATGTGATTTGCCTAATAATGCAGTTATACTTTTTTCCCCTCATATTAAACATACAGTTTTTTGACCTATAACATTTTTGACCAACAAAATTCCTTTCTCAGATAAAGCATTTTGGTGTAATACTAGCATTGAAATTTTTAGTACCTCACACTTTAATAATTTTATTTATTCTTTTATTCTTTTTTTTGTTTTTTTTTGCTTTAGTTTTGGATACTTCCACAAGATGACAATTGGTAGGGTAAAACATTTTGTAACCCTGACATTTTTATGGCAGAATAATGTGATATCCCAGCAATACCACTATGAAGAACCCWTAATGCAGTGATATAAGCTAAATCAGGTTTTTCCTTTAATCTTCAAGCCACTTTTTTGATCTTACCTGACAAGTTGCCAAATGTGTGATCAAATTCAGGACCACTCGTCAAGGGAAAGGTAGGACCCTGAACTCTTTCCCAGTCTGAATCATCATCTGAATCTTGTATCCAGAAACAAAARCCATCTTCAAAAGTGCAATTGATTTTCTCATAATCTGTGAATGAGAACTTCTAGTAAATAAAAGATGACAGAAATGGAAAATATTTTCTCAGAATTACACAGGAAGGAGTGATGAACAATGTAAATTTTTAAATATGTTTGTAAACCAGCCCACAGTSACTTAATTTCCTCTTTATGCAGTGCAACAAAATTACTCAAATAAATGTGCTGTTTTACTATTTTTGACTATTTTTGAAGGGTAGCCCTACATACTCATGCACTCATTCACCAACCTTCATTTCTGATCTTTCTTTTTCCTCTTTTCTCTGCCAAGGCCTGGAKTGCCCCAGCAGAAATGGTTCACCATTGGAGCAGGGCCTCCATGCTCTTGGGATGATCCTTTTTTACTTCTGATTTGCTCCTTCGTTGTTCACACAGCTTTGCTGCAGCATCCTCACCACTTTTGCTCTCATATTTATTATTTCAGTGTCTGTCCATGGTGCCTTGAAATGCAGGTCAGGCCAGGGCTTCCACAGGACAAGAACTTGCTGGCGCTCAGGATGCTTCCTGACACATATCCCCTCCCAGCCACATTCCCTGTTCACCTCCTGCTCTAAATTTAGCAGCTCAAGAAGCCTTCACTTATCCAATTACAAAAGCACAAGTCATATTCCTGCATTTTTTGGTCATTGTAGATTTACCTCATCCAGACTTCCCAAGGCCTGTTTACCAAAGCAGGTATTTTCCCCAATGTCATTTCTAAATGTTGTCCTGAATGTTTTTGGGGTTTTTTTTTTTAGTACAGATATTGTGGTTAATGATTTGATAGTGCTGGTCAGTGAACAAACTGGCTGAGAGGAATATGATGGAGGGGCAGACACAGTTTTGTCTACACAGATGGGTTTTGGCAGGCATCACCCTGCTGCTAGAYACAGGCCTGTAAACCTGTGAATGGCCTTACAGAAATAAYTTATTTGATCCTCAAAATAGTATGAAATTTTTCAAAGTGGATCTAGTTATTGGACTGATGCCAGAAAACGCTGCTTCCCTTTCCACCTCCATTTTCTCAAACTGAAAATTTAGATTCACCAAAATTTTGAGATAAAAAAGAAAAGAACAAACACACACACACACACACAAAGGAACACTTACTGTTTAGTTCACTTGCATTAAAYGCAGTGTACGTTGCATTAAAGCCATTATAGTTCTCTGCATAATCAGACATAAATTGTGCTGTAGCCTCATGAGAAAAAATGTAAATTGTTTCCAGATTGGTCCCTGACAGAGAAGCTGAAAACAAATAAAAAAAAAMCACACAGTCAAAGAGAAAACAATCACATGCACATTAAAATTTCCAGTTTTGTCATAAAAACACAGTGGATTAGTTTACTGAATTTTAAGGAATGATTTTCTCGTTGTATTGTGATCCTGCTGCATTAGCTTCAAACCCTTGCACCATTTAGCTGTCATATAAATATTCAGCATATTCCATCTCTCATATCCACCAATATGGRTATCAGCTAGTCTTTTACCACTTCTCATTACCATTCTCTATTTATTTCTAAAAATAAGGAAAAATAATAATATATCTTTCTGACTTATCTTCCTATGGTCTATCTTCAGAATATGTTTTCCACCCCTGATGGAATTCAGCTGTATAGACTGAGTCTTGTGAAAAATGAGTACAATCCCAGTTTTCAGAGTAGAATATAGAGACAGAGAGAAGGTATCATCAGTATTTCAAGATCTGAGGAAAGCAATGCCATACTTGTAAAGTTTTTCAGGAAGCTTCCTAGCACTTCTCCCACCAGTTCAGTTTAATGCTTTTATTTTATGCTACTGTGTGTGATATTACAGGAACTTCTGACAACATGTTTCCAATGAAACATGGGCCCCACAAGGCCATGAGGCTGATGAAGTTGTCAAGATCTTTCAAATAAGGTCTTAARAAACAAGTAGATATTTCATGATGTGTAAGGATTTTGTGCGGCCAAATTAAAGGGCAGACAGGTATATTGAGGTTGTCTAACAGGGCAGCTTTATGCAGATCCAGTTCCTCTTAAACATACACGTGCAACTTTTGATACCTCAAAATGCTTATTTTACCACTTAGATTTTATTAACAGAAAAGTATTATTAGCTGAAAAAATAAACTTACCTCTTAAAACCTTGTTTGGTCCTARTCCTTCATAAATACTCAGTATGTCTGTGTATGGTTGTGTTTCAAAAGAAGTGAAGTTCAGTTTAATGGACAACCCTTGAGGCACTCTATGGCAACAAGAGAAACGTAAACTCAAAACTGAAAATCTATTCTTTGACTTCAGTAAAGTCATTGAAGTCATTGAGTGCTTGAATAAGTTCAGAAGCAACATGAAATGATATTAATCAAGATGATTAATCAAGATGATTAATCAAGATGGTCTATTTCTCTAACTTTTAGCTAGCAAAATTGCCAAAGGAATTTAGCATAAACCTTTTGCAACAGTGTGAGCACACCCTTACACACTGGAGTTAAGTAAATTCTGGAAACTGAATGTTCTGAACTCTAGAATGGGATAATCAGTTCTGTAAGGAGTTTTCTTGATGGTTTTGGCTGGGCTTTGTTGTCTTCTGCATCTCATTGAATTGCAATCACTTTTTCATACATGTTRCTTTTAGATATCTCACTGCTAAGGTAGACTTCCCAAAAGCCAAAGGAATACTARCAAGATATCAATATGAACAGCAAGATATCAAAATCTCTCTCCTGAAAGTCCAAAACACTGTCTCTTATGACAAAACCAGGATCTGCATGCAGGTTTGATGATCGCAAACCCACTCTTTGGGAAATTGTTGTAAATCCAAACCATCACATTAAACACAAAAGTTTAATGACAGAAGTCACATGAAGTGTAAAAATTCTTGGCCTTATTTTGCTACATTTATGCTCTATGAGTAATCTATATTTATTTTGCTCTCCCATTTTCTTTTGACTAGACACATATGGTAGTCCAAATTCTAAAACACTGCTTCCACTATCAGCTTAGCTACCACTATGTGGGTTTTTTTCAGAATTGAGAGACTCAATGAAATTAGGCTTTCAACAACAGTTTGCTGGTGCTTATCAGTAATGAGAAGTGTGAAGTAAATGCTTAGATAGTTTGCCTTTTAAACTTTTTGTTGTTGTTGCTATTTTATATTTCTCCAGAGGGAAGAAATAGCCTTGGTTAGAAAAGAGTAAAACRTATAGTTGAAAGGTTCAAGAAGCTAAACTTTCAGGGAAATATTGAATGTATTGCTCTTTTAGGAGAGAAGATTAGATCTTCATTTGGAGTTAAATGGCATGAAAATGTAAAGGCTCTTCTTAAAGGTAGTGGGGAAATATTTCTAGACAAAGGCAGGTAAATGAAAAATCCAATCTCGGATGTATTAGAGGTTGCMTTTTAACACATTTTTATAGGGATAATAAAAAACGTAGTTTACAAGAAAAGTCAAAAGGTTCCCTCATGGAAACAACTCTGAAAGAAAGACAAAATTTGAGTGCCACTTTGAATTTCTTAGGCCTTTACTCTCAGTGTTGCCAGATTTTTTTAAAGCAGGTAAGTGGAAAATAAATCCAGATGGTTGTTTTTTGTCATTTTTTCAATCTGTAATTACACATATCTGCAGGACCTCTACTGTATTATTTGCAATTGCTCCTGATTCTTTTCAAAATGAAGTTTTTATTAGCTGCATAGCTGGTATAGATATCTACCCAATGCAATGCTTCTTGCAGCTGTAGCAGCACTTAGAGCAACATTAACAGTTCAGAAGGAAGGAGGGCACTTGGGCCGTGTTTATTTACTGTGCTCAAATTCTGCAGTGCCATGAAATGAGGAACAAGGCCAGCACATTCTGAAGGGAAAAAAAAATCTTGTTCTTTTCCTGAGACACACCTTTTATTTTAAATCCAGGTGCTGCCAGTTATTACTGGTGAACAGTACCACTGAAGATGAGAAGGAAAAATGTACTAAACAGAAGGAAAACCAGGATTTCAAGGTGAAGATGAAAGTTCTGAACAAAATCAAAACCTATCACTTTCAAAGGAGCCTTTGGAATGAGAAGCTCAAACCTTTTCCAATTTTAAAGGCAATTTCTTAAACTCTGAAATCTTCTGCCAAATTAATACTTCTCAGAATCAAGGAATAGCCATTATTATGAAACCATAATAAGAATTACTGCTTTGAAAAGCAGTAACTTCTGAATTGGCAGTCATAGGAGGGWTTTTTTAGGACTGTCTGACTTGTGATCATTGAATTTTTCAGATATGTACTTTTGGATGAGATTTATCATATAGTGTGGCTACATCTTTTTCTCCCTGTCCAAAGAACTAGACCTAGAGAGTCAAAATAAAACAGTCTTCCCTGTGTGTAGATCCTTGATTAAAAAAAAAATTCCACTTCTTGTGCCTAAGGCTTTAAAATGCATTTGGTGCTATTATAAACTGCTAACTATGCAATTCCAAAACATATTCCTAAATTTCATAGGTACACAGGCACTCTTAACTCACAGATGAAACCTTTACACCTCACTGACAAGGGAATCTTTGAAAATTCTTTCTCTTAAGTAGGAGTTACATCCCATAAAACCATTACCTGAAGACAACTATTTAATATAATCCTTTAAAAAAAAAAGTCTTGCAATTACATTGAGCTATGTGATTTATTTTGAATTTACACTTATGTTCCTCTGGATCTACATAACACACAAGATTGCTCAAAATTGTGCCTAAGAACTTTTGTAAAGCAGAAAAATGATTGATACAGTTATGGAGCTTATGCACGTGGTTTTTGAAGAAAAGTAACATAAATATGAAGGAGAAAATGGTATGACATTTTCTGTGCTGGGGTATTTGGGAATGAATAACAGCAAATGGCAGAAGACTATTGTGCAGGAAACAATACCTCATAATCAAAAAATGTTACATACAAAATTATTGGAAAATGGCTTACACTATTATCCATTGGCAAACTATGTCTTCATTATATGGCTTTGGATAATTCATAGAGTGAAAAAATCCAGAGGAACCAGTCAACATGAATTTTCCATCACAAATGGCAGCTGTAAAGATATAATGAAGAACATGAGTCAGAATGACATTTGAAAAAACAGAATCAGAGCCAAAATGTGGGTTTACATGGATTACCTTGGAACTGCTTTCTAAGCAACAAAAGGAAGACAAAGTAAAGTACATTATCAACTTATTCCCATTTCTAATTCCCAACTCTGTTTGATCTCAAAGTACTGTATGAGAAGAAAAGCAGTACAGAAAATTAACTTTGAAATTAGACACAATCCAACTAATCCAAACTAGTCTAAACCAATCCAAATAATTCAAAACCAGCAACTGGATTTAGCTAATCCAATTCTTTCTTTCATTTTACTCTAGACTTTTATAAAGAAACAGGATCTTGCCTTGCCAGTTCTTATCTGCAACTACTTTAAATCAGAAAACTGTGTTTGTACTACCAGAGACAATTTGATATCACGTGAATAAAAGCAAAAGGGGATATGGCTGACTATTGTTATCTCTACTTTTATAAGCTAGTTCTCATTATATATTACTGAGTACTGGAAAAGATAAGTGGATCTCCCAAGTTTCCTGCCAGCTATTGAATTCATTCAGCTGAGCTAAATGTCATTTACCATCATCTATTTTTTCAAAAGACTGTTATTAGTTTTGTTTCCTTGGTGTTAGTATTCCATTCTATGAAAGTTCTTCACTTTAAAAAAGAGGGGAGGGAAAAAAGTACTTTTAAGCCTCAGCAAGATTGCAAATGATAATTCATGTAGAGTTTTTTTGTTTCAGCAGACACTGGAGAATTGCTGAAGGTTCTGCTGCATCTCTTGAACATTATGTTAAGAATCTGTCTAATGATGTTTTCTCTTCAGTTGTTCAAAAGTATCACAGAGTTTTCACATAAGGATAAAGTCAGTACCACACCTGATTATCTAGAGGTAAGGACAAGTTCATCAATGTGAGGTAGATGATCAAAAATTATACAGAGCTTTTAATTAATTTCAGAAAGGAAATTGTGCCTATAATGGTGGTCCAAATTACGAATAACCAATCATATTGAAAATAAAAGGGAAATTTTATTGAGCACAGTCCTCCTCTGGGAAATGATATATAAAAGAATCATTTGGAACTCTTTGTGTGCTCATTTTATAAGTGTAAAATTCTTTCTACCTATCACTGTAGCAAACACAAAATAAAAACCAAGCTTTGTTTCAGGCAGCTGTACACCACAAATAAAGACTGTGCAAAATGAACTTTGCCAACTGCCTAATGCATGAGCTGAAATAGAAACATTCCCCTTTGCAATCTTTGAGAGGAAAACAGAACACATAAGATTTTAAATGGATAGAGAGAAGTAGTCCATAAATGACAGTTATTATTCCATGTTAGCATTACAGCTAGGTATTGGTAAAGAAGTATTTTTTATCTCCACTGTAATTCACACATTTCCTGTCCTTACCAATGAGAAGAAGCAAATCAGTGTGAGAAGAAGGAAAGCACCTAGCTTGTTGTCAATAAAGATTACAAAAAAGTGGTGCTGTTAACAAATAAGGCAAAATCTGATCTAAAAGGAATCTTATAGTATGGACAATAATAAAATAGATTAGCATATTGATCTAATAAAATCAATGTCAAGTGTTTGCTCATTCATTTCTGTTAGAATCACAGAATGGGTCAGGTTGGAAGGGACCACAGTGTGTCCAAACCTCCCTGCTCCAGCAGGGTCATCCCAGAGCACACACCACAGGATTGTGTCCAGATGGTTCTGGAAYGTCTCCAGTGAGGGAGACTCCACACCCTCTCTGGGTGATCTGTTCCAGTGTTTGGTCACTGCACAGTGAAGAAATTCTTCCTCAYGYTCAGGTGGAACTTCCT
The DNA here is from genome assembly GCA_902810485.1 of Alauda arvensis. Classification (NCBI taxonomy): domain Eukaryota; kingdom Metazoa; phylum Chordata; class Aves; order Passeriformes; family Alaudidae; genus Alauda; species Alauda arvensis. Next base: position 744,694 of record CADDXX010000344.1, on the reverse strand, counting down.
GTGCATCAATTCCTGCCCGTTCCTCTTGTCCCATTGCTGGGCACCCCTGAGCAGAGCCTGGTCCGTGCTCTGACCCCTCCCTGCAGGCACTGACACACACTGAGGAGGACCCCTCTCAGGGCTGAACAGCCCCAGCTCCCTCAGCCTTTCCTCATAAGAGAGATGCTCCATCCCC
>CADDXX010000344.1:613493-741898 GCA_902810485.1 Alauda arvensis | reverse complement strand
AACAATAACAACAAAAAAGTATGATGGTAGAAATGAATGACTGAATAACTTCTTGGGGTTATGTTACCTAATGCTTTCCATGGAACTAAGTTCTAGCTGAACCTTAGGACCTTCTGATTTCCTCAACTGTGGAAGGAGCAACACAGAGCCAAGAGTTATGATCTATCTAGATGCAGCTGTTATGATAAGTAGACATTTTTATATGCTTCAGTGGATATACTACTAAAGTATTTTGATGGATATTTTCCCCAAAATGTTCGGCCAAGTCTCCCTTCTGAGCTGACTGCAGTCAGGAAAAAAATGTAGGTAATGGGCAGAGAATCTGCAATTCTCTTTTCTTTTTTTCTGAAGAAAATTACACATGACAGAGAGGTTCAGCCTGTCACAAACCTTCAGGATCAAGCTTTCAGGTTCTTTAAAAACATAATTGGTCTTTTACTTGCTTGTTTGTTTTTAGGGCTCAGCATTTTTCACGTGTTCCTAAAAGCTCAAAGCAGACTGCCCTCACTGTTTTCCTCTTCTCACAGCAGAATGGAAAGAAGCTTTCCAGGTTTCTATCACCAAATGCTATGTTTAAAAAAAAATAAAAAAAGAAACTACAAACAGGCAAACAAAACACTTAGGGAGTTAATTGCTCCTATTTCTCCTGAAACATTTGCAATGTTCTCTTCCAGACAATTTGACAGACTTTTAACTGAGAGCTGAGGCTGTGGAGAGCAGGCAGGCTGCATTAACCCACATACCCCCCCAGCAAAAACTGCAGAGCAGTTTGGGAAGGAGCACTGAAGTCAAACTCCTTGGTACAAAAAGTTTCTTGGGGAAACCAGGAAGTCAGATGGAATCAGAGAGTAGAATCACTTTGGTTAGTAAAGACCTCCAAGGTCATTGACTTCAGCCTCTGCCAGATCACCACCTTGTCAAGCAGACCATGCTCAGTCGTTTCTCAAACACCTCCAAGGATGGTGACTCCACCACCTCCCYGGGCAGCCCATTCCAATGCTGGACAAGCATTTCTGTGGAGAAATTCTTCCTGACATCCAACCTGAACGTCCCCTGGCACAGCTGGAGGCCATTTCCTTCTGTCCTATCACTGGTTACCTGGGGGAAGAGCCAGACCTGCACCTGGCTCCACCCTCCTCTCAACAGGGAGAGGTTGCCCCCTGAGCCTCCTTTTCTCCATGCTGAGGCCTCCCAGCTCCTCACATGGCTTGTTCTCCAATCCTTCTCTGGACCCTCTCCACCCCTCAATGTCCTTCTTGTAGTGAGGGGCCCAGGAATGGACACAGTTCTCGAAGACAAGACAAAGGCAAACAAACTGACTGGCACTGCAGGATAAAAGCTCTGTCTTAAACTCCAGTGGGGTTTCAGTTCTGGAGTTTCATAGAATCACAGATGGGCTGAGGCTGAATGAGACCTGTGGGGGCCATCTGGTCTGAACATGGTTTGATATCACTGATACAAATCTTCATATTAAATTTCTATATTATTTTGTAATTTACATAGTAGATTACAATAGTTAGATTATTAATATTTCTATAATAAGCAACAAATTCTATAACTTTATATTAAAACAGAAATACTCTAATATAGCATTATTTATTAAGCATTAGTGAGAATTTTACAGAATATTGTTTCCTCCTGCAAGATAAAGATTATAAAAATCACTTTTATTATTATTTTTAGTAGAATTGATTTGGACTTCACAGTGCAGTTTATTGCCCATAAACTGTTTACAAACTACTGACAGTGTTGAGCATGTTTAAAAAGACTGATTTACAGGAGTTTACATTCTTACCACATCTTTTTTCAGATTCATCTGAACCATCTGGGCAGTTCAAGACTCCATCACAAAAGAAATCTTCGCTAATGCAGGTTACACCATCAGCACAGAGTTCAGCAGGTGGCAAACACTCAACTGGAATAATAAAGATGAGAGCAATAACAGCACAACACTAATGCAGTCTCACTACAAAGGAAAATTGACTCACCTCTGGTTGCTTTACCACAAATCAAATCAACCACTCTATTGTGTTTTACAAAACTGAATTTTTAGAAGCCTGGAATGAAATATCACATACTAAAATGACAAATTTGGCACAGAAGGGAGAGAGTTCTCAGAAATGAAATATTTTTGAAACTAAGCTTTAAGTAAAGTTGAAAGAAAATATCTGTGAATTCCTTTTTTTCCCCTTTACACAAATAAACTACTTTATGCAATGTAATAAATGATATTTTCCAATTTCTTATGTTCAAATAATGTGAAAAAAACTGTATTTTGCTTTAAATAACAGTGAAATATCTCTGGCTGTAGGTAAATACAATTATTATATTACTTCAACTTAAACACATCACACTGTTGAATCTCACCATGCTAAGGAATCTGATTTTTTAACCAGCATATCCTAAATAAAAGAGCCTTTAAGATTAGATTTTGAAACATCAGAATTATCAGAAACCATATTCTTTTCAGATTTTCAAATTAAACTTATAACTTAGGAACAAATTCCTGTTAGAAGACTACATAGGCAAATCCTTGAAACTGTAAATCTTACTAAACAGTCTTTTCCAAAAGCATAAATGTTCATCTACTGCAAACAAACTCATTTAGTCTTTAGAGGGTTTTGATCTTAGACATCTGTAGAATTCAAGTAGGTCATATTAAAGTGAACAGAAACATGCAGCTAAAATAAGCTTTGGAAAACTACTAATTTCTAAATTCTTAAAATTGCATTAAAGTCTGTGGAACTAATCACACAGTTCCTTGTCTCTGCTCGAATGAATCCTTACAGGAAAAGGTCAACATTTCTGATGCAAGAAGGAAAAAGAGTAATCTGTAAAATTTAATAGTTTTTTTTTTTTTTTTTTTCCCCTAGAGCTAAATTTAGTATGATATTGTGTTGTGTGTCCCAAACTGATGTTTGGGTTGTATGGATGTATTGTAGCATTTCAGAGTGCTTCACAAAACACTCTCAGTGTTGGCAATGCAAATATTACAAAGCCAAAAGATTTGCCATTTTGCACCCAAGTGGAAATTAAAATGAATCAAACATACTGCAGTCAAGTGTAGGAGGTGACACAGGGCCAGTGAATGAATTTCTACAGATGAGCAGAGACAAAACAGTGCATTCTAAAAACCCAGAGCAAAAATTTCAACCAATAACCCAGGAAGAGATTTTGCTTAAGCCCATAAGGCAAGAAATCAGTGTTTACATATTTGATCAATTCTCGGTTTATTTAACTCAGAAAACTAAACAGCACTGCCACCTCCTGGATTGAAAGAAATCAACTTTCCTACTAAACCATTCTGACTTCTCTTTTAAAGGGCAAATTACCCCAAATTGTGCTGAAAGTGCTATATTCTAATAAATAAGGGCAGTAAACACATAAGACTTGAGCACATTAGGTGGCTTGTAGATACCATATATATTTCACCATGTAAGAAGGCTGGAGAATGTTTTCAAAGATTCAAACATCTTCAGCTTTCTGTCCATTGGAAGTCATACTTTGTTATCAGTTTGCTTATTTTATTTTATTTTCCTCATAAAAGTAACGAATAATATATAAAAAAAAAAGAGCTACTAGTATTAGTGCCAATGTGTGCATCAAAATACATAACACATTTTTGTAGCATGCACAGGCTTAGAAGTCCCTTCACTTTAAAGAGGTCTCCTTGGTCTAAGGTAAACGTGCATGTCCTGAATTTTCAGGAATGGAATACAAGGATTGGATGCTGTCAGGAGAGGCTGTACATGAGCAGTGCAATTTTGTGATCTCAGACTGTTCCATGTAACCTCCCTCTTCCACACACACAGTTACTCACCCACTGTTCTTGAAGATTTGCTTGTGGTGAGTGCTCCTGAACCTGGACAAACACAACCCAAGGTCAGAACTCTGCTTCTTGCCCTCTGGGAGCAACTCTGTGGTTGCTTGGGCAGAATGAAGCAGCAGTTAATCAGCTTTTATATCTGCATCCTTTGCTCCCCACACTCCAGGTAATGGTATGGTAGTGCCAGCTTGGGTCCTGAAGCTCAAGTCTCACAATGAACATAAGAAAAAATTATGTGAAACCTAAAGGTTTCAATAACTTCAAAAGGTTTATTTCCTCCTTCCACTTTCCCCCCACTAAAATGGGAGCAATGCTCTCTTGTCTTCCCCTGTGAAAGTTCTGACCTGAAGTTGGTGTCAGGGAGCTTGTAATTAAACTCRTGGGATCTGTTGAAACAAGAAAAGTTGTGACAACTTCAACATTACTACTAAAAGGTAAATGTACATTTTCTGACAAATAAAACTGCTCTGCAAATCAGTTAGGWGCCTCAAACCTATCTAGTATTTGTCTATTTACATGCAGGTGTATAAATACATACCTGTGTGTGTACATATTTGCACATGAACAAATGCCTAGGTAAATAAGCAGATTTGTATTATTGATGATTGTGAACTGCAAAACATTCTGGAAAAATTGAATGTGTATTTGTGATTGCTCCATCAGAAGTTCCACTTCATTGAGGAAGCACCTGGCATTTCCAGCTCACAAACAATCTTTTTTCTTTTCCTCTCTGAATTTGCTTTAGCATCCCTGTTAACTGTTTTTACTTTCTAAATTAAAGACTCATATATGTGAGTAGGATGATGACATCTTCATCTGAAAACAATCCCCATGTCACTGCAGGTACTGGATCCTGCACCTCATTTTAAAAGATGAAGGGCCTGAAGGAATGAAGTGGGAGATGCAGTAAGGCTTTCTCTACAGTTGGTCATCCACCAGTTTTGTGGGCAGAAGTTGCTGACCACTGGTCATTGCCAACTCACTTTTGTTTGATAGTCCTGCTTTCTCAGATCTAGTGCACAAACTTGCAGGAGGATTTCCTACCAATTTTTGATCAAAACATGCTTATTTAGCAAATACTGTTAAGCTCAGCTAGATCATTCCAGCTATGGTGCATTCTGTGTCAGGTTTTCAAAGAGTTTTCAAAGAGTTACACACACACACACACATATATATATACCAACATATCTGACTATACATTTACTACAGGATAACCAATTTAGAAGGAGTTCAGCCTTCCAAGACCTAAAACATAGATGCATGCAGGAGCAAACAGTCCTAAGACAACAGCTATCAGGGAGCTACATCTTGAAGGCTGTTGAACAATTGTTGCTGCTACAGACATTCCCAAAAATGCATGCGCATRTTGACAGCAAAATCCCCAGATGAAAACACAGGGCTGTGGCAGAAGAAGCAGTGATATAAGCACAACTACTAGAAAGTCTCACTAAAGTATCAGGAGATGGCAAAGGATGTTTTTAGGGTCAGCAGAGCCATAACCCTGCATCCAGCAGGTGTAAATGTACCTGGTATGGTACATGGCTATATCATGACATTAGGACTGAAAGAGAAAGAACAAGTAAATACAAAATATTAACAAAAATACAAAAAATAAACTCAAGCAGACCCTAGGCCAAGGGAGAAGAAATTCACACCAGGAATGTGGTTGCCATTCCAGCCTTGGGTGCTGACAATTCCCAACTCTGTTCCCCTTTCCTTAAGAACCTCCCTCAACCTCCAAATTTTTCTTGAGGATGATTAGCAACATTGGACTTAGGACCAGGGGAGCATTAAGATACCAGAGGAAGGGACAGATAGGGGAAAAAACTGAATGCCAGCAGTTTAAACTGTATCTTTGGGACTAGACTGCAGTACTTGCACACTTTGGACTATACACGTTAGTAGGCCTGTAACCAGACTAATAATTACTCTTTCATTACTATGGCTGTAATTAGAATATCAATAAATACTTGCCTCCTATATTTATAGGGCCAGTTGCTCAGCCTCTGCTCTGGTACCCTGCCCTGGAGAGTTTGTATGTGGCAATTTGCATGCAGTTTGTTACACCTAGTTTGTGCTGTTCGTCTCTCTGGCTGACTTTTGGCAGGTTTGTGAGACCAAGGAGTTTTGTCTGCTTCGTGTCTCATCAATGTAAAACTTCCAGGGATAGTGGAAGGAAGATCTGTCTGTCAACACTGCTTAGTAAATCAGTAACCACAACATGAGAGCAGGACTCTCTAGCCGGATCTACCTCCCTAAATCAGCAAAACCTTCAGCTTGCAGCTCAGCTGGTTAATTGAGACTCGGTTGGTTTGATGCTCTTATTAAGTTCCTACAGATTTTGTACAGACTTCAGACCACTCACTGCTTTCTCAAATAGTCAGAAATGGTGAAAGCAGCTAATTTTCATTGAATGGACCCTGGCAGCCAAGCCCCAGCTACAGCCYGGGCAGCTTTACTAAGCTGTGTGAGCAGGGCAGCAAGTCTTATTTTCCTGCATATTGTATTGGTAACAAAAATTAGTGCCTGTTTTGTGAAAGACACTGACCTGACRAGGTCAAAGGCATCACTGTAGTGGGATTTTCAGCAGCTGCTGGAAGAAAGCAAGGTCATTATAAACTTATTTTATAGCACAGTGTCTAGTTTTAGATGACAGAAATAAAGATTAAAAAGAAATCAGCTGTGGCTATTTCTCATTGAATCACTGTCAGTGTCCTGCTTCCCTTCTTTTGCCTCATCCTGTTCCCAATCTTTTCTCTTACTCCATGATCTTCCCAAGGAGGAAAAATCCCAAAAATGAGTTGAGGTTATGAGGTTTCAAAGCCACTGCAGCTCCTTTCAGTCCTCAATCCCTTTGATTGTATTGCATATAAAAAGCCTTCACCTGGGCAATCTCTCTCAAGGTTTTTTATTCTACAGAGATTTCAGAGCACCTGTGCCTTTGAGAACAGTATTTAGAAGAGATGAATGAGTTAAAATTAACCTGGGATAGTTTACGAGRAAGGAAGTTACTTTTAATCACTGTGAAAACTCGTTTCAAGCAAGTCACACCTGTGTGACTGCTCTCTCCCTCTCTGAAATAGGAATTTCTCCAGTAGAACATATTGATATACACAATGCAAAACTGCCACATATGATTGTTAATTAGTTTCAATTATTTTATTGAAATAATAAAATCCTGGTGGGATGGACAGGTGCTAGCTCATGTGAAAAGAGGCATTTTAATGGTCCACAGCAGTAAATGTTTGACTACTTCAAAGTTCATCAGTGGCTGAACCTTTTAAGAGGTTCTTCATTATTTTTTTGGTGGCATTTTTGAAGCATAATGAGCAATCCATTTCCACAGTGTTGTGCAGTAATGTGGAATAAACAAGTAGTAAAGATAATTAAATATGCCTAGACTGAATTTAGCCTCAGCAAAATTGCAGCTCTTAGTATAAAGTAAGGGACATGGAACACCAGATTCCCACTCCTCAGGTTCTACTTAATAGTAACTCCAGCAGGTCTTCAGATGTCAGCTAATCAACATCTACTTCAAAAAATTTGGATTCCTTTTTAACCTCATCCTCAGTTTTGAAGATTTATTCAGGTAAAAAAAATGGATTCCCATTGATCTTGAAGGGCTTCCATGTAGACTTTGATACATTTTCCGGTACTGACATATAATGTCTGTCTATTTGCAGAATTTAAAGCTACCTAGTTCTTAAAGCCCTGTTCCTTTTTCCCCCCACTTGCATTTACCTAAGTTCTACAGGAATATGAAGCCAGTTCCCTGGGTGCACTTCTACCAAAGCTGTTGGATTTCCTTAGTGACACATTTTCAGTGAGTCTTTACTCACTGCCAGTCTGAGCTCTTTTTCTCTAGCAGAACAAAATTGTGACAGTATTTACTTATGAAACAACTCATTGGGTGGTGCTTAATTGCTTTAATTAGAGAGCTAAAGAATTGCAAATATTATGCTTCATAAGAGATGAAATTGAGTGGTTTTCACTGGGAAATCCCTGCTTTGCCCTTTACTCCCCCCTCAGGGAATGTACACAATGCTGGCTCATACTTTCTAGTAGTAAAGGTTGTAAATTGTTCTTTCAGCTGCTGCTGAAAGTTATGTAATGGGGTAGGAGGGCATCCAAGGCATCCAAGGGAAAAAGTAACAATCCAACTGTCTGGGAGCCAAAGCTTTCATTCCTCCTACCTGTAGTTCTTAAGGATTTGTAGAATGAAAAAAAAAAACCAAACAAAAAACCCACCCAAAAAAACCTCAAACAAAAAACGTACTAATATTACCTGTGATTTGTATGCTGTGCACATCAATTTTCAAAGTCTTGGCAGGATTAGGGTTATTTGCCATGGCACCCAAAACCAGCTCATTTTTTACCTTCTCCACTGTTACCATCTGGGTAAAATAAAGGGTGAGGATCACAACCACACTAGCAACACAAAACAGAGAAGTTAATTGGTTATTCAGGTTGATGAAATAAAACTGTTCTATGACTTATCATCTCGACGATATTTCATTCTGACACTGGTTCCCTTGGCAAAGGCAGATTGTTTTTCAAATACTGGCTGGCAAAGATTACATCAGGAAAAATCTCTTAATCCTCAGGTCAGTTTGAACCTTGGAGAACCTTTGTTCTTTCTTTATCTACTCTTACTTGCATTGTCAGAAAAAAGAAAACCAAAGCCAACATTCATTTCAATTGCTGCAATGGAGCTGAACTTGAGGAAAACTAAAGGAGTAGCTTTACTGTTGTTCAACAGGTCTATTGGTTTTAGCCCTAAAATATTGAAAGTGAACTCTGAAGAATTATGAAAATGGTGTCATACTTTCATGTGGCAAAATATAATACAAAGTGACCATTTCTAGAAAGCAAATGCCCTCTGTGGATTCTGCATTTTTGCAGATCTGCTGTGACTGCCTGGATTCTCACAAGGAAACAGTGATAGCTGAAAACAGAGATATTTAGAAATTGTGCTTAAACTGCATTTAACCTGTACAAATTTTATCCTGAGTGTTTTCTGTTTCTCTTCGAGACACTGTTATGAAGTTTTATGTTTGTAGCTAGAGTAAGGTAATACTGAAGCATGACCCTTGCAACAGATAAAGGTTTTCTCCTTTTATTTAAATTTAGGTGTAAACTTTTTTTATGCTTCAACTACCCCCTTGCTCAGTGGTGCTCTTTGTAAGGAGTGATTAATCTTGCCGTTTTGCTGAGCATAGTTTGTAGTTTGCAACATGTAGAAAAACTCTCCTTCTTGCATATTTCTGATAACCTCTGGGCCATGCTGAGCAAACAAAAGCTTTTATTGCTGTCCCTGTGACTCAGCAGCACCRTTTCAAGGGTGAAATGCCAAGCAGGCTGCCTGAAGGGGGAAAGGCTTTTCAAAAGAAAAGAAAGTAATGTCTGAGACAAAATTATTCAAAGCAGAAGTGAAGACAAATCCTTACTGACACATTAAAAGCCAGATCCAACATTCAGATATATCAGACTTTCTGTGATTGCTGTGTCAAGATACAGGAGAGGGATGAGTTTTGCCCAACACAGTTATTTACAGTGCAGATATCTAGATTCCCATTGTGGCTGATAGAAAAATACAAACTCTTCTTTGGCCTAATTGGTCTTCTCCTAAAAAGACATCTAAATTGACCAGGGGAGAAAACTAAAAACCCAGCATTGACTAAGACAGCTGAGCAAACCACTCAAAGAGTTGTCTCCATCTTTAATGCCCAAATTTTGATGAGAACAGTCCCTTTCTTTGTGCAGAAATTTCCTTCCTTCACAAGGACAGCACTTTGGAAGTGGCCTTCTCCTGCTGCTGTGTAATCCATTCCTTTAACATTATATAAACTGATCATACACCACTTTCCAGCTAGTTAGGTTTATGTCCTCACTTATTCCAATCAAAAGATTACTTCAGTTCTAATCTGCTTCCCATTACTATTAATGGTCAGCTAATATCTCAATATCTTGTTTTTTTGTTTTTTTTTTCAAGGATAATCATTCAACTAAACTGAACTCCTCTGCATATTTATCAGCTTTATGTATTTACATTGATATCACAAGAACATGTGCCAGCACAGAACTATTGATCTGTTTTCATGCATCGTGTACTTTAATTTTCTGGGCTCACCTATGAGGCAGCCAATTATAACCATTAATTTCTCAGGGTTCTTTTAACTCTACTAGAGTCTTAATCTTTTGTCCTCTGTGTTCTTGCTTATCACATGTGTCATCAGACTTGATTTAAAACTTGAGTTTCTAGTAATGACAGGAGGTCTGACCCCAGTTAGAGCAGTGTTACACATCAAACTCAGCACAAACCTGTATCTTTTCCTTTCTAGATAGTTTTTTTCCTTTCTTACTCTTCCATTTTTCTTTCTAAATTGGCAGTCCCAGGGACTATATTTTTTTTTCATCTAATCCTAAAGGCAGTTTTTAGAGAAAAGATTTATCTTTAAGCTTTATCTTGTTTAGAAGGTCTTATCCAAATTCTAAAAATATTTGGATACTTTGTTTTATTTTTTTAATCTATTCACAGCTCACAGAAGAACTGTTTAAATTAGTAGCATCATTGTCTCCTGCCTATATTTTAAGTAAATTGTTTTGTAAACAATTACCCAGTCTCTGACATCAATCTGTCACGGCCATCTTCAGATTTCCTGTAGAACAAGAAGCAACAATTAAAAGGAAAAAAGAAAAATGGAAAACCACAGCCAACACCATACGGTTCCCATGGAGATGATAATGTTTTGGACAGGATGGATGCATATCCTGGAACAGTTTAATAATGAGAGATAGTGTTACAGGTGTTTTGCTAAATCAGGACCTTATTAAGAGTAGTGCTGATGGATTTTATGGAATCTTCAGGACACAGAGGCTGCAGCTTTTCCTGGTGTGGAATGACAGCCTCACTTGCTAATGCCCTAAGGAGTATGAATTATTTGGGTTTGTATCTATAGGGACATATGAGTACCTGAGCCTCCAGGCTTATGCCAGGAGACCTCTAATCTGACATTTCTTCTAGATGGCAAAGAGTGGCGACCCTGCAAACAGCACCTTGGCAAAAAAACCCCACAAAACTCTAGCAGTTCTTTAAAATATAGAATTTTTGAGAGTGGGTCTTAGGGCTCAGCCCTTCTGGTTTGGTCAAGGCAGGGAAACACATCAGCTTGAGAAGGAAGTTTGCCCAAGGAAGCACACTGGTGTCAAACTGAGCACAGTAGCACTTGGAAGGTGTAAGATGTGAAAGGCATAATGTAAGAGGGTCCCAAAGATGTCTTGAAAATCAAGGTAAGCACTTCTGAGGCAAATATCTAAGTGAGGACTTCTGACATTTATTTTCAATTTAAATTAAGCTGTACCTACTTGAACCGGGAAATTTCACATCTCTCAAATTTGTGTTTCAGGTCACTTTCTTGGAAGATATTTTGTATCTATATGAAAAAGAGAAATCTTGAATCAATACAGAGATTAAGAATACACACATTCTCAAATTATGATCATGGATTTAGTACTAAACAACTTTTTCTACATAAGCAAAGTATTTCTTTGATGATTCACTGATTTTCTCAAATTAGGAATATATTGAGTTCTGATCAGGCTTAGGACCTGAAATATCTCTTTTTTGGGAAGAAAAACACATCAACAGCGGTTAATGTTAGGGAATTCATGCACCTACAAATACTCTTGAATTAACCACAAGCTGATGGGTTCTTACCAATTGTTCAACATCATAGGCAAGGACTTTGAAATCRGCTGATGAACTGTTTTGTAATGTTGGAGTGAAAGATGTGCCAGAGACTATCTTAAATATTCCCAGATAGCCATGAGTATTCACATCTGCTTCAGCTAGGTAATTAAAAATAAAGGTGTTTTAATTATATAGAAATAAATGAAAAATATTACATAAGATTTTATTTCACACAGATCATCAACACAATAACTTCTAGGGGCTTTTTAATTGCTTTGCAATCAGAAATGTTCTGCCTAGTCCTGAGTTATAGACTTTTTGATGTTTAGATGTTTACAATTACAACTGTAATCATATTTTTGTGAATACTATTTGCCCTTAGCTCTCATTACTTTAAGTTTTGTTTTAGATGCTGTTTTCCAGTAAAACTTTGAGTGCATAAAGGATACAATGATATGCCCAGTTATGTCTAACACAGAGATACATGGGAAGGCAAAAAGTGAATTATGAGTATTTTATATGCTCTGGATAAAAAAAAGATATGAATTATTGCTTCACACTTTCTGTATTTTTGCTGTGCCCTTTATTATATGTGCAGTCTGGTTTCCATGACAGCACTGGAAACATCCAGTGTCAGAATAGTTAAACTATTTCTGACTTGACCTCTCTCACCAATACATATATGAAATTCTGGAAGAATATATAAAGAAATTAGACAATTGATCATTGCTGCCAATTTAATACACTACAGGACATGAAGTATACAAAAAACAACTCATTATACATTAAAAACATATTTGTTCACTGTGTAACACACTGGAATTCTCAGAAAATATCTGAATTAAAGTGCATTGAAAGGAAATGTATTTTGCTTGCCAGTTGCAGTGGTATTTTAGGTTGTGTTTGAAGGCATTAACATCAGAGCAAGTTTTAAGACAAAAGCAGATTTCAGAGACTGAAATATTATAGTTCATGGCTTCAACATTGTTATGAAGGAGTTTTGCCCAGTTTGGCAAAACTGCATAAAGAAGCTGTGACCACCAAACCCCTCTGCTCCCTGAAGGCACCTCCTAACAGGAACCTGGGCATTCCCACCTGGCCCAAACCTATATTAATCCACTGGATTCTATGTTTTTCAAGAGACCCTCATCACCAAGAGGAAAATCAACAGGATGCCATTGGGATCCACTGAGTCTTGATATTTTCTACTTAATCTGTCTCCACCTTACTCTCCCCTCCCAATCCCCTCTTTCCTATTTCTTCCCTTCTCTCTCTCTTGTTTACCGTTAAATAAAATCCATGCTATTGACTTTGGATTTATATGGTCTCATTTGCACCTTAATTTGGGCAGAGGCATTTCTAATAATCTTAAGAACTGAATCATAACAGTAGATAAACAACAAATACTACAATGAACAATTTATGATGGAAGGCACAGAACAGTGACACCGATTTAATATCAGCCAGTAACAGCAGATCACTTTCATCTTCTCTGAAGACCTGCCTTTAAACAATTGCAAGCCTCTCTAAAAATAATTCTAAAGCGCAAAAGCCTTTTTAAATTATCAACTATAATTAAAAATATATTTTCTAATCATATTTGTACATGGATAAATGTTTGCCTATTTATCTTCTAAAAACAAAATGATTTGGTTAAAGCCTGTCTCTAGATTCAATAATACAACATTTTTTTTTACTGGAGTGTGATCACATTCTGGTAAGAAGGTAAGAAAATTGGTAGATGGCACAGTTTTTAAAATCTGGAAATAAAAACAATGACAACTGAAGGAACAAACATGCTATTCTGACAAAATGGTTTCGGTTTGTTGTTTTTATTTTTTTAACGTAAGTATTACAGAAAGTTTGGTCTTCATGAAAATTTAGTCTTCAGAATGAAATAGTATGGATTTTTGGGTAATGGAAACAGCAAAATCATCAGTGTAGCAGGATATTTCTTCAGTAACAAAAATCCCTTTGGGACTCTCTCCAGTAGCTCCCTATCCCYCACATTTTGGGGCCCTGAACTGGATGCAATCCTCCAGGTGTGGCCTTCCCAGTTAATTTACACCCACAAAATTTCTTAACCAAAATTTTAATTCCATTTTAAACTCATAAAACATTGTTATTTTAGTTTAGCTTGCTTTGAGTATCAGTAACTTCTTCCATCACATTCTGAGCACTGAATAAAGACTAAGAGTGACTTTACCTGMGCTTTACATGGGATTGGCAGCTGATTGTCTGATGCAGGAGCTCTCCCACAACAATAAATTACTTAAAAATATTTTTTTATGAAAAAATATTAGATTCCAGGAGATGCACCCCACAGACTCTAGGAGATCATTAGTCTTTCAGTGGATTATTTGTCTTCTGACTCAAACTTCATACATGGAGAAAAAGGCAAAATTTCACAGTTTTCCATATTACCTTCACTAGTTGATGAATATGGTGGAATAACCAAAGCTTTACAGCTTAGGGACCTTTCCCAAAGCCTAACCATGAGAATTATTTTATATGCCTTCAGAGCATGATTCCAATGCTTGCTTTTCCCCCGTATTTTGTTCACATCAATTTCCAGAGGAGATGAACACATAAACCCTAAAACACCACTTCCTCTGTCCCAAACATTAAAAGCATAGCATGAAACAAAAAATACAATTACAATTGTAAGAGCACTGTCTTCAAAGTTTAAGGAATTCCTAAAGGTCTGGAGCTAAAGGTTGTTTACTCACCTCGTTCCAGCTCCTGGATTGATAACCAAGAAAGCACAATCAGTCCAACACAAACACACACAAAAATGGCAAGTAGAGAAGCAAAGAAAATCTCATAGCTACTAAGAGGAACATATTTCTCATCAGATGATTTTTTCAGCTTCATTTGTGTCTCAAAAACTTCTGTGAATTAAGGGCTGACAAAAGACACAGCCTGAAAAGGTTGGCAATAGTCCACCTGAACAGATATATATATAGGAGATGCTTGTAAATTAATTACACCATAAAACTTCACTGACATAGGTTTTTACAACATTTCTGAGCAGTCATAATCATGCACAGGATATGCAAATAAGAAGAAAGGAAATCCACTCAGAGGGGAAGCACTGAAGCTTTTGTCTCAGATAAAGAACAAGCAAACCCACAGAAATGTAAGATTAGTCCCGGGATTTGCACTTTTTTTCCTTGTAATTTGATATTTTTAACTGACAATATAAAATATTGCTGCCAAATTTATTGCTTATACAGTTTTCTTTTGCTAATTCTTCACAAGGGCAATTACGAAATCGAAAAGCTGTATCTTTCCTCGTTCTGCTTAAAATGTTCCCTTAAAAGTAATTTTATTTATAAAGGAAGTGCTGGGAAATGAATTGTTTAGTAACATGCCATAGCTCAGCAACACGTTCAGCACTGAAGAGCAATTCAGCAACACAAATTTAATCTGTGTGAGGCATGGTTCTTTGACCACAGAACTGGAGAACTAATCAGAGAAGACATTATGAAATGTATGCTTGTTTTATATTTTCTTTCCAGGCATAAATGTGCCATGGGATGCAAGTTCTTGATAAAGTTAAAGCACTGTGGATGGCCAGAGCTGCAGCCTTAGTAAAGCAAGAGTAAATTTAGCAGGCAGTGCAGCAACCAGTATAACCATTTGGTTATAAATTTAATCTGTCAAATCTTATGAGCTTCAGAAAAGGAAAATCATACTGGTTCTATGTTTTGTGCCCTGGGAGTTCCTTTTTTTGACTCTCAATCAGAGTGCTAAACCCAGGTTTGTAGTATGACCCTCTTCCTTGTGGAGAACCTGAGCACACCAGCCATATTCCTGGCTGTCAAAGGAAAGGGAAACTTCTGAGTCAATCTTTGGAAGAGAGAAGCTCTACCTATCTGTTAATTGGCAGAAATGGAGATAATATAAATTGGGAAGAAATGAAAACRTCTTGAAATGAGACTTTTTGGTTGACATAGCGGTTCTCTGTTCAGTCTTTGAGAACTATGGTATTTTAAAKGATTGCCACACAACTGATTGGATGTAAAGGACTAAATCACAATCAAAATCTTGGCCTGGCAGTAAGAGCCTCCATTTAGTGTAATATCATATCATAACRAAAACAATATAATAATATTTCACCTTACTAAAAAGAAATAATTATTTACTTAAACCCAGTTTTTAAAACAAAATTCAGTGCAGCTTAATCCCACTGCCCTTGCAGAGCAAGAGCAAACTGAGTCTGTGTCTTGCAAATGGATGAGGTCTCTGGGTCAGCATGCTAGATGGGAGCAGGAATTGCTTTTGTAGATATTGTGTATCACAGACACACACACACACATATGAATACAAATGTGTGTAGATATAGAGGTACACTTATGAGCAGATCATATTTGTAGTGCTGAGCACTGCTGAATTGTGGCACAGTAGTGTCTTTGTAACTTTTTGTGCTTTCTCAGCAATAATTTTAATACCCTTCATTTCAAGGGGCTGAAGTTTCTCCATCTTGCTGAATACTGACTGTTTCACACAAACTGATGGTTCCTCTAAATGATTTACTTTGCTCAGCCACAAACATCAGGTTCTCCCACACCCAGCAGAGCTGTGTCATTACAGGGAGGAGGGGAAGAATGTGAGGAGGAGGCAGTGACAGAGAGCTGTTATGGACTGACCACAGGCCCTCAGTACCCATCTCCCTGTGCCACTTGGGGATGGCTGTAAATCACTTTTGCCCTGCTCTGTTGAGGAGGACACTGAGGAATCTTCCGAGTGGGCATCTGGCTGCCAGGCACTGTTGAGTCATTGAAATTGTCCATGCTGTCTAAAACAATACCAGTTTAGTCCTGTCTTATTCATAATCAAATATTTTTTTATCACAAAGCTGAGGAGTTTTGTGCAAATAGACTTCAGATTCCTCTGCCATATTTTCCATAATTTCACTATTTGTATCATTGACACTCTATATCACTAATAAAAGACAAACACTATTACCTATAGATGCCACTGCATTTTAAATTCTGAATTTATGCTCTAATGGTGAAGAGATTAGCCCAGAGGAGTAAAACCTGTGGCCACTTGCTGTTCACACTGATTAATTACAGTCTGGCCAAAGACACATTTTAGCATGAGTAGCCTCAAGTTGGGGTTGTGACTCCTACAAATGAACTCAGTTACTAAACAATTTTATCTGCCAATAAGACCATGGTAGCAATTATTAAGGCAAGCTCTGGACACTGAGCCAACAGTAGTGAAAAGTGAGTTCTTGCAATAATTTTTTTTTTTGCATAATATTACAGTCTGTATCAGTATGAGCTGGTTATGAAACAATATAAGGACCCATGTTTCCACATTTTCGTCTATAAACCTTCAATGTGAGGGGAGCAGAACTCAGCAGTGTGCCAATGCTTGCTTGCCATCAGTCAGGAATTACAGAAGCAGAGTGGTTTATGTTGCTGGAAGGGACCTATGACAAGCATCTGGTCCCACCTCCTGCTTGAGACAGGGTTAACTGAAATCAGATCAGGCTCTTCAGGGCCATGTCAAGGCAAAATCTGAACACTTCCAAGGTGGAAGACTCCATAAACACTATGCATTGACTCCCTGCACAGTGATTTTCTTCCTCCTCTGTGTCTTATTGGAACACCAGCTGCTGCAATTTGTGTTTGTTGCCTCTCGGGCTTTCCCTTTTCAACTCTTCTCAGAGTCCACCATCCCTTAGATATCTGCAGGCAGCAATTAGACATCCCTATCAGCTTGTCAGCCTCAGTCAGTACTGGAACAACTAGGCTATTTCACCCCAGATGCTGGACTTTGGATTTGTTGAACTTTATGAAGTTTATTCCGGGCCATTTCTATGCCTCTGAATGATGGGCACATCTTGTGACTTCAAACTGCCCTCTAGACATTGACTTCACTTGCTTCTACTTTCATTCCTCCTTTAATTACTTTCCTTGTTCATTCTTCTTCTGCAGCCTTAGTTGCATTTTTCTTTTAAATTCTTGGCATAATTCTAGAATTTGCTTTTCACCTTAATTTCCCCTGTGAATTGATAAAATTTTTGAAAGCTGGCTTGTTATATACCTAAAACTGATGAAATAATATAAACCTTTCAGGAAAAGAGTTTGCATTAACCACTGTTACTAACAGATTACTACCATCTACTGGAAGTTGTGAATATTCACAAGTCATGGACACCCTGCAGCAAAGAAATTAATCACCTAAAGAAATAATGCAAAATTAAAAATAACAAATGAGATTAATCAGTTGAAAACAGTAAAACCAGTTGCATGTTTTTTCTAAACTAATTTTATAACATTACTTATGAACTATATGATAAAATAATACAATGTGAGTTTAAAATAATTTAAATTATATAAAGGCAAATACTCTATTGATGGAATGAAACCCAGAGAAATATGACCACTTATTTAATATTGATAATTGGGGGTTTAAAAATTATTACTACAGCCATACAASTGAAACATCAGGTTGGGTAATTTTTAAAGAAATAGGCCATTTACAGGCTAGAAATCTAACAGATGCACAATTTAGGTAATTTATACTGCATCCAGATCCAAGCTCCACAGGTTTTGTAGCCTTATTTGGGCTGCTTTTATTTCCTTGTTTGATCAGTCTCCAACACAGGATGAAAAGACTGCTGACACAGGAGGAGAGGGGATGTTGTGCTCAGATAATTCCTCTAATACCAGGACTATCACAAACATACTTAAAGCCTGACATTGCATTAATAACTAGCTCTCTGAGGGAAATGATTTTGTCACCCCCACAGACTTGCCCTGCCCTATAAAAATGAAATGAAAATCAGCTTTCTTATGGCAGCTCTTTTCAGATGYCTAAAGTGCTTTGTCCCTTCCCCTGTGCAGACTTCCTTCCAGACAGGGAGACAGAAAACCAGAAGTGACAGTGCAGAAATGGACTGTGAGCTATTTTCACCACTGCAGCAAAAGGAGAAGTTTAAAATGGAGATCATATGGATGAACAACATCTCAGTAATTGTAGAATCATAGACTAGCCTGGGTTGAAAGGGACCTTAAAGATCATCTCATTCCTGCCATGGACAGGGACACCCTCCACTAGACAAGGTTGCTCAGAGCCCCATMCAACCTGTGCTAATGCCTCACCACCTCGAAAGTAAAGAATTTCTTCCTAGTAGCTAATCTAAACCTACCATCTTTCAGTGTGAAGCTGTTCCCCCCTTTCCTGTCACTCCAGGTGCGTCTAAATAGTGTCTCTCCATCTTTTCTGTTGGCTCCTCTCAGGTRCTGGAAGGCCACAATTAGGTCACCCCAAAGCCTGCCCTTTTCCACGCTGAACAATCCAAATTCTCTCAGCCTTTCCTCGTAGGACAGATGCTTCATACCTCTGATCAACTTGGTGGCCCTTCTTTGGATGTCCTCCAACAGGTCCATGTCCCTCCTGTGCTGGGAATCCCAGAGCTAGATTGAAGTAACACCATATCTAAAAAAAAATAATGAGGATGAAAAATATCTGTGGTAGTAGTCATCCAACTGTGAAACTTCATATGAAAGGAAAAACATTGACCCCATTTACTAAAGAAGTTATCAGAAGTTTTAGCTAGAAACATTTAATTCTTTGTGTAATTCATTAATAAATGTTGCCTGACTAAAAGTCACATAATATTCATCACTAATGTGCTATTCCCTCTTCAAAGATCTTCTCATGCATGATTGACAAAGCAAGACACAACTTGACAGAGGAGCTGTGGCAGCAGATGAACACATAATCTTTGCATTCACCCTCTTTTCACCTGTTTCCAGAATAACCCAACTTGGAGGCCTTGCTGAATCTTCTGTTTTCTGGAATGCTATTTCTTATCCTGAGCTTCTTAGAGAAGATCACAAAATTTTAAAAGTGCATGCGGTATTAAAGATGTCAGAAATGAGCAATGCTATTCTCTTTAAATTGGATTAGAGATGGTAAGAAAACTATGCCGTAGAACACAAAAGTGTTGAATAATTTCGGGAATACCTGTATTTTAATCAAGAGAAAGGCATGAAGGAACAGTGTCTCCATTTCCCCTCCAAAGTCATATAAAGTTTATGATAGTTAAAAATCCAGCCAACTGACCACTGCAAGCTCCCCAGAACCAAACAGAACCCCAACYTGCTTTCAAGGCCATGGAACAAGAGTAAGTGCCCCTAGGTCTAGGTTCTGTAGGTCTCCATTTGGCAGTGGTATGTCAAAGGTGGGAAGATAGAGAAGGGAATTGGACCTGATATCTGCCTTCAGCGCTGTGGTGGTTTCATGTTTGCTGATTTTGATTTCCCGGCCAACGCACCAATTTGTGCAGTGGTTCTGGTGTCTTTTCTGCTGTGAGATAGGATTAGGAGAAAACTGTGGGAAATGGATTTGTAGAGAATTCTCAAAGCCTGACAGAAAGCTCACAGAGTATGCACCTGTATGCAAACTTCGAGACAGCAAATGCTGGCTTAGAAATGCCATGGAATAGGACAGAAACTGTTRAGAGAGAAATGGAACTGGCAGCAAGTTTTAAAGGATGGCTTTTTAAATAAGACTRGATACTTTGGAGAACTAGAACTAGGAAAGATGCTTTGTATTAAGAACTATGAGGGGTAGTTTTAGATGATTGGCTTTAAAGCATTATCAGCATTGTGTGATAGGCCAAGAAACACTTATAATGTATTGCAATTAGGAAATAATTGGTTTGGGATTGTGATGGCATGAATTGTAACATCTGTACTGTCTCACCCTTCACCATGAGGCTGAAAATGGAATAAAAGTTTTTAAAACACCTGCCAGTTGCTCCATCTCTGGGTCAGTATAAGGATATAACCGACAAAAAATAATGCAAAACAGGCTCTAACTTAAAAGATAGAAAGATAGTTTTATTCACACACACTAAAAGAAAAAAAAATCTAAATATCTAAATGAAACTTTCAAAACACTTTCCCCTTCCCCACCAGCTTCTTTTCTTTCTCACAGACAATGCATAAAGACAGGACTTGGACAAGACTAAGCATCATAGATAAATATTTTATAATAAATTTCTGGGTTTTAGTAAATTAAAATTAGATAAAATGAGAATACCATGGCACCTTGCTTTCAAAAAATAAATTAATAGACCACATTGAATTATTTAACTGAGTTTAAAGCACTACATGCACATAGTTATATTCCTCCATATTTTAAGGGGAAAAAAGGTATTGATCATGGGAACAAAACGAAGACAGCAGCAACCAAAAAGAAAACAAAATTGCATGCACCATCAGAGCAATGGAAAAAGCATGTTGATGCAAAGTTCTCTGTGGCAAGTATATGGGATGAGTCAGGAGAGATGTGGCACACAAGGGAAAGAATCAGAGTCTTCACTCAGCCGATAACACTGCACGGCAAAATAGGCAGGTAAAAGGCAAAGGTCAGGAGGAAGTAGCAACATTATTGCTTCTCTGAATTCTCTGATTAATTGAAATAAGAGCCAGTGTGAAGCAGGCACTGAAAACAGCAGTAAATTTGCCACAATGTTTCTATAAATAAAACAAATCACAGGAACATGGCTGCGTATAAAGATTTGTGCCTTGTAGGCTAATATGGAAACATTGAAAAGAAAATTCAAGTGACAGGGGAATGGTTCTCCTTTTTCATCCTTACCTTGTGTTCAGAATGATAGAAGAAATGCAAACTAAGTTTTCTATACTATACATCACAGGGCTTTGTCAGTATATATTTGTTTCCACAGGAGTTTGAAAGAAAATCTTTATATCTGTTTGCAGGTTAAAGGGCCACAAAAACACAGGCAGGGGAATGGTCTGAAACAAGGGCTTAGATATGGGGTAGTTTATCCTCTTTCTGCCCTATATAAACCATTTCAGGGTATCTATAAGCTCTGAAAATACGGAGGAAAATCTGGGCAAAAGTTTGCTGTCATTAAAATGCATCTTCATCTCTCATGTAATTTCCAGCAGTCTTTCCCAAGTTTGTCCATTATACTTAGAAAACTGTTATTCTTGATGAATATTCAGAGATTTTTGTCTCAAAAATATGAAAAGTGTGAAATTTCATATTCAAACAATAACTAAAGCAATAAGATCTGTATTTTGTGAGTGTTATTTCTACTGTCCAGTAAACACTCTTGACTGCAGATCTTGATAAGCATTGCTATGCCCTGTTGTACAGATTGGCTTGCTGCAGGTACTTAAAAGGTCGTGAAATTTTGCCTATTAAAAATGTGAATAGCATCTGTTTCTCTGAGATTTAAGTACTCTGAAATTCCCAGGTCCTCTTGCTAAATATTCATCTCTTTTAGGCCAACTCATATTTAAACAGATCTCTTTTCTTATGACCCTGAAAAACCGCAACCACAGGTATCTCCATAAGAGGAGAAGTAAGAAGCGCCTAAGGAGCAACAATTATCTCTATTGCTAACTTATACAGTCAATAATCCAAAGATAGCTTTTCTATAACCCTTTGGAATGATTTAGAAACCTGTATGTTAAATCCAATCTGGTTTTATGAAACATTTCTTCTCCTGTTTATATGTGTTATGGATGTAACAGTCTCAACTGTCTGATATTCTGAAGGGCAGACCATATGGAAAAAAACCCCTCAAATTTCTCCGTTATTATACCTTTTGTTGCCACCTCAAAAGTGGTTACTTTTTGTTGTCCACRTCAGGCAGAGCAAAGGAAAATCAGATACACGGGTCAGAAACACATTACTCAAATACAGGGAGAAGGTAGGAAGAAGTAAATCTGAAATCCTTGCAGTTCACTCCCAAATAGCACACAAAATGAGCTGAAAGCTGAGGCCAGAGAAGCTGTAAAAGAGAACTGATAAGCATTTACCTAGAGCTCAGTGTGTCAATTGTGAGCATAAGCTTACTCTCTAAATACACATATTCCAAAGCATATTGACAGCATGACATTTTTTTGATGTTAAAAATTATCTGCACATCCTTCCAAAAGCCTTGCTCCTTTCCTTTTGAAATGTGTAGTTCAGCTTTCAGTAGCAGCTGGGCCTGACTTGAGAAAGATTTATATCAGTGTATAATCCTTTGAAAAACCCCACTTTACACCAAACATCACAGCAAGACAACAATTGTGTGTGGGTTTTGGAGAAAAGGTGTGAGAAGGAAACCATTGTACTTAATCTTAAATGATTCCCCAAACCAGATAACACATATGTCAAGTTAGAGCACTAAATGATTTGGTCACTCTTATTTTCTTGTCCTCTGTAAATGACCCTCAAAATAACTACTGAACTAAAAGTAATTTATATTCTTTTAGACACATGTAGAGAGATATTCAGACCAGACCTCTATGATAATCCATTTAGCTTCTTGCACCAAATTAACTTTTCACATTGGACATTTGACAAGATGATAAATAAACAAAATTATGTACAATTGGTTTCTTTTTTTTTTATTTCTAACATGATAATTATTTTAGTGACAGGTAACACAGAAGGATGAGGAAAATGCTGTTGGATTTTGAAAGCAACTAAGCATGTAATTACTTTTGCAAAGAGTCAGATAAGTGGGCTCATCTATTTGAACAGGAGTTCAAATTTTGGTCATTGTGTTCAAATTGTTCCTCATTACCCATTGTAGCTACTACAAAGAGAGCACTTTTTATTTCAAAGCTGTTGAAATGTTCCCAAGATAATGAATGGAAAAATGCTTTATAACCCTCAGTTGTTGAATCTATCAACAACTTCTTTATTTTAATGCCAATCTAAATTGGAAAAAACTACCTGATATCAAACACAGCAGCCTGCAGGAAATAGTAACAATAATATTTGAAATTTTATAGCTATTACAAGCCTTCATCCTCAATTTGTCTTCATTTAAAAATTGGAAGTGCCAGTGAAAAACCAATGAGAACTGGACAAATGAGACACAGGATTTGTTTGTGTGGAAGAATTTACATCCCAATGTAAATCAACTCTGACAGGTTTCATATGCTTTGGAGGAAAAGAAAGAAGCAACCAAAAACAAAAAGAGAAAAAACCTGCTCCTCTAAGTCAGTCTGAAACATGGGAAAAGCATAAAATTATTAGAAACAGATCAAATGCAATTATGCCAAAAATCAGGCCTTACAAAGCCCTAACAGAAGTGACCAGTATTTCAGATTTCTTTTTTTTTTCCTTGTTGAAGGGAAGGTTCAGACAATGGGAATGGGATGATTCAGTGCAATTCTACAAAAAGCATTTTAAAGCTTGCAAATATATCTGCATTTTAGCTTCTATTCATCCACCACTATACAATTACATGAGAGTTTTAGCATTTCCAGCTGAYACATATAACAATTATTTCAATAGAAAAGTCAAAACCCTGCAAACATTTTATTCCCCGTGAACCCCCTGATTTTCTCCCAATTTTGCAGAAACAACACATTTTGAATAAATTTATATTTAAAAATATATCTTGTTGAGTACAAGCCCAGCAGATGGATTTGAGATCTCTGTTTTTTTTTATTTCTATATAGAATTGATGAAAGATTACAGAAGTGGAATCAAGCTGGAAATTCTATTGCTAAAAATGGCTTCAGTTCCCTCTCTCATACCTCTGTCAATTCTTCAAATTATAAATGGAAAATTAAATTGTTTCAGTCATAAAAGACTACTTATAAAATTAGAAGATTCTATGGAGTTGACAATATGATTTTGGGGATCATTGTTAGTGTACAATTTTATTGCAARGCTTTCCTGTCACTACCAACTGAAAAAAATCCATATATATTTACAGTTTACTTCTTGGCCTGGGGACAAAAACTTTTGCCACAGTCTGCTATAAACTGGTCTGAAAGTCTCTGTCATGGAAGAATAACGACTCTTAAGTCTAACAAGTTTTTAGAAATGTTTAAAAAGCAACACAGATATAATATTCAGAATCTGTAAATGCTGAAAGAGTCCCACGTCTTTTATAACAAATATTAAGCCTCTATTTCTTTTCCAGAAGTAAGAAAGAATAATCATGATAGATGACTGCTTCTAACAGAACAGACATGACAATTTAGTCTGGTTTATTTCAATTTGTTTGATTTTTTTTCTTATTTCTTATGTAAAATCTTTTTCTACACTGTAGCACAGGTCTGACTTTCTTCCATGAGCTCAGAGTTTCACTTGGGAACACGAATATCCTGCATTTTCCTTCTCTCCCCCAGTAACATTTGTTCTTGCTGGTTATCTTTGAGATTTTATCTTTGAGATCGAGTTTATCCGAGAGAAAATGGTGGCCATAAATAATAAAGTCAAATTGTGTTGCCACACGAGTTTTTACAGCATTTTCAAGAAAAAGAGTATGTGGAGGCTGAAAACAGCATAATCTCCCACAAGAAAAGATTTTCACTGCAGTCACATGTGAACACATGAACAGTCAAATAGAAGAAAAGGGGAAACTTTTCAGGGGGAAGCAGGGTGGTAAAATGGGTGTTAAATGGTGCAATAGCACAACTGTACAAACAATAATATTTATACAAAGTCTAAACTCTTGAGAAGTAAAAGGATAATAGAATTATAATGTCTTTCAGTTGTATAGTTTCATATGTTCTCTATTGGCTAGGAATTATGTGAAAACAGATTTAAATAATTAGAGATATTTTTCTTTAAAAATAATCTCCTATAAATACATGAAAAACATGACATTTTGAAACAGATGTAGTTAATAGCATTTACACCACCCTTGGGAAAGTCAACAAAATATACTTGGTCATTTAGAAATCATAAAAAAGGAGACAAACCATTTGTTAAACAAAGGACAAAAGCTGGATTTTCACCTAATATCTAATAAATAAAATCCTTAATAATGGGAAAAAATAAAAGCACAGGAAATTAGGAGACATTCTGTCCAAACTGAGGTTTAGATTTGGTAAGGTGTGGAAAGTCATGCCAGAAAACTAGAAAAAAGTACAATCCAGGTAAAAAAATACCAGAAATATAAAAAAAACAAAAAAAAAACCCCAAAAAAAGCAAGATAATAAATTTTGAAACTATTACTATTCATAGACTAATCTATGACATAATGTGAAAAAAAATTAATTCTGTCACCTGTGAGTAATTCAGGTATTAATTATTAAAAATTGTCTTTCTTTAAGAAACTCATTGTTTACTCTTCTCTACAATAATGTGAAATTTTGCATGTTATAATGAAGAAAGTATCTATTAAACACTATTTAAGCTGCTGAAAGAAACTGTGAGTATATCCTGGGAAGCTGAGGAGGGACATTTCATCAGGACCTGTAGTGATAGGATAATGGGTACAAATTAAAGGAGGGGAAATTTAGGTTAGATATCAGGAAGAGATTCTTCCTTGTGAAAGTGGTGAGGCCCTGGCACAGGTTTCTCAGAGAAGCTGTGCATGCCCCATCCCTGGAAATGTTCAAGGCCAGGCTGGATGGGGCTCTGAGCAACCTGGTTTGGTGGAAAGTGTCCCCACCCCTGGGCAGGGGTTTGGAACAAGATTATCGCTAAGGTCCCTTACAACCCTTTAACATTCTATGATTTTATTCTGATTTGCTGAAGAATTTGTATAGAAACCTGTCTACTAAATGTGTCAGGACACTGCATCTTCCTGCAAGGCTGGAGCCAGGTGGTGGGGATCTGGGAAAGGATGCTCCAAATGTCCCTTCCTGAATGTGACTTTGTTAACATTAAAGCTGTCTCTGCAGTGCAGCTGGACAGGGACAAACACACAACACCCCGTGACCCCTGCAGAGGTGCCATCGGTCTTGCGTTGACGCTGCAACTTCCAAACCGCAGCAAGGAATTCCAAAGGTTCAGTGAAATTTCCCTGACAAGATTAGCTACAGTGTTTTTCATTGCTAAGCATGATGTTACATGGCATGGAATATCCCTCTGACCTGACTTTGTCCCAGCCCAATATCTTGCCAAGCCCCGCCCTGCTCACTGTGGGAGTCAGAATGGGAAATCAAGAAAACCTTGGCAGTGCTCACGCACAGCCAAAATATGAGAGAGGTTCAGACATGATTACAAATCGTGGTTTGATACAGGCTGCTGTGAAGAAAATGACCTCCACCCCAGCTGGACCCAGTACAATAGATAAAACGAATATTACTTAATCGAATTATGCAATTTAGTGAGTAAATAAATATTAATTAAGTAGATACGATAACCACTACATTGACTTCAATGATACGAAGCTTTCACATTGGTGACAGTTGGTGACACTAAAAGACAAGGTAAAGAGAGGAAAAAAACAAAAAGTGAGGGTGGTTTTTCCAATACTTACCACTATTTAGATAATAGGAAATTTTAACCTCCTGAGAAGGAAACTCTTAACTAATAGCTCAGTTCTGAAGAGTTGCAAGGAGGTATGAATACCTTAACAAAAGAAGGTATTGAAGGTATGAAGCAAGAAGGTATGAAGCCTTAACAAAACTCAGTCGGAACAATATTGTTAAAAATCACACTCCTTGCTTCATCTGTCACCCTTTTGGAAACAATATATTCAATATCAGGAGGCAGCCACTGTGTTTATTGTTGAATCTTATTCTCTGAACATTTCTGCACTCTTCCCATTTTAACTCAGACAAATAAAATATAGTTTTCTTTTTCCATGTTAGAAAACAAGTTTTTAAGTTCTCATTGATCAGGCTTTATACTACTGCCTGAACCTCTGGGATTTTTGCTTTGTGCTACAGGATTTAGACTGATCATCCCTTCTGTTTAACTTCCACAGTCATGTTCCACTGTGCACTGAAGTCAATATTACTGAATTTAAACAGACATTTGACTGTAGCATATCCACTGGGCTCACTGAACAATCTACCAGTAGTGATAATATTGGAACTTGCTGCACAGCAGTCTATTTTCATACACCTTAAGATTTAAAAGTCCTCCTTCATAAGGAGTGGTTAATGTACGCAGATTTTAGTCCCCTGTAACATCAAAGGAACTTTTTCAAGAACTTCTGAAAATTTCTGAATTACTGGAAGGTATCTCTGTCCAGTGCAGGGAGTTGGAACTAGATTATCTGTAAGGGCCCTTCCACCCCAGGCCATTCTAATTCTCTGATCATGTGTAATAGAATATTAGCCCATGTCAGTGTGAGTGGGAAATAGCTTGTTTCCAGCTGCATGACATCCTTCTATTGGCTAAGTGCACATTATGCAAAGCCCATGCAATCTGTACCCCTAACAGATTTCTCAGAGTCACACTACCTTTTATGTTCTCTAAGCACATTCTTGGTTCTCTACAGAAGAAGGTTTTTTCCACTGGGCTATATCAGATTAAAACTGTGCTCCTTGAGCTGGCTCAGCTAAGCCAGACATGACTGAAGAGGGGTCAGAGAGCATTAACCCTTCTCTCCATCCCACTGGACTGCTCACAGAACACGGCGTGTGGCCTCCTCACGCTGCCTGACTACATCAGAGCAGATCCAGGCAGGTGGTCCAGGAGACTGTGGTACTGATGAAGAGATACACAGCTTAAGTAGCATGGATAAGGGAGACAAATTCAGCACCTATATTCAGGCTCAGTTCAGTGGGCTACATATGGAGTCTGGCAGCCCTGCAAACACCCTGAGTCATTTGCTGCCTCCTTGACCTTGGACATCAAGGTAGGCAAAGTGACTAAACTAATCATAGATTTTTTTTTCTAGAATCTTAAAGAGGGCTTTTAAGCTGAGAACTGAAGCTTTCAGTTCTTAAAAGCTTTAAATTTTTTAAAAAGTCAGTTTTGGAAAAAGTCAGTCTTTCCTGTTCTGGAGTCAATACAAAATTCTAGCTAAGTGTAAAGTTGAGGGGGAAAAAAACCAGTTGCTTTTGGTGTTTTTTGGGGTTTTTTTGGTTTTGTGTTTTGGTTTTTTTTTGTTTTTTTTTTTAAATCTGTTTTGATCTCATCCAGACTTGGCTCAGTGCCTGGTCATTTCCTAGTGCCCAATGGGAAACATCAAGGAGGCTGATGCATCAGCTTTCACTATCTGCAAACTTAGGAGAAAAAGAAAAAAGCACCAATTTCATGGCACAAAGAGTCCGAAGTGATAGTGTATGGAAAAGGTTTCAAATGCCATTACCTGCTGTCAGAAATGGATCTTTAATGGCAGATAAAAGCTGATCATGTCCCTAAAGTAAAATAAACCAAAGGATGATAGCAAAAGATATTCATAGGAAGTGAAAGGAATGTTCTTTGCTTTGGAACCAGGCCATAAGGAAAAGTGCAGCTAAGGATAATTCATTTTACAATCTTCCCCAGGCTGTATTAGTCCTCTTGCAATTTTGGAGAATAATAGAACTAAAATGTTCTTTCCTGGAGCTGTGAGTTCAGCTTCATTAGGTCTTCTTTCCGTATATTGGAATTTAGATAGCAGGGAGATATGTCCCTTTCATCACCCAGAATGGACAGATACAGATCATTAAGTTGCCTCTTCTAATATCTGGAAGTATCAGCTAAGCTTAGGGTTGTAGTACATGTTGCTCCAGAAACAGCCCATCCTTCTTCTAGGAATTATGTCAACTAACTCTTATCAATCCAGCTGGTCAGAGCTGGAAGTTGATGTTAACAGGCCTGATCCAAAGCCTACTGGAATTGGAAGACTCTCACTGACATCACCATTGCAGCCATCACTGGTTGTAGAGGAAGCCCCAGGACATCACAGAATATTAATTATATTTATTAAAAAAATTAAAAATCATCCTTGCATTTTAATCTTACTGCACTACATATTTATAGTGTTTAAATAAAACTGAAATTCAATGTAAATATCTCAGATTTCAGTAGTATTTTAAGTCTATATTAAAACAAAGCTTTTTAAACATATATTTAAATAAGAAACAATATTTGAAAGTAATTTTCTAACAAAATGTAGTGTATATCTCATTGAGTTATTGCTTTTAAGAAAGAGTCAGCTCAGTTTTAAACTCTTCTCAGGATATAAAAGGGAGCTAAGCCACATTAAAAGTCCCTACATTATTTCAACTAATAACTACTTAAAAACCAGTGAGGTTTAGTCCCACATTTTAACAAGTGTTTAGGTGAGATGGTGATGATCTTGAACATGGTTTTAAAATAACTTGCATGTTCATGAATATTAAACAAATTAATTGTTGAGGGAAACATATTGCTGCAGCAGCTGGAAAATCAACAAGAGAAAATTAAAGCTGACTCATAATTTTAACACTGATTCAGTAAAGTATGGAAACACATGCTTAAAGCTAACACAGACCTGGTAAGTCAAATCAGCCTCAGAGTGAAGTAAAAAGTCCTCCCTCTGAGGAATGCCTGTTAAGCCAGAGGGCTCATCAAAGGGTAGAAAATTAGCTGGAGGACGAAAAAGGAATTTTCTAGGGAAGATGTGCCAATAAAACCAGCAAAGGAGCAAATGCTGCTTCTTTATTAGAAATTTCAGCCATGTTCATATGGCCAGAGAAGAGAAGACTGCAAGAGTGGCTCAAGGCCTTGGCTCGAAGTGTGGGTGAAAGAGTCCTGGTTAAAGACTACTTAGTATTAAACACAAGCCTTCAGCTGACTGCATCTGAGGAAGCTTTCTTAAGGTACTTAAAAGCCCCCAAAACATCTCTCTAAATTAATCTTAAACGCTAGTGTTAAAGGACTTTTGAAGGACTTTCACCATCTAATGAATTAAGAAAAACAAGCTGGCCAAAACCCCCAAATCAACCATTGCAGGTTCAATTCCCGGGACAAATGTCTGGAAAAGAATGGAAAAAAACCCACTCCAACTCATTGTAAGGATCCCAAATGATGCACAAATGTTAGGAAAATATAGAAGTTAGAACATGGACATTTTAAAAATAATTCATTCAGAACAATCTCATTCAATTTTTTTTCCCCAGAAGAGGAAGAGAGCGGAATTAGACCAGATACTAAAACACAACAACAACCAAACAGAAAACAAACAAACAAAAAACCCAAAACAAACAAACAAAAAACCAACCAAAAAAAAAAAGTCCCTCTGAGACTGGTGAGGCACTGGAAAAGTTTTGGATGTCCCATCCCTGGAAGTGTTCAAGACCAGTTTGGATGGAGCTCTGAGCAACCTGGTCTCTTTGAAGATGTCCCTGCCCATGGCAGGGGAATTGTAATGAAATAATCTTCAAGATCCTTTCCAATCCAAACCATTCCAGAATTCTATGATAGCAAAGGTTTTAGATTGGCTCAGCCAGAAGTTTTGAATTAAGCAGACTTTGTATATTAATCCTGTTTAATATACAAATTTGTCATAATGAAGCTTTGCAAGGTGAATGCAAAGCTTTTGAAATCCTGTTCTCAGAAAGCTGCCATCAGTGGTTTGGTACCTGGCAAGGAAGGCTGTGAAAGGGTTCCATAAGAATTTCATTTCAGCAGAAACAACTGCTTGCCAACATTATTTCTATGTAAACATAGTCGCATGTATGCAAATTTAAAACATACACATTTTATTCCTTTGCTGTTTCTGATTAACTTCAAATAAAAACAATTTTGCTGTTGATCTGAGTTGGTCTTTATTATGCTCTGTCTAATAACAAAAAGATTAAGATCTCAAAAAGTGGAATATTTAATTCTAATCTGACCAATGGCAGGTGCTCATTCAGGATTGAAAATGTGAGATCCTGAAAGACATGAAGGAAGTGAACTCACCTTTGCTGACAATGCATTTTTTAGGTTAAAAAAGACAAATTTACTCCCCTTCTATTTCGCAGTTATTTCTAATCTGCATAGAAGATTATTTTTTACAGATTTTATATTTTACAGATTTTGGAACAACAACAAAAAAAAAGCAGAAACCAAACCAACAAAAAACCACAATGCACATACCCCAAACCCTACAAAAATAAAAGGGTTTTCATTATTCATATTCGAATTTTATCTTGAACGTTTTGGTCCAACCACATATGTTTTGCTGGGAGTAGAGTTCTATGCACGGCTTTTTAAATATTCCAAGATTTGAAGGAAAACACGGGCTTCCCTCTGTGAGGGATCACTCTGACCACCGGAGGGCAATGCTGCTCTTTCCAAATCCCATCTTGTGCCTTCTTTATTTGGAAAGAAAACGGGACAAACGTTAGAAGCGAGGATTTCAGGGCGCATCTCTGCAAAGTGCAGCTGCACTTTTGCTCTTAGTGTTGCACTGACAGCTTAGGACAGGGAGAGCACTCAAAAGCGTTCCCAAAGTTATTTTCTGGATGGAGTTAACTAACCACTGAAACCATGGACACATGAAAGCTTTGTGTTGATTCTTCCACAATATACAGTTCCACTCTGATTTGACAATACTCAGCCAATGCAACCTTGATAGAAGTTATAGATCTGAGTTTGAATTGCATAAAAAAAATAATTTACCAGTAACCTCTATTTTTCCTACTCCGGAGAGACATTTTTGCTGATTTGTTATTTACTGTTATAAAAAAAAAAAAAAAAAAAAAAAAAAATTCACTGCAAACAAACTTTGTTTCTGATAAAAACTACAGTTACCAGAAATTGTTCTACTGATTCTTCAAGCATTACATTTTGGTCTCTGAATAATTATCAAAATTTACTGGGAAACTGATGATCACCCAGACTGGATCAGTACAATTCTGCTTCTTGATACGAGGATTGCCTCCTCCTAAAAATCAGGAAAAGCAATGCATTTCAGATGGCTACACAAACTCCTTAGGCGTGGATCCTTCAGCAACACACACATTTATGTATCTGCCAGACTAGTTTTTTTAATTCAAATCCTTGAAAACAAAGTAGCACACCAACAAAAATTAATTTAGACTATTTTTGTTTAAAACTTTCACTTTAAGAAAGATAAAAAAGGTGTAAAAGCTGTTGCTGGTTTTTTTTTTATTCAGAAAAATAGAGATGCTTTTTCATAAGCATTTTTTCTTACCCTCAGTACTGCACTCATTAGGATGAGACAAGCATTCCTGAGGCTCTGCTTTACCAGTACCTATGTAAATGTTGCTATTTAATCAACTTTGAACGTGTGAAGAGGGTGCAATGGATTATAATCACTCAGGATTTCAGCACCGAAAAATAAAGCTTCAAATTTTTTTTATTCATGTTTACAAACCCCAGAAATATCCCACAGGATTTCTAAGGTGGTACATCTCCAGCATGGTGGTGATTTCATGCACAATTTAGTGTTGCCTTTTCTACAGAATTTTTAACATAGCCCATCCAAGCTCAATAACAGCTGTAGATGGGAAATAAGATTGAATATGTCAAAGGGGATTTATGTGTGCATCATTATTTCTAGGCAGAAGAGAATGATAGCTGTCTTGGAGAAAGAATGATGGTCCTGACACTCACATCCAATCACATGGGTTTCAAAAAAGATATTGATTACAAGAATGAGGATGACCTGTTTGTGAGATGATAGCCCTTTTTAGTTAGTTTCTATAGTTAATTGCCAAATTGGATTGCTTCTTGAAAAATTTCTCAGATAAAGATCAGTGAATCCAGCTTTACTCTGACAACATCTGCCTGTTTCTTGTTTTCCACTCACTCTTGCTCATATCACCATTTCTGGAATCTGTAACTTCCCTGTTGGATAACTGAAAGGGTCCCTCTGGATTTGTCAACCCTATGTTGGCACCACTTGCACTTCTCACAACTGCAGAGGCAGATCTGATCTGATACTAAATGAAGACAAGTTTTGCATGGTGATGACTAGGCTCAAAATTCAACTTGATGCATGCCCCAGAAGTTTTATATTGTCACCTTCCAGCCCCTTCTCCACATCCACAGCTCACTTCTAACAAGATCCTTGTCTCTTCAAATTCACTGATTTTTAGCTCCACAACAATTTCCATTTGGATGTTTTCATAATGCTGAACCATAATCAGGAGCTATGAGGAGAAAGATAGAAAGTTCATAAAGAATTTTTCTGTTTAATTTTCTTACTGCTAAAGGGTTTAAAACTGACAGACTGCAAGTAATCAAATAATCACTAAATAGGGAAGCACAGCTCACTTCTCTTAACCTTTGAACAAGAAGCATAGGGAGCTAAACAGCACAAATCACCTGCAAAACGACCTTGATAACTCAGATGTTGTTGACATAGTCAACAAGGGTATTTGAAGAAAAATAAGAGGAAAAATAGCTGTTAGCTTATAAAGAGCATCTCTATAACTAATGTATCCACTTGCACCTTTCTGTAAGTCTTCATTTAAATTAGGGCTTCATTTTTCTTGCAATGGAGGCTGGTGGAATCTGCTGTTATAGCTGGAAGTTCCAAATGTAAACTCTTCTACAGTTTCATATGCACTCATCTTCCCATCATCATTTATTGTGAATGTTGTGCTAGGCCTTGATTTTGCCTCAGGGTTTGCTGTGACTTAAAAATGGATGTGTAAACAATTTTTGCTTATTGCCTTGCACAGACCTGCTGTAAAAATAGCACTGACCACCATTAAAAATAAGGTTATGGGTGGAGGGGAATACACAGTAAACATGGAGCCAAGAATTTCCTCTTAGCCTAATAAAAATCTTAACATAAATGCAAATGAATCATTAATTATTAGAGTTACAGAACACTAACACCTAGTTCAAACTAGTAAATAAAAAAAAAAAAAACAAACCTTGCTGACTATAAAAACTTGAGGGCTGCACAGGAAGACTTACAAGTTATCTGTGCCTCTAACATGTTATGCTCATTTTTTCTATGACTGCCACAGTCATTTGTGACAATTTTCTTGAAGCAGAGAGATCTAGAGTGGTATCAAAGACTTTTCAGGAGAAGGATGCTGATGGTGGATTTTCTTTTGCCTCACCTGCTGCCTTTCCTCTGCTCCCAGAGTAAAGGTGAAAGCTGCCCTACAGCCCCCCAGCATTGCCCAGGAGCTGCCTGGGGCTGCATCCCCTTCCCTTGTGGCACTTCCAGAGCTGGATCTCAGACAGGCTGGGCAGAGGGAACCCAGCTCAGCCCCCCTCAGGCTGAGGACACTTCATGGACAGAGCAGTGCAAATAAAACCCAGGATAAAAACATAGTGCTGGTGAATCTATGAAGGTTACCAGAGGCTGTCCTAAGAATTTTTCTTGGCCTCAGGAAGGAAACCATCTGTTCCATGTATAAATGATGCCTATTTTAGTTCCTGGGGTGATGATTAGAATACCAATTCACTCTGATGTTTTCTATAAACTAGAAGAAAAACTAAGGGAACACCAGAGATGCCTGAATTTATATTGGAAAGTTGAGTTTTGCTGAAGTTAATAGCTAAAAGTAGACTGGAAAAAAAAATCAAATCCTTTAACCACACTGTAACCAACATGGGAATGGGTTGCCCAGGATAGTGGGGTCACAATTCCCTGAAGATGTTCAAGAAACAACTGAAGATGGCACTTGGTGC
Organism: Alauda arvensis; assembly: GCA_902810485.1. Lineage (NCBI taxonomy): Eukaryota > Metazoa > Chordata > Aves > Passeriformes > Alaudidae > Alauda > Alauda arvensis. The sequence continues at coordinate 707,111 of CADDXX010000344.1, read as the reverse complement.
CATGGTCTGGTTGACAAGTTGGTGATCAGTCAAAGATTGAACTCAATGACCTCAGAGGACTTTTTCAACCATAATGATTGCATGATTCTTTGGAAAAAGGCTTTTGAAACAGTCCCAGCAGCAGCTGGACTGCCAAGGCTCTTGTGCTTCCCAGAGTGATGCAGGGGAGGAAGAGGAAGAATGAGTGGTCTCACCATTGTCTAGTGACCCATTCTGCTCATAGACATGTGAGTCTGTACAAAGGGAATTGAAGCAATATTTGTCTTGTTTGGTTTTAGTTTGGTTAATGACTTCATAAAATAAAGCTCAATTAACAGAGACCATTGTTCCCTAAATTTGAGATATTCAAATGGACTGTCACAATAATGTTCAATGAAAGAGGACTTCACATTGCTCTGGTGCACAACTGGCAGTGTGATTAGGACAAATAATAATACTATGAATGTTCATATTAACTTAATTATTGGTTATCATTGCTAGCCATGGGATCAGTAAAGTTGTTAATGACTGCTGCATTCATAGACCAGGTGGAAAAGCAAGATAAGGAGCCCTTGGAACAGCTGCATCCAGGCTGGTATTGCACAAATTTGAGCAAAGGTTGTCATATTATGTTATAAAAGTCTGAGATGGTTCCCAAGCAACCTGTTAAACATGCTTATAATGCACTGTGTTCTGTATTGCCTGTAGAGCAAATAAATCTGTCCTTGGCCCAGTGGGCATGTTGTTGGTTTTCATTTTTAACTTTTCCTGCTCATTTACTCAGCTTTAAAGCCTGTGAACAAAGGTGGCAATCCCTTGCAGCCTTAGACCATTCCCCAGCAGTCCCTGCCCTTACTTCAGAAAATTCAATAGGCTCATCTCCCCTGTCAGACTTGGGAAGGTCAGTTTTGAAGATTAACACTCAAATGAGACCTTCCAAAAGTGATCAGCACTTCTGTTCCATAATGTTGTGAGCTGTCCTGAAAAAGGAGTCAGAACAAATCTTACCTTCTCCACCATTTACAATCTGTTTCCAGTCATGACCAGCAGCTCAGAGTGAATTTGATATTTTTAGGCCAGGACTGAGGTATGTATTATTTATGGATATCTTAGACAAGAATTTCTGAAGTGGCCAAATTTAAAAAAGAATGTTGGAGCTCTCCCCCAGTACACAGATTACTACTGGGATTTCAGAAAGGAGCGTGACTTCTCCTCACATCAATATTTGATCAGGCAATAAATGTGACTTGCTTAGAAACTCAAGGGTGGCAGAATGCTCAGTGTTTATATTCTGTACATTAAAATGATAGCAAAACATTTTAGAGGGTGCTGGTATGAGAGTAGAAGCTGTGTTGTCCTCTTAGCCCCTACACAAATGTCAAAGAGTGACCTGGGTTGGAAGGGACCTTCAGGAAGAGATCATCCAGTTCCAACCCCACTGCCAATAGATCAGTGTTCTGACAGTGCCAGAGGTGGAGCAGCCACAGCTTCTCTGGGCATCTCACAGCACCTTCAATTTAAGTCTCACATCTAAGAACAGTTATATTTTTCCTTTTCTAGCCTCCCACCATTTTTCTGGAAGAGGTACCTCTTTCTGGAAATGGTTGTTTCATCTGTGTTAACCGTGACCTAAATCACTGGAGTTGTTTTCACCTTTAATGATTGGCCAAAATCCCATTTTAAGAATGTTGTGGTAATGCAGAAAGAGTCCCACAGCTATATAAAGATTCGAGCCAAGGATGATAATGCCAGTAATGACAAACACAAGAAAATRCAGAGAAAATGGTACATTTTGGTTTGCTTAATATATGTTGATGGCAAGACACAGATCTTGATACTTCTAAACCAACTGAGTTTCTTGCATATTGGGGTATGGAAGAATAAGGCTGCATAGGGTGTAAATAGAAACAATTAGACATGAGGAGCCACTAGTCTAGTGAGCAAACACAGAGATTCTTTGAAGGAAAAATAAAAAACTGAAAAATATCTAAAACCCAGAAAAAAAAAAGATGTGAATGTGTTGGGATATCTTTTTCTCCACATTAAAGGATTATTCTCCCTTCTCAGGTGTGAACTTTATAGAGATTAATGGCATAAACAAAGAATCCCCATGATCCCAGAACTTACTCTCCATGAGAAATCGAGAGAGAACAACCCCTAAAGTGATGCATTATTTAAGCACTGACCTCTGCAATGGTAACCAGCAGTCTGAAAAATAAAAATAGCATAAATTTCTGGGTCACGCTTTTCAGGGAAGATATTCTGAAATAGTGCTCTGTACAATAAGATTATGAGTCCAACAGGGATTTCTTCTCCATTCCTACCTAATAAACCAATATGAAAACACCATTCCTGCAGTTTCAGCTGCGAATCCAACTGTCTGGACTGTATGCTTCTGTGCCAGTCCTAATAACTGTGTTTCTATATGAATGTAGAGTTGCACTTAGATAATCCCAACACAGTCAGTGTTACTTTCAGCTGAGAGCACAGAAGGCCAATTAATCATAGAAGGTTAATTTTGCAAGCTATACYGGGCATCTGAGCTGCTTATTGGTCTTTAGCTTCCCTGGAACATCTTTACCAAAAATATCAAATCAAGCCCAATCTCTTCTTAAAGCAAAATGATAGCTGGATCATAATCACTTTTGCTTTGGAACCTTCTGGAATGAATTTGTGCACTGGAAAGAAAATGTGCTTGACCCAGCTACACTAAAAGGGAAGAATTTTGACAGTGGGGAGATAATTACACTTACTGTGTTAGCAACTGTACCAAGATAAAGAACATTCAAGGTCAAAGAAATTAACAGATTCAGTGGGTTTTGACTTGAGGTTATTCATAATTTTTTTCATATATATTTCAGAGCAGCACAGACTTGTGTTCAGCAGGGACAGGAAAAGCAGCAAAACAGACAAATGGCATGGAGGGGAGGAAAGAAAGTGTGTTGGAGTGAGTTGGCAAATCATAGCAGGCATAGAAACAGTACTGGGGAATAGAGAATAGGGAAAGGAAAGGACAAGGAAAACTTCTCCTGATCATAAGGAGACCTTGAGCATCTTTTGTTTCATTGCAATTAATGGCAGAAGGCTCACAAAAATTACAGGCCAGAAATTCCAGAACTATGGTACCAATACCAGTGATGGTAGAGGATCACTAAAAATAACTTATTGTTCCCCACCAAAACCTCATCTTGTCACTGTGGCTACCAACACTGGCCAAAGATATAATGAAGATGCATTTCAATGGTTTCTCCTGTTAAAACTACTGTAGTTTTAAGTACTTTCTGTACGTGGGTTCACATTATGAAAGGAAATAATAACTCACAAGTATTTTGAAAGACATGAGAGGGCATTTATATTTTCATATAACATTTATTTTTAATAAACATACTCCTTTCAAGTTGAAGATTCCCCTCTGCTTGAGAGGGGAAGCTTTTCCTACTAGGTATTACAAAATAGCCATAATTTCTTTATTCTCATTATAGTTTCTCAAGGCAGTGTTAGACCCAAGAACAGAACATATATGAATATATTCTGTTTTATATTTATTAATTTATTTCTGAGAATATCATCTTAGTTTGGGAAATTGGCTTTATATGCTATCACCTTATCTAGAAAACCCAGACCTGTACAAATGCCTGTTTTTATTATCTAGTGAGCTCTCTTTGGACAAAGGAGTATTTTCCCTTGAGATTTCAATGAATACAGAAGAAATATGTTCTGTGTCAATGTCACAGGAAAGCTTTAAAGAAACCCTAAACCAGAGCTAAGTTGTATTTGTGTCATTGTTCTTTATAAACTGTTAGCAGTCAATTATCAACCACCTAAAGATCTAAATCATAGTTTTTGTTGTCATTCAATTCTAGCAGAAAGAGAGAAAGGTTTTCCTATTTAGTTACAATGTAAATATTTAAGTGGTATCAAAAGTAAATCACTGATTTTTCTTCTTTTTTTAAAGCTTTTTTTTTTTCCAGCTAAAATATCGAAGACTTTGTGGCATAAAATATGAATTTCATCCTGTGGATGGCACTCCTGGACTGTCAAAAAAACTAGTGACTTTTGAGAACTATGCCTTTGATGAAATTTTAAAGGGAAATTCTGATTTGTTTGTTCCATATCCACAATATTCAGAAAGCAAGACTTAAATAGCCGAGACACTCGTAAAACGACTGCAAATGCTATTTATTAAGTGCAGGTAAGCAGTTTTTATAGCCTCAGCACCCAGCCAAACTGTCACAGGTAWGTCCAACAAATACAGTATTTCATCAAATGAATGAGAAACTAAATCTGCTGGGTAAGCAGAGCAAGACACAATCACAGTCCCAGAATGGTTTATGTTGTACGTGATTAAAGCAAGAGTCCTGGAGCTAGGTCCAGGTCCAGGAGAAAAAAGCTGGAGAATTGTCCTTGTAGAGGGTAATAGTTTGACTGTGCCTTTGGCTTTCTCTCCCTGGACATTCTGAGATAATTCTCTAAGTCTCTCATGTAGGAAGGATGAAGATGAAAAAAGGGTTATTTTGCAGTGATGCATCTTTTATGATGAAGAAGGGAGAGACAAGGAATACAAGAAAGAATACATGTGGACTGGCCCTATATTTGCTCTTTTGTCCAGCCCAGAATAAAATTCTCTTTTCCTTGGGGCTGACCAAGATCCCTAGCCTCTTGTTGCTGAAAAACTAGCACTTAAGGCCAAGCAAAGTGAAAAAGGAGGGACATTTCCACAAATGAAAATAAGCAATGAATTTGTGAAAGAGTAACTATAAAGGTTAAAGAGAGAAAACTGTTGAACAGAACTGTTTGATTTTGACCAGAAGATGTGCAGTAATGACTTCATCCCTGCCTGTATTGCTCAGGGGGACTCAGAGTAAGGAGTGCAGGAGACACAGGCCACCAAGCAAAACTCAATGTATTTCATGCAAATCTATTTGTCAGGCCTCCTGTGCTTGCAAACTTCTTGTCAAACACAACTAGATTTAAAAGAAACCCATCTGAAGACTTTTTTTTTTTTTTGCATCTACCCAGCACTCCTCCTCTTTTTCCACTTTTGCTCTCAGGAACAACATCATACGAAGCACCTGCTGTTATTGCTACTGTTACTACACCCATTCAGGGCAGGCAAAAGCAGGTAGCTGCGTTCTGGTAAAAGGTTTTCCTATGGGAAGCATGTGGCATCCAGGGGTTACATCCCCCTGGCTCCATCTAACCACTGTGACAAATGGGATCATTCACAGGACAGCAAACTGCCACGCACTTGTAGCTATTTCCTGCACCTAAGACATAAATTTTAATTCCCTAAACAGAGACAGTCTGTGATCTATATAAGCAATCTGTAAATCAAGAGAACAAGTAGCCAAATAAAATTGTTTGTCCTTAAGTGAGAAATGTCTTGTGAAGAGGGAATGCAGAGAAATTAATGAGTTAAGTGTCACCTCTGCAAGGAATAGTGTCAAACCAATTATTAATTAAGAATTCAAGGTCATGCAGGCAGGTGTTGATCAAGAGTTACGTTTTTGTGAGAACACTCGGAGTCAGTACATTAAAATTCCTTGCTGCACAAACCAAAAAAATCTCTCTCTAGAAGACATCAAGCTCAAAGTGGTGCATCCTAGATATTACTCACAGAAAATCCATGTTCAGATTCATGGTTAGTACTAGCCAAATGTACATATCAGGGATTATTGTTTTAGATAAGTATCAGTTTGTAAGAATGACCAGGCTCATTGTAGGTATAAAAGTGTTTCCTCCAAATTAGAAGATGCAGTTAAGTTAAAGTACTTGTGCTGTACTGCACGTTCATACTTGAAATATAACTTAGCTTCACATCTTCAAGAAAACATATTTATTACTCTTAGAAATTCAATTAAGTCAAGTGTGCTGAAGAAAAGATCTCAAAAGGCAAGATTTTTGTAAAGAATGGAAAACATCTTCTAAGGAGATATTTTTTCTCCACAGCTAACTTAACAACCGATTTAAATATATCTATTTAAATTTATCTATATTGCTTTACTTAAACACCAACCTCTATTTCACAAGCCATTAATGGCATCATACGAGACTGTTTCTCTCAATACCTCTGAGAAATTTTCAGCATGCTTCCTTCTGTAYTACTGCCTGCTTCAAACAGAGCTTTATTAAAGCATTCAAGGCACCCACGTGGATGCACCAGAAAAATTTTTTCCTTGCAAGAAATGTTTACCAAACCCTTATTAACTCCAGTGTCTCAGCCCACCATTGCTCATTTCAGACCACAAGATTCAACACTCCTCCTTCAAACCAATGGCAGCAAATATCTTCCTCAACGTCAGACTCTCGTTCTGAGCACTGCACTCACTGATGCAAGGGCTAATGAGATAGTGGTTTAAATTATTTGTTCTGAGGTGGATCTTCAGAGAATTTGGTTGTCACTCTGCAGAAACTACGAGGGACCCCTGGAAAAATGGTAGCTACATCCATTTGTGAATGCTCTGTTCAACAGTATCTGTTCTACAAGTGCTGTATTCAAGTGCATTTCAATATACTGCTTGCCAGATACCAGATTCTGAGCGAGACTCAGCTGCTTCAGCATAATAAAGCAGCTAGAAAGATGATATAAAAATACTCTGAGCCTTTTTTTTCATCAGGTCTGTCCATTGTTAAACATCTGCACCCTCAGGGTAATGAAACTCTCTAGCCACTATTTTTTCCACAGCACAAAAACAGCACACAGCAGTCCACACAATATATTTTTTTTTCAGTCTAAAAGGTCTTTGTCCACACTGAGCTCATGCCCTGAGGTGCTCCCTTTGTCAGGACTGAAGTGGGGACAGTCCAGGGCTTTTGTGCTTTCTCAAGACAGACAGAAGGAGCTGCCATCCTCAGGGTTATTGTCCATAGCCCATGGCTATTACAGACAACTGACACCAAGAARAAGGTGAATACAGCCAATGCCTTTAGATAATGCATGTGCATGATAAGGAGATTTCTCAGGAAAAGAGGCCATTTTGAGGTAGAGAATATCACTGATCATTACTGTAAATATGGAGTTCATATTTGCCAACCTCTGCCCAGAGAAGCCCAGCTCTCACTTGGAAGGTGATTTAACAGATGTGCTCTTCACCACATGTGCAGTCCAGAGCCCRCACAAAGAAAATAGATCCACAGAAACTGGAGATTATCTCTCACTGAGAAAAAAAGGAATGAAATAGTGTGTGCAGCTAACAGCACAAGGAAGGTGGCATTTGAAAACAGCCAGGGGTGTGATAACCAGCAGTAAGATCTGAGTTTGAAGAGAGAGAGAGGGAAATAATTTCTGTGTGATAAACTGTAAATATCTTAATCCATTAAAGGTTTGAGACGGTTGTAGAGGGAGCACCAAATAGGTCTGTGATACATCACATCAGTAAATGGAGATACTGAGACCCTTACGGGAATTTATGAGAAGTAAGTTCTTATTCTTTTTTTCCAGGAAGGCAAAGACAATTTTTCCAGAAGAGTGCAGGCCACAAAAACTTGGAGAAGTCTAATGACTTTCAAAAACTGATGTGTCTCCTCAGTGAACAATGTCACCACTTCAAATCAGTTCAAGCTGATGTGGCTGTCAGTGGGATGGCAAACCAGCACTTCGTGATATCCACATGGCTGGGGCAATTTTTCCTGATGTTGCTTTAGGACACTGAGCTGTTAAAGGAAAGTAGTGGTAAAATTTTGTAATTTCACTTCTCTTAAACTGACTAACATGGCTGGCTGTTACATCCACAGATGTAATTATGAATTCCCAAGCTAAATCTTCCTAAAATAAAGATTTTTCCTTCTTTGTTGTTTTATCCATTTGAAGTAGATTTCTTTCCTTGCTCACTTTTCTATATTTTKAGCAATAATTGCTACTTTTATTCTTAGAGTAGGTTTCTCCCATATCAATTAAATTGAGATTAGTGACAAAGTCAGAGAGTGTGGCCTGGATCTGGTGGTTTGCACTTTATTCTGATGTTGCTTTTCTAGCTACTACTGGATGGAAACTTACTTTTATGTCATATTTCTTTCATATTTCTTCTGAATTTTGACTGGCACAAATAATTCTAAGAGAAATGCAGAATTCCATACTTAAAATTAATCTTGGGATAAGAGAATAGGATTCATCYTATTCCATACACTTTCCATACACTACTATAGTCTTACACTTGCAGGACAGAAATTCTGCATTTTCAAATAAGCTTGATGGTTGGATCCTAAAAGAAAATCACAGCTTTTCAGTGGCCATGGACAGCTTTGTGGATTTGTGATAGAGAGAAAGGATGATAAATGAAAGCAACTGACAAAACTTAACCTCTTTTAACATGTCCTATTTTACTGTGTTTGGTGGCTATTGAAAAGGAAGTCCACAGCTAACCAGAGAAAATATGGAGCTGCAAGGCCATAGGAGAATACAGGCCATCTCACAAGTCAAATTCTGAGGTAAATGCTCACCTTAAACAGCAATTCTGTGGTGATGTGGATACAAATTATGTGCTGTGGAAAAAAAACAAAAAACAAAACAACTGGGATATTTTATTTCAGAGTCTCCAGGAAAGCWGTGGAAGTTGGAATAGTGATGTATAGGCTGCATCAGCCCCCAGCAGTGTTTATATTGAAAGAGATGAATTCACAGAAATTATTATTAAAACTGCAGTAGATAGAACAGGTCACTGAGTAAACAACAATTCGGGAAGGGGCAGCAGGGAACAGCTGTTGGAGTAGGGAATAGCTAACCAAACATGATAGAAGTGCAGGAAGTAAAGGCATAGGTGTCAGAGGAGAAACAGGTCAAACATGGTAAGATGCTGTTTAAATAAGGGCTCGGAACCTGGCAGCACCTTGAGAAGTTCAAACTATGAAGGAGGTGAATGATAGAAGGAAAGCAACCAGCTGATGTAGCAGCTGCCTCATAATCTCATTGGAGAAGTGAACTGTGAAATAGTTCCAGCTACAGAGGTTAAGATGGTTATGTTATTTATCTGTCTACTTTGGGGCATTCTTTTCTTTTTTCTATGTTTGATAAAATAAAGGTAAATCAACTGGGTGATGTTAGCGAGCAGAGAAAATCAGTTCAATGAACCCAAAAATTGTAATTAATTTTTTCTGAAGTTGCAAGATGAGGCCTGAGCTGCCATTAACTATGACTTTACACAGTACCCTTGTCCCTTTTCCTGCATATCAATCCTGACAGGATAGGCATGCTTACAGATGAGTGACCAATTGGGATGGGAGTTAAAAACGTGATATATTTTAGGAAAAGTTTAAACTGCAGGAAATGTTTTCCAGCATTGTAAAAACAGAAACCACATAAGAACTAGAACAAAAGAGAGCAGTTGCACCCCAGTCTTTCTAATCCTATGGAGTGCAAGTCTTTAGGATCTAAGTACCCCTGTTATGGGCAACAATTACCTCAGCCTACTCCTGGTCACCATTTCTTTCCCTTTAAACAGTTCAGGAGATGATAAGGAGAGGAATGGATGAACTCTTTTAGTGATAACAGCTGGTGCTTGGTTGTCATCCTTCCAAAGGTCCCAGTAGCCTCTCAGTTTTATGGCCAGGTGTTTGTTCTCAGCATGACAGAAGAAGGGCTGCCAAGCATCCACAAAGGATAGGGATAGCAGCTGTGAGCAACTATCATCTTTGGGGGAAAAAATAGCTATTAGCAGAGCATGAGGTATCTTGGAAAAAGGCAGAAAATGAGATCAAAACGTCCTGATGACAGTCAGTCTGCAGAGAACATGGGCTAGGCACCCAAAAATGAAGGCAGACTAGAAGTAAACTTTTCCCACTGCATTGTTCAGTTATTTTACAGCGTTTTGCAATCCTTTTTAAAAAAACAGTAGTGAATCTAGATCTTTCTAGAAAATTTTTCTTTGTTACACAGAAATCAGGACAGAAGTGTGTCTTCAAGGCTTTTTCTCTACTTGATTAATGATCATTTCTGCTTTCCTAAGGAGCACAGTCCAGTTTTCAGGAGCCAGCATGAGAATTACTGATATTTTGATCTGTAACTCCAAAACAATGAAACACTTCCCTCACCCACAATGTGCTTTTCCATTTTTCTGTGATCTTTGGCCTTGCACATGGAGAAAAATTGACATTTCATCCTTTAGTACCTGGTTCTTGTTCTGCTTGAATTAGGAGATGTTTAAGTCACTTGCTATCAGGAGAGTAGAGCTGCTTAGCCTTGCACTTGTGATTTTTGTAAAGGCTGCAGTCTGAAGACATATTTGTGCCTGAAATATGTGGAATTATGAGTTCATCCATGAGCATATCTGAACAATTCCATCTTTATTCATATCATTCTAGCCATCTCTTCTGCATGTGCTGTGTTGCCACCATGTGTGTCATTTCGTGGGTCACTGTCCCACACACACAAGCGAGATATCCTCACAGCTGCATAGCTGGTTGATGGTGGAAGAAAAATATAAATTAAAGCTCCCACTTTAATATACAGAAGATCTTCTGCTCTGACTGCTCTTAAAATTACTGGAGACCTGGAAGCCCCTCAGGGCAGTGAATGTCATGCAGTTATATAAGCAAAGACAAATTAAAAAAGCAAAACACACACCCAGAGCATCCAAACTAATTACACTGCCATTAGTTCATTGCCATATGATTGATTATAAACTTACTATAATACCTATTTTATTGAAATACCTTTAGATGTCTTTTTTTAACAAACAAAAAGAATTCTAAAATTGTATAACCTTCATTTTCACTCACAACAGCTTGTCCTTTTTTTATTGTGTGAAAACTCATCAATAATCAAACCCTTTCTCAAAAGGGTCATTCAATTTGTACCAAGGAACTCTCCACTACTGCACTGCTTTGGAACCACAGTGAGAAGCTTCTGTCCATGCTTTGGCCTCCTGAGTTTCTAGGAACACCCAGAAATATCCATTTCACAGACTGAATTATAAGCAGCATGATGTCTGTTCAATTGTTTGGCCATGTAGGATAACAGTCTCAGGAGGAAACCACTGAGCCATTAAAATTCTTTTTACGTTTAGTTAAATTGATTGACCAGCCTCACATCTTCATCAGCAAATGGAAATAACTGAGTGTGGGCACCAAAAGCAATGACATTTCAGCCTTCCAAGCAGTGACCTTCCATGCCCAGCAAGAGCTACTGTTCYATACAAGGTGAAACTGAAAAAGAGCCCAGAGTCTCATCTGAAGCATTTAAACCTAGAAAATAACTGCAAACAATGACTGTTAGTAGTTCAAAGTCATTTATGGCCATAGAAAAAAGATTTAATGATCAGGCCATAAAAATAGGTCATTCTATTGTTTGTATTATCCATAGAGATAAGAAAGGCAATATTGACACTGGTTTCCAAACAAACTGCAGTTAGTCAGGCTGTCTTTTATCTACCTCTTGGACTTGGTTTACTTAAATCCTTTTAGGCTTTTCTGCTCATTGAAGGAATGGGAGACAAAAGGGAACCTCCTTTAAAAAAGAAAGGGGAAAAAAGCATCATATTTTCTTCACTTGTTCTTTGTTACTTTAAATCTCAACAGTGCTGCAAGGAGAAAAATCATCTGGAAATGCTTTGAAGGACACTGCCAATGTAGCTTTAAAACACGACAGAAAGAAAYCATTTACCGAGCCAGGAGATTATCCTGAAATCCAGAAACACTCCTTGATGTATATTCATTATAAGAAGTAGAAAGAAAGTAGGACAACAATCATCTCTAAATAGTCTCAAAGCCCGGGAAGCTTTATGTTCAGATGGGAGCCAGAAAAATAAATCAGCTGCTCATTTTTTCTTTCTTTTCTAATTTGAGGAAGAGAATGGATTTTCTCTCAGGAGTACTCCATACACAATTGGAGGCACTAACAGTGACACAAAATAGGCATAGAATTCAGGTCTGAACATAAGTTATAATTTCTTCCAGGGTTTTTGTCTTTAGTTGTTGTAATTCTATTTGTTTTGGTTCTAGGAGAAAGTGGAAATTTGCCCTGCTTTCTGAGCAAACCCAAATTTATCCAGTTAATACTGGAACAACATTTTAATGAAAAATCAATTTAAGTGTCGATAATCCAGTCAAAGGAAAATTCCTATGTGTCTTAGTTTGAAAGACAGGTGTCTGCTAGGGAGGGCAGGGCCTCCCTTGCAATGGAAATTGCAAACCCCCTCTCTCCGAATTATTATAATTTTGAAAATTATAGGGCTCTCAGGCAGAGGTATGGGAATAGGAACAACAGTTCTTTACTAGTGTGTGTAACAAGACAAACAAACAACAATAACTCCAGCATTAATAATAAACAGAACTGGGAACCCAAGAACAGCTTCCCTGAGCGCGGCACTTTCCCCTTTGGTGCAGTTCTGCTCACAGCCAGCAGGGGCGCTGGTGGCTCCTGTCGGGCAGGGCAGGTGCGATGATTCCCCCGCGGCTGTAGGGGGCGCTGTGGCGCGGGGAGCAGGCGGGAATGGTGGCTTTGTCCCAGATGGGAAGGGATGGAAGAGATGGATCAGAAACTTTGGAGCTGTGGCTGAAGGGATGGAAGGGATGGATCAGAAACTCCAGAGTTGTGGCTGAAGATGTGGGAGGTCTCGGCAGGGAGTACGGAGCAGCAAAAAGACTCAAAGCAGTGCTGAAGAAAACAGCCAGGGAACAGGACAAACAGAGACCCTGCTCCCAGCACTGCGACAGGCCCCTCTTTTAGTGAGGCAGGAGATAACAAGGTCCCAGTTCAGTGCCTGCTCCCAGGAGCAGAGGCTCACCCCACACCAGAAGAAACAGGACCAAGCTGGACTTCTGCAGCAGCAAAATGAGTTCTTTTCTCAAGAAGCAGCAGCTACACCAGCACCATCCGAAGGCTCTGAACGAGTGACCGAGAGTTTCTCCCGCCATCTCAAGCACCCAGCCATCAGTACTTCTTAGCAACACAATGGGAAAAAAATTCTACTGGTAACAATAAAGAAAAAGGAAAGAAAAAAAAACCCCACAAACCAAAAACCCAAAACTCAACCCCCAACACTGTGTTATACCATTGTACTGAGGGTGCAATTATCCAAGGACTGTGCCTATTACTACAATGGTCAAAGCATGGGGAAGAGGACTGGAGGGTAGAAAAGCATTGAACAACAGAGGAAAAAGTTGCCATTCTTAAATGACAAGAGAGTTATCCTGGCTGAATAATGTACTGAAAACCTGTGGACTTCAGGTAATTTTGCAGAGCTCAGACTAAAATTTACAAGTATCTTTGTAATTTCAGTCTAAAACTATTTCAGGCCCAGAGTTTCTCCAAAGTATCTCATGAAGACACTGTGCAATTCAAAAGATCCGTTGAAGTTTTGTGAGTTGTTTTAAAAAATTGAAAGTCTGATTTATTCCCACTAGGGAAACAAAAATGAGAACACAAGGACTTGCGAATAAACAAATATTTTAAATTAAGACAGATATTCCCACAGTACTACAAGTGAAATTAATAAATAAACACAAATTCTCACTCCACAAATACCTTCATTTCATCTCTATGTCTATAAAGACAGGTTCTATTTATTTTCATGGATTCTTAGCACTACTTGGAAGTCATCATTTAATTACCACCACAAATCTTCAGCAAAATAAACACTGAGGTGGTAGTGACAAACAATTCATAATCCACCTTGTTTTCACCTAAATGAAAAACTGCTTTCTTTTGAATTTAAACCTTGTCTCTCTTGGGGTTCACTTCAGCTTCAGCTCTTAAGATATTTGCTCTTCTAATAGCTACATGATTGCAGTGGCTAGACATGTCTTCTGTCTATTAATCCATATTTAAACATTCAAAAGTAATAGCAAGGACCTGACAAGTTAAGGAGATTATGATTTAAGGCTAATAATCAGAGAGAGCTTTTATTCCAAGCTTTTGCTGATTAAGGGAAATGTCTGAAAAAAGTGCATTACCTTTTGTTTGGCATATGGGAAACAGTGAGAGTGGGACAGCACAGCTTTTATTGCATTTGAGAGAAGTAATTTTTTAAAGTAATTTGAGAGATCTTTTTTAATATTTTAAAATCTTGCTAGAGCATAGTTTGATTTATATATGACAGAAAAAAATAATATAAAAGTTTTTCAAACTTTCTCAGTAGAAATTCTTTCATCCAAAGCTGTTTTAGCCTGTCAGATAAATAGATGTCATGTCTCTGTATCCATTTACCTGTGAGAACTTAGGGTTATGCATTTTAAGAATCCCTGTGATGCTCTGCATGATGTAAAATAGGTGTGTGTGAACTAAAGCTGAGAAGAAGTTTAAATTAGCTCATTCAAGTCTCTTGTGCATTTCCAAAATATCTCACAAAGCTTGGAAGACAGGAAAGATCCTCCCCATCATCTAACAATTTCTTCAGCAGCAGAAGCCTCTTTCTTCTATTAACTTCACTCTCCCCTTTCTGGAGCAGCCCTTCCCTACAACTTCATGGAGCAGCTGCTCTGCAGTGGATAAGATCAGGTAGAGGAGGTTTCCTGGAATCACAGAATGGGATGGGATGGGAAGGACCTTAAAATTCTCTGATTTCAACTCTGCTACCATGACCAGGGACCAGGTTGCTCAAAGTCCCATCCAACCTGGCCTGAAACACTTCCAGGGATGTGGCATCCACAACTTTTCAAGGAAACCTGTTCCAGTGCCTCACCATCTTCACAGGGAAGAATTTCTTCCCAATATCTGATCTAAACCTACTCTCTGTCAGTTTGAAGCCACTCCACCTTGTTCTGTCACTCCAGGCACTTGTAAATAGTTTCTCTCTGTCTTTCCTGTGGGCTCCCTTCAGGTACTGGAAGGCCACAATTAGGTCACCTCAAAGCCTTCTCTTTTCCAGGCTGAACAGTCACAAATCTCTCAGCCCTTCCTCATTTGATTGCTTTCAGCAAAAATATGACAGGCGTTTATTCTGAAATAAGGATGGTCTGTTCTGCAAGAAGTTGCCTATAAAAATACATGATTACAGAAATCATAACAATGCAAAACATTTGTTATCTAATCTTCTCTAGTGAACGGCAAGGTTTTCTAATGGTTTCAGCCCCTGAGCAGTTGATCTGGTACAYTGTCATGGTCTGAAGCCTGAATGTCGTTCAGCCACTCTCAGTTGTTGCAGGGTGAGCTCCTTTACACACAGTGAGCAGTGTGTGCCAAGAGCACTCACTGATTTCTTCTTGCAGGCAGGTCTCYGTGAATCTGCTCAGTTCTGGACATTTTGAATATGTACTGAGCAGCCCAAACAAAAAAGAGAGATAAGGGGAGTATTTTTGGTTCCATTTGGGGATAATCTTGTCTTCCCTTTCACTTCTCTAACTTCCCTTACCAAGCAGGGCTTTCTCTTTTATATTTTGCATTTCAGATATTCAGGATATTTACAGTCTTTTACAAAGCTGAGTTTCAATTTAAAAAAGTTTCATTTTGATGGCTGAAAGGAATTCATCTGCTTGAGTTCAAGTTGTTGTCTATTTGAAAAGGGATAGATCACTGTAGTGATCAATAAAGCTTTCCTTTATTGATCACTATAGTGATGCCCAGGAGAATGAAACAAGAGGCATTTGAGCCATAAATCTTGAGTTCTCTTTCTAACAAGCTGGTAATTTTTGGGGTAGGAGACAGGCAAAGGCTTCACATTAGTCATAAGGGAAATTAAAGTGTTACTGTTTTTAATGTTCTGCAAGGTATTGTTAAATTTGGAAATTCCTTTATGCTCCCTTTAAGGCTTATACTATACATGTGGAGAAGAAAGAAAAATGTCTGTTTCCTTTTGTCAGCAGATTTCTTGATTGACTGGGAGGAAGCAAAACCAACTGGAAACAGTAAAGCATAAACTTGTTATTTAGCTAACAAAAAAAAAGGCATCTAGTGGGGCAGCATAGCTCATTCTTTATTTTTATTTGCCTTGGAGCTGCTTAGATTTTTCCCTTTATTTATTTTAATAGAGATAACTCCACTCAACTGTCAGAGTACAAGCTGCTAATGTACTTCCATCCCCTTCAACCTTGAGATAAAATACTCAAGAACAAAACTAGCATTCACAGCAGCAAGACAAAGGCTGCACAGCTCCCCAAATCTGCAGCATTTTACTCAGACTGTGAAGCTGAAAGTGGAGGAATTTACCAGCCCTGGTGGACAAACAGTCATATTTCTTGGGAGGATATATAACTTACTTGCCTGTGGCATTTCTCTAGACTCTGTTCCTGACTAAGGCTTTTCCTGCTGAAAGCATAGTCCATTTTCATTTCTTTTCCCCATGAGATCTTATGACTGCTTTACTACTTTCATTTACAGCACTAGTGCTGTCATTGTAGTGCTGCATGAACCTCAGTATATTTGATCACAGGAGGTATTTATCTGCAACCTTTTATAACCCATCACTCAAGGCTCTTCTCTTTCAAGCTTATTTCTTCAGTTGTTGAGATTTTATGAAGTGCTGATACCATTCAAATAAAATGATTGCAAATATCTCAATGAGATTTTTCACTGATCCAAACTTTGCTAGGCAACATTCTCTCCCATAGATGCCTAAAAGGAAGCCAGAGAGAGACTTTTCATCAGAAACTGTAGTGACAGAACAAAGAGAAATGAGTAAAAATTTACGGAGAGTAGGGTTAGAACAGATGTCAGGAAGGAATTATTTTCCTGTGAGAGTGGTGAGGCCCTGGCACAGGTTGCCTGAAGAAACTGGGGAAACCTCATCCCTGGAAATGTTTGAGGCCAGGAGCTGTGAGCAGCTGGGTCTAGTGAAAGGCATCACTGCCCATGGCAGGGGTTTGGAGCTTGAAGGTTTTCAAGGTCCCTTCCAACCCAAACCATTCTATGATCGCACAGCCTCCCTACATCACGTGATCCTGTCATGGTTTAGCATGGATTCTAGTTAAAGAGGAAATAGTTACCTGCCAAGACCTGTGATTGACATCTTGCCCAGCCAATGAGAAAATAAAGTTCGGCTTTGTGAATGCCCGTATCAAGCTGCAAATGTTGGGAACTCACTTTGTCTCTCTCTGCCTCTGAGGAGGTAAGAAGGCAGCCCAGCTCCCTCCTCCCTGGGACTAAGTAATGGACTAAGTGGAGCAGGGACCTCCACTTGTAATGGACTAAGTGGAGCAGGGACCTTGTGGTCCCCTGAGGGATTTGAGCAAGATGCTCGATGTGATAAAGTCCTCTGCACCAGTGCTTTGGGCAAAAGTTGAGATGTGCTAAAAGGAAAAAGCATCTGTGCCAGTGAATAAGTGAGAGATATTTCTGCCCTAGAATGGGATGAAGAGTATCCTTTTYACCTGAACTGTTAATTTTAAAATAACACCCCAGAATGCACAGAGTACATGACCCAAGTGCAGCTGATGGGAAAAATGACGCTTTATGGGAGAACCACAGATACAGATTTCCCGGGTGGCTGTTTTTGTGAGAGCTGAGAGCCACAAGTAGACTTTTCTTTCTTGTAGAGTTTGCCATAACCAGAAGAAACTTCTCTCCCTAAAGAGGTTGATGAAAGATTATTTTATAAGAAGTACATACCTTAAGTTCTGAGTTCTTGCCTTATATACAGGTTCATTAGTGAACATGAAACCACTACATCTTTTAGTGTTTCTGCCCAGTTGAGCTTAAAACTAACACAGATCCTCACCAGGAACATCACAGAATCATAGACTGGAGATGAGTTGAGGCACATGAACTCAGAATTAAATAAAACCTACATCAAAAGGACAGAAAAGAATCTATTCAACTGACAAATGCTGTTACATTTTCCTTAAATTTCAGACAGAAAAATGCAGGCACACTCTGTGGAGATAATTTATAATAAATCCATTGTTTCCAGACATGCTCCACATGTTCAGTACTGTATTGGTGCCTACACATTGAAGACACAACCAAAAACCTCAGAGGGATGTCAAGATGAACTGCACAGCAGCTGTCACATAGCTGGAAATCCCGTGTCACCACACAAAGTCCTTCCATGTGCATTTTTCTGTCAGAAGGTTATTTGGGTGATGTAGACAAACTGGAAACCTGTGACACCTATAAATTATAAATAGGTTTGCAATTCATGTTGCCTTGCACTGAATTAAAATCTAAGCATACTAAAATGGCATAAGAGTTACTAGTGTATTAATTTTGTGCAAATATTTTACCTAAGTGTGTGAGCAACTACTTGAGGGACACAACAGAAAGGCATGGTAATGTCAGAGACATCTGAATTAAAAATAATTAAAAAAAAGTTGTCAGAAAGAGGACAAATTAAGTGTAAAGGACGATTAAAAGGCAGAACTTACTCCAAATACATCAGAAGAATAACTAGCAATACAAAAAAAGATAAACAGGAGAAGGAGGAAAGGAGACCACATTTTGAATGGGGGATAACTGAATAAAAACATGAGTCAGAGTAAGGAAAATTAGAAACAAAAGGAAATYCACTTTAATTTCAACTTAGCTCAGAGAAATTCTACCAAAACCAGCAAATTAATGAAAAAAAGCAAAATTTCATCTTATTAAAAAAGAAGTACTTAATGTAAAGAACTTACAGTGCATCGAAATACACCTGCAAATTCAACTTGAGCTAATTTGTCTGCTCAAGGATGGTGAGACATTTTGAAATTTCTTTTGATTAATTACATTTTTGAAGAATTCCCCAGAATTCCAGTTGGGCTTTATGTGCATCCTCTGTCATGATGGGTAGTAGTATCAACCTGTACTAGTCAAAAATTTATTTAACTTGATAAATTAGAAAGATCTGTACATTGAAGTAGACAATGGAGGCATTTTGGAAGTAGCTGATAATACCCAGAAGGAAATTCAGGCTGTCCCATTTGGAGATGTTACCATCATTACTGTTTATTACGTTAATCAGTGAACAGGCTGCTGCAGCCTCTGTTGAATCCCATGGGTGCAATTCTATTTCATGACAGACTATATTTAAACACTTTGGTTAGTGGTATGGTCTTCCTTTCACATAAATTCAGTGTTTGCTACACCAAACTAGATTTGCCTGTAGGGAAACTGCAAAATTGGCCTCTAAATACATTGCAGAGAAAATCAAGGAAATATAAACTCAGAGCTTGCCAAAATATTTTATCCCTTGAAGGTAGCAATGATTTATGCAAACCAGTTTACTCTTTGTGTTGCAGGCATTAAGCAAAGCCAGGGCTTGCTAATGAGTTATCAGGAGAGTGGGAGAACAAGCTAAATGGGGAATTATTTTAGTGCTGTCAGTGGTAAATTAGGTCTATCAAGACCACAATAAGAATACACAGAGCAGTCAGTATTAGGTTAATTCCCTTTGTTGACTTGAAAGGTTGGAATTTAGCTGGAAAAATAAAAGAAAAGGAAATCTTTAGAGTCTCAATCAGTTTTGTATTTCCAGGCATCTATCACTTATTTAAAACATGGGATGCTTTTTCATACCACTGCAAAAAGAGAAGCCAAACGAAAGCATAATATCAGTGCCTATATTATCAGGGTATTCTGACAGGGAACATAAGGAAGAGACTGTCAGGGGAAGTTCCATCCGCAACCTTTCTTCGGTTTAATTTGAATTAAATTAGTAAAAGTACATTTTTCTCAATGTTTGAAAATATTTTCATCATCCTATCCCTCAAAGTGAAGACTTAAAAGTAGGCTGAATTCAAAAGTTCACCATTTGTTGTGCCAGCTGATTGCAGCATTGGTGGAAAACAAAATCATTATTAATCTTCTGTCCCAGAAAAAGTCATGGACCAATTTTCCCATATCGACCTTCCCATTAAATTCATGATATGCATATGACAAAAACCCAAAGACCCAAGAGAAGATTTAGAAACATTAATTATATAATAATTTTTTTTGGATGTTTGTCAGTAGTGTTGTCTTTATTTTATTTGAGCTTATTTTGCATCTCTTACAGCACGAGCATAACCAAAACAATCTTGTGGTAGGGTTTTAAGTCAACAGAAGCCAAATTTCAGCTTTGAAAGTAGTTTTTGCTCACTCCTGAGACCTTTCATGACATGGCACAGCTGAGTCAGACCTGGCAACCATCTTTTAGTTGAGAAGGGAATGTCAATTCAGTTTCAATCTTGTGCCAAAGCCAAATGGCCATGTTTTGCAAGTGCTTTTCAGCTTGAAAAGGGAAAAGTCAGGATTCTGTGCCCAAGACCAAGCCCTTCAAATCCTCAGGTTAGGGTCAGAGTTGCACAAATGCACCAACAGGGGCTGGGGAACAGGCTATGATTCCCAGAACTCATTTGTTGCTTAGAATTTAGGATACTCAGAGAGGATAATGGGTGGGGGATCATTAGGGTTAAAAAAAAGGATAATAATCTTACAAACAACAGATGACTGCAGGGAAATACATAAAGGCATGTTGGTGTATTGTGAGGGCAATAATCTTGTTTACAATCACACCACCACAGATTTATTATGTGTCAATGCAAGGTTTTATAAAACCATACTTTAAAATATTATCTTGCATTCAGTGTTTGCCACTACATCAATTGCTAAAATTATGTGCTTGCTTTAAGGTATTTTTTTTTCTTAAAACATCTGTGCATGTGTGATAGCAGCAGCGACTTTGCTGCTAGTTCCAATCACCCTTGCATAAACTCTTGTAAAATATTTCCTCCATTCCCCACAGAACCAAGTGTGAATTTTGCTGAAGCATTTAGTTGTCAGAGTGAACAGAAAATATATTTGGCAAGCCACAGGAAAGGCTCGAACCCCTGTGGAGCTTTCTGGGAATTTATCTTAAGCAGTGTCCAAAATGGAACTCAGAAAAGCTGTTTAGTATGCCCAATCCCTTATTTAATCTACATATGTTTGCACAATTATTGGTCTAATAAAAAAAATAATGATAAAATGAAATACTGTTGCTGGTGACTACTGACAGCTGGAGGTCAGAGAGTAAAAACATTTTAGGAGTTCTATTAAGAAGTAAAAAATATGAATGTATAAATACTGACAGGAAATAACTTATCACTGAGTTGCTACAGCATTCTGACATCTTTGCAATGCAATTTCAGTTCAGGTCACTTCCTATTCTCCATGCCTTTTATACTGTTTACATTTCTAAAGCATAATCATTTATCAGATGTGATTTCAAGTGTAACTTTTGAGACACAGTGAAGAAAACATTATACTGAACTACTTTATCTGCAGCACCACATCCTACGCACTGTGACAGAATCATAGATGCAGCAATTGTATATTTGCCATGCAGGAGCATTATCAGCTCTCATGCCTTTGACATCACCCAGGAGACTGAGGGAATGGGAACTTTCAATTAAAACCAGCTTTTTTTAGTGTGAACTCAGCTGAGAAGGATTAAAGATTTAGAAACCAGAGGTTACGGTAAGAAACAAACATTGCCCTCGTCATTCCAATTTAACTGCTATAAAAACTAAAGGTATTAAACTTTTTTATTTTCCTTCTCTTTTTATGGACTCATTATTTTTTACATCTGCTGAACCACAATACAGGCTACACCACACCAGGTTTGATCCTGCACTCTGTGCAAGCAGAGAAATCTCATTAGAGGATATCACTTCCAGAGTTGTTCTTTGGAAGAAAAGACATCTTTTGGATAACTCAAAAAAAATCAAACAGCAGACAGGGCAGTTGTCCAGATGAACCAATAAAACCTTTCCTTAGCTACAAGGAAGAAAGTCACTGTGTCTTCAGTCATTCCTTGTTTCCCCTCATTTATTTCTCAAGTCCAGATCACAGCCCAAAGAGAAATTTTAGTGAGACTGAAGACAGATCCTCATTAATTAACTCTTACAGGAGAGAACTGAGTCTTCCAAGAATAAAGTGCACTTTCTCAGGCCTTATTCAGACCATTTTTTCTTTAAAGATGCTCTCAGAACTGAAGCCTTTTTCACTAATGGGCCCAAACTTGGTTTGATTTTTGTCAGTGCTGCAACACGAGGCTGCAGGGTACAGAGAGGAGGAAAGTTTAAGACAGTAGACCTGGGTCAAAGACTCACATTCTTTGTGAAGGAAATAGTTTTCATTGTCAAATTGCTGGCATCATGGACAGCTATCATGATTTCCAGGTCAAGGTTTACCCATAGGAGTAGCTTTTTTCTTCATAGGGTATTCAGTTACTGTACAGCCCTCTGAGATCAACACTTTTCCAACCATGACAATGGGAATTCAGAAGTTTTGCCTCCCAGTGTTGTACTCAAGTGCAGGTGAAAATAAAAACATTTGCATTAATCTATCAGGTGTTGTATGCTCAGATTTAATCTTTTTCTTATACCTAGGAAAAGGTCTGTCACTGGAGTGGATTCCATGGATCCTTTGAAACTAAACATCCTTTAAATTATGTCTTGCTGTTGTGACACTTGCCTAAAATACCTGCACAGACCCATTCAAATTTGCATCCATTCCCATTCAATCAAAAATTCAGAAAAATTAATGGAATGGAACCCTATGAAGTATGAAAGTCAGTAAAAGGGGAAATAAATGGAAAATTTCTCAGTATTTGAATTTTTCAGACATCAGAAACCATGGTCCTTAGTCTTTCTCTTATTGCAGATTACACAGATGTACCTCACATTAAAGGTAATTTGATAACAGGTGGCACAGAATTTAACTTCAGTTAAATTCATTCATCAGGTATGATAAATGTATTATATGCACTGAAAATATCCAAACAAATGTAAGTGTTATTTTAAAACTGTTCTGAATAAGGCTAGTCTAGTTTACAGGATCATTTGAGAACAAGAAGGAATGACCATGGCATCACCATTTTGTGCTTTWATAAAACATAGTAGCCTTTAATCAGCTACTGTATAAAGGTCAAATTTCAACAATGTTTATTTTATTCTAGCCTATAAAATATTATTCAAGGTTTTAATTTCTTGCATCACTGATGTATAAATTCATTCCCACAGAAAGACTTTGCCCTTGACACGCAGTGCCAAGTTTCTCCTGAATGTTATTATCATGTTAGCTATCTCAAAACTCACAATAACACAAATGCAATATCCTGTTCCAGTATAAAAATATTGTCATGGCTCATCCCATCCCATCTTCTCTCGACTTTTAATCTCTGCTAGATCTCTCCACTTTTAATCTTTACTAGAACAGTTTAAGAAGATTTCTATCCTAATGTGCCTCTGATACACTGAAGAAAGGAGGCATCTCCATTGACAAAGGTGCCCCCTTGGAATGCTGCACTCAGCCAAGGCAGTCTGATGCTCGTGGCTCCACAGTGACAGCTTGGTGGCCTGACTTTTACTCAAGGGTTTATCAGTGAGGTACTTGGGGAATTAAGACATCACCTCATTTTGCCATTCCACTTAATTGCCAGTTCTCACACACTGTTGCCATGAATCTGATCCAAAGTTCTCATGACTCGAATTTCAGTTTTGTTATTTTATAGGTTCTTGCTGGGGTATAAAAAAAAGTTCCAAAGCGTGCTTTCTAAAACTGACAAGACCAGATAATAAAAGATCTTCAAATTAATTTAAAAGGTTGCTTAATTTGCCCATGATCCTTTTATTTTGCTAGCATATTGTAAGCATTCAAAATTAAAAATACTGAAACTTTAAGTTCTTCAAACCATGTCACTTATCTTGCTCTCTTTGACTAGCACTTTTCATAGTGGTGTTCTAACTCCCGTCAAGGCTTTGAGACATTTTGGTTAGTACTTGACAAATGTGCTGCCTAAAATCAGGGCAAAAATACAAAAACAATATATAAATGGTCTTTTCAATCTAACAGTACCTCAGACTAGGTTTATCTGTAGCTGAATAAAATATAGATATAATAAAAGAAATAAACCCCATATTTTGTTGCCATTGATGTACTTTGAAGTAAATAGATCTTTTTTCAATATCTTTGAAATGTTTATACAAACAGGGAAATGTTCATAAGCAGGCACTCAGTTCACCAACCAAGTAACTCTCATTTTCCTCTTTTAAAAATAATATATTATCTCTAAAATTACTAATTAATACTAAGAATGAAAAATAACCACTATTGTGCCATGGATGTGACTGGATCCTATTCAAAGCTACTCAGCAATAATTAGGACACCAAGACAGCTGTTAACACTGAAAATGGATGGTTGCAGTTATTATTAGTTCAGTAAAATTTGATGGATAGAAATAAACTCTTAGTCTCAAACGTGTTTGGGAGAAAAGAACTTGATGCTAACATAGGAGCTAATACTGCAGTAGGTGTGACTCAAATAAGTCTTTTTCTCAGTGACTCTTAACAGTTCCTGTGTTTCCATTGTTGCAGCAAATTAGATTGGAAGTAACATTTCAAGTTGATAACAAAAACATGGCAAAACTGATGATTAAAAAAACCCCAACCCTTTTGTTTACAAGAGTTCTATTCCACTCACAGATAATGATTTCTGTTGCTTCCATAATGAATATTACTTGAAAATTACAAGCCAAAGAAACTAAGGAGTACTTAAGGCTTTTATGTTTACCAGGGCAATATCTCAGGTAAGTGCCTACAACTTTCTGCCTCTACTTGTCTCACCTTCCAGTCTGGTCTTTATGGAAAATTGTGAACCAAGAGCCTCAGTTATCCAAGTTCTACAGCTGGTTGCCTGGAGTTTCAGAGTTACTAATATTGGTCAAAAAACTAATACTCCTAAAGTAGAGAACTCAAGGAGAAGTTTATCTACTGTGTACTGCATATCTTATTTAGACTTAAAAACACCTTTTTCATAGGAGTAAAAAGCAAAAAGCAAAAAAAAAAAGGCAAAACACAAAACAATAAAATCCCTATGTACACAGATGAATTTAAATCATCCAAACCTCTTAATATTAAAAAGGAATAAGGAAATCATTACAAAATTGGCATTCATTTAAGAAAAATTGCCAAAGCTTGTATGAAATGTGTCTTCTGCACAGGTGCAAAGGAAACAAACTCTGGTCAGGGAATGGGTCTGCCCCAGACTAACAGACTTCCATTCTCTGTCTCACCTCCCTGAAGAGACTGATTGCTGATGCCACAAGCATCAGAACCAGAGCATGCATGCCCCTGAGACTTGCACTTTCTATGGATACATATGCATGAATATTCATGCAAATGGAAAAAAATGGCCTTGAACACTCTGAAAGTTATTTCATGGCTACAATTTATTCAGGGGATATAATTGTTTTGTCACTATCATAATCAAAGTATAGGAACTGTCAAGGGAAACAATTGGTCAAAATAACATTAAAAAGACAAAGATTGATAGTGGTGGAGGTTATTGTTGCATTGATTATTGTATTTTGAGCAGGTATTTTACATTCAAAGAGCTTTGCAACCTTGGAAACCTGATGAAATGCAGCATATAAACATTGAGTGCTGCTTCTATCAAGGCAACTGGTAATGGAAAGAGATTTTATATAGTTACTGATGAAATGTCTCACTTTTATACCATCAGTGTTGAACTGTTGGCAGATAGCTAGTATTAGGGGTGTTTATTTTGGAGAGGCAGGAGTCTTTCTGTCTTTTTTTATTCTAAGCAAGAAACTGTGAACCCATCTTTAAACAGTTTCATCTTTTTCTCTATTCCTTTTGAGGAGAMTCAAATACACTTCTCTTCTGCTGACATTGAAAAGTAGGCAAGGAGAAGGACAGTGAAAACCTGTTTTACCTTCATCAAAAAAGAACACTGCAGTTCCTACTCTATCTTAAAACTTTGTAAAGTCCTTTTACAGTCTCAGGGGAGTCCCAGACTGAAATAATGTCACAAGGGGAGCAGAGATTGAACATAGCAGTAGTTCAGYGTCTTCTGTGTCCTCTGCTGGGTGAATGTATGTTGCCTGGGCAGGAGAATGGGATTTTATGATGTAGTAATGGGCCTTTTCCATCTCTAATTACCACCTCACAGGGGCACTGTGAAGATTATTTAATTAATGTTTGCACAGCTTTCTGACCATGCAAAGTACTGCTAAAGTGCTAAGCATTACTATTATCAAGCAATTATACAATCAACCCGAATCTGAGTAGCACTAAAGTAAGTTCCAGTTCCAATTATGCTAATTAAACTGCAAAGGGACTGCACATCCGGAGGTTTCCTACCATACCCGGTGCTGTTGCAGTACCTTTGGGAATCCTCATTACAGAAACTTCCCCCAGCACACATTGAACACTTATTTACCTGACTGTGAACTTGAGGTGTGTGCCTGAGTGGGAACAATGTCACTGAGCACAGCCCTGAAAGACAGATGGTGAGTACTGGGATGCTGGACTGATGTTTGCATTGGGGTCTGCAGTACCAAAGCATATATTCCTAATGAACACAGTCCAGGCTAATTAGTCTCCTGTTAAGACTGGTAATGCCCTCACTGGAGAATCAGCAGAGCCCTGGGGCAGAGTTCAGGTAGGGGGGAATGGCTTTTCTCTATTTTGGAATTTAAACAGTATGGAAAGGATGGACAAGATTTCCCATCTGCCTTCCAGTGTCAGCTGTGGAAGTTTGTGCAGTAAAAAAAAAGGGAGGGAGAAGTTAAATCTCTGTGCAGGACTGGGCCCCAGCATCATCCTGAAATATGGCAAATATTGGCACTGCTCAGCTTGTGTGTCACAGTCTTCTTTACACACAAAGAGTATCCTGGTCTGCAAACATTTGAAGTTTCTGTAAGAAAACCAAGTGCAACTGTTCCATCTTCACTCTTTTAAACTCTTCCTTAGAGAAGGAAGAGAAGGAAGATGTGACTGAGGTTATGATCAGCTGTGACAGCCTCAGAGGAAACCAACAGTCACTAATTCTGAAACACAGCCCTCAACTATCCATCCAGAAATATGTGTATTGCCTTAAGCCTCTCAGTACAGACATACTACAAAAGGAGATTTATTTATTTTATTCTTACCAATATTTTTACCTGAATCTTTCAGAGACTTTAAAGCCTTATTCAAAATCGAGGAATCCTAGACTTCTGCCTTTATCTGTATTTTTAACACATTAAAACCTCAATTTATTAAACTCTTAGAAGTCAAAACTGCTTCCCATACATGATCCTAAAAATCATGAGAAGGTGGTAGAAGTAAAATGGAAAACATAAATGGATTGCATTTTCATCATAGAAAACACGATTCTTCAAAACATGACTATTCAAAACTACAAAATACTACAACCTATTATAAAACAACTTCAAAATACAATACTATAAAATGTTGTGTCAATCTGAATCTGAGCAAAACCTTTGGGCATCTGGGTATAACTATGAAGATACCTATATCCTGAAGAGTGTTTAATGAAAACATCACCTTAACTATTGGGCCCCAATTTAATGCTGTATAAACAAATAGACAGTTTGTCAGCAGAATGAAATGGAAAGAAACCTCTTGGAATCATTTTGATAGATATAAGTGTAATTTAATTTTATATCTGAATGATTACAGTTAAGGCTGTTAATTTATTGGTTTATATAAAGATACTATTTCATTACACTGTATGTGCTTGAGCATTAATACAGAAGAGAAACCCTTCAGCATGTTACTCAGAATCTTACAGAAATGTCTAGCAAGTGTCCTGTAACACCATGGATTATCACAGGTTTTCTTGTACAGCATGAAAAATTTTAAGTGCAACGTAAATTAATTTGCAAATCACCATGAAACATACTGTGTACAGAATTAGATCCCTTAATTAATATAGATAAGTAATAACATGATTAGAGAATCAGTTGATTTCTGATGGCACTAGGTTGCCTCAAGAATCTATAGGTTGTTCTTATTTCTGCATATGATGTTCCTTGTGTACAAAAACACATTCCATCTGTATTTTGCTTGTATTTCTGCCATATTTTGGTGTGATTTGTCATCTTTTTATTTTATGTTATTGCAGAGTTCCTGTGTTCATGTATATGTATCTATTGTGTTTTGGGAAGAAACTACCTTTGCTCTGGGTTACTTTTTAAAGTTTAAACCAAAAAAACCCCAGACACACTGGTTGTTTTGTTGTTGTTGTTGTTGTTGTTTTTTTATGACCTGATGTAACAGTGCAAACTTTCAGATGAAACAATATAACCCAGATTTCTATTATGGAAGTTAATAATAACAACAAGTTACAGACCCCACACATAGCTCTTGGCTAGAAAGGTCATACTCACCTCCGTGAAATACTGGTTTCATCCCAGATAAAGTGAGAATAGTGTTTTACCTCGTGATGGGTTAACCTTGCCTGCCTGCCAGAAGCCCACCCAGACACGACACTATTTCCCCCACTTCAACATGCCAGGGTGGGGAATAAGATGAAAACCACCGGGTTAACCTCACTCCAAGCAGGTCTCTCCTCACCTTGTTATCACCATCGGTTACACCCAGTCCCTACTCTCAGGTTTCCTGGTGTTTTTGCACCCTGAGAGTTGATGACAGAGTTCCAAAGAGAGCCGGAATCCATGCAGTTGTTTTGCAGAATTGTTTGTTCTTATCTCTAAAAGTTCTCTCAGCCCAGTGTGATGTTCCCAGGCAGCCAGAAAAGCAGAATCTGCCCCTCCTACAATGGCCCCTGAACTTTTATAATCTAAACTACGTTAACAATGTTTTCCTCTCAGTACCAATAACTCTGACCCAGGTCAGCCAGTGAAATCTCACCATAACCCAATCAGGAAAAGGCCACCACCTCTGCAAAGATGGAGGGGAAGAAGAAGCAGGAAAAGAACACACCCTGATTCCTCCATCGTTGCTCCATTTTACCTATATAACAAAATTTAAAAATTCTAATTTTCACTCTGTGATACTACAATAATCACACTAATTAAACCCACATGGTCTGCATCTCTCCTCTCAGACTTGGCAGTGTTTTCCAGGGTGTTAAATCAAAGGAATAGGTATTTTTGACTCTTTTCTCTCTGCCCCAAGACCCTTGGGGTCTCAAGCCTCCAGGGACCCCCAAAGGGATGACCTGGTTTCCCACACCTACAATCCAGGAATGGGGCTGTGGCCAGTCCTGCTCCTTCTCACTCATCTCTTCTGCTGTTCCATGGTCTTTCCAGGGGCTGCAGGGGATCCCTGCTCGGGCTCCTGTCTCTCACACTCTTTCCCTCACCCTTCAGCCCCAGGCATGTTTTGTGCTTCCTTACATAGGCTTTTCCTGGGGTGCTGCCATTGCCTGAAGGGCTCGACTGTGCCCTGCAGAGGGTCAGTCTAAGTTTGTAGCACAAGAAATCCTATGAAATTGGCTTTCCTCTTCTTATGACTCAGAGACCCTGAGCCAGCTGTGGGAAAAGCTCAATTACAGCTCCTACCTTATTAGAATCATAAAAAACCATAAAATATCCTGAGTTGGAAGGGACCGCAAGGATCATCAAAGTCCAACTCCTTGCTTTGCCTGGGATGGCCACAAGAATCCCACCATGTGCCTGAGAGTGTTGGCCAAACTCTTCTTGAACTCTGTCAGGTTTGACGCTGTGACCACGTCCCTGGGGAGTCTCTTCCAGTTCACCCTCTGAGTGAAGAATCTTTTCCTGATTCCCAACCCAAACCTTCCCTGAAACAACTTCAGGCCCTTTGCTTGGTTCTTGCCACCCATCAAGGGATTAAAGACATTGGTACCTGCCCCTCCTCTTCCTCTCACAAGGAAGTTATAACTGCAGTGAGGTCTCCCCTCAGTCTCCTTCAGGCTGAACAGACAAAGGGCCTCAGCTGCTCCTCATGGCTTCCCCTCCTGACCCTTCACCATCCTTGTGGCCTTCCTTTAGACAGTCCCTAATAATCTTTATATCTTTCCTAAGTGGTGGTGCCCAAAACTGCACACAAGACTCGAGGTGAGGCCACACCAGCACAAAGTAGAGTGAGACATTTCCCTCTCTCATTAGGCCCCCAAAAATTCAAAGTACATTTTTTTTACTTTCTGCTCTGTCAGCTGATCTCTTCATCTCCAGAAAATTGGGTCCATTCCTGTGAGTGGAGAAACTGTGAGAGTTTTCCCCATGACAGCAGTCCCAGGGTCCCCCCCTCTCTGCCACCACAACAGAAATCTTAGATAAACCAGGTACCTCCTCAACCTCTGTCAGGCCAAACCAAGTTCTCAAAAACAGCTGTAACAAAGGATCATTGCATTCCCCCTGTCCCTGGGAGATGAATTTGCAGAGGCAAAGGCTTCTTGCTGAGCCAGCTCAGTGGTGGCTGGCCAAATGAGAGGCACCACAGAGAACATTATGCAGCTTGGGGCTGTGCCTTTGCGTCTGTGTGTCTGACTAGAGGGGAATCTTATGTTCCCACACACAACAAATCCAATCTCCAGCTGAGATGGCTGCAATTTCAATTCACACTTGCTCTTGCAGATCCAAACCCTCAAGATAAATATTCAGAAAAGTGAAGTGTTATAGCAAGTAGGCTTCTCAACCTCCTTCTGTGTGTCATGGAATTTATGCATAAGAGAATCTCTCTGTATACAAATCGTGCATGTGTGGGAGGGGAAAATCAAAATTCGGGGTAAAATTTTTTGACCAATCTGCCCTTTTTTTATCCAGCTTCTCAATTTCCTTTTTGTGTCTCTTGAGACATCCTCACATTGCAACTCCAGCTCGTGGTGGACAGCATCAGGCAGCAGGACTGGCAAGCACAGTGCTCTGAGGCAATGTAAATCAACAGAAACCACTTTGTCCCAGGGCAGCTATTAGGAATAAACTGGAGGGTCTGGGGATGCAAGAGAAAAGAAGGAAAGAACATTGCTGGGCTAGGAAAATTTATCATCTCCAATATGTTAGATCCAGTGCCGTGATTTCTGCTGTCTGCCATTTATTGTCCCCAGCTCTGCCAAAATCTGATGAAAAATACTGATTTAAGGATTACATTTTCCTTGGTTGTTCATTTTCTTTCTGGCTTTACAAAGTTTTTGCCTTCTGATTAGGGAAGGTCTGTGGTGTCTTTTGAAAATCACCTATAAAAAAGGATTTCTGCCTATTTTTCATACACTTTCCGTATTGAAAAAAAAAAAAATAGGGTTAGTCCAGATTTCACAGTTTGATTCTTTTAAATGAATTAAAAAAGTATGGTCTTATCTCATTAACTAAAGGGATTTCTACACAATCCAATCTCAATGAATTCATAGAACTTTGCAAAAACTTCCTGTCATCATCTTCTTTTAATGTTCACAAATCTATTTTAGTTTTAGGCAACTTGTTCTCTAACAAATTTCAGGATGGCAGTCAGTCCCAATCAGACATTATCAGAATTTATAAATCACTGTAAAGTCACAAACAATGACTTGATGGAGCAATTTATTTGTAAACAAAATGGAATATTTTCTACTTTTGTGTCTCTTTTGTTTAACGAAGCAATTATAGAAAACAATTATATTGAGTGAAAGAAAGAAGTCTGGAGATGTTATTCTAACAAAATATTATTTGAAATAAGTTCCTCAAGCACTTTGCAAATTTATGAAAGACTGTTTTTCTCCTTTATTTTTCAGAGATCCTTCATGTGCTTGTGTATATTCTGGTTACTGCATGGAGTGGTAAGACATTGTGTAGTTAAACTGACTGTCTAGTGACTTAAGCAAGTGCAGAATAGACTTCAGTCCCTACTCAGGTTTAGATAATCATCAGAGGAAAGACAGTGAGACATCTTTTCAAAAAAAAAAGGAGATTAATTCTTGGATATGTGTGGTAGAGGGATTTAAGTAAATTGCAAATTGTCAAATATTGTTTTTAAATCACCTAAGACTACCCTATACATTGTTATATAAACTTATTTCAATGTGAATTAAGGACATTCATGGATAAACCAACTTTATGGAGAGCAACAGATACACATGCAAATATAGACTTCATGAAGCGCTAATAAGTCCTCTTTCCCCAAATGCTTTGCAGAGATGGCTCAAAATCAAGTTGCACTTTGTCTTCCTCAAAGTTTACCCTGCACTAGTGTTGGGGTTTGTGATTTTCCATTTGTATTGGTTTGTTCCAAGCTACCCCCTCTTGCTGTTTGCCCTTGGTTCTGCCTGGTCTGCCTCCCTGATGCACCCCTCCCTGAGCTCCTGTCCATCTCCCCTGTGCCCTCCCCGGGCACCTGTCTGTTTCCCTTAAACCTGTCCCCTTGTTCTGGAAAGTTCTCCCAGTTCCTCAAGGTGATTTGTTGTTTCAAGTTYGTCCCTCCCTTGGGTTCTCCCCATTGCTCCCAGTTGATGTCAATCCAAGTTGTAGCCACACCCCGATCCCTCCTGATTGGTTTGTTGTTCCTGTCCCTCCCCCTGTTAAAAGGTGTTGCACACCCCAGAGAGGGGCTCCTTTGGGCAGTCCCCTCTCAGGGTAATTTGCCAAGCTCAATAAACCCTGAGAACTCAGACCCCCAAAGGAGTCAGCCTCTTTTTCCAAGGGTAGCAGGAAGGTTTGCACCACTCTTGCACCCACCTGGGTCTGTGTGTGTCCTCAACCCACAGATCGTGGCAGGGTCACCTCGGGCAGAGCCAGCCCTAGAAGAGAGGGACCACCCGCACACTAGTGTGCAAATAATTCACATTATTCTTTGCCTCTGGCAAAATGGCTTTGAAATGTTTTGCTTGTGTCTCAAAAAACAAGAGCCCATCTTTCAATTTCCTGTCTACTATCAAATGACACTAAAACCTCTTTAAAACCTAATTTTATTTCAAGTCATACCTAAGAAAAACACACAGTCCAGCGTTTCTCAGTCTTGATATTATGTCAATTCATAGAACAAAATAGTGTCATCCACGTGCTTTCAGGGAAAGTAAAGCTGAATTCCTTGAAGGTTGTGGATTTTTTTAATCCTCTGAAATATTACAACTATTGCTCTTAATTTTTTTCCCTGAAACTTCAGTGATCCTTTGCTATATAAATAAAACCCCCAAAACCACACCCAAAAACAAAACAAGTGTCTTTCTCAAAAGCCCGAGATTATGTCAAGGAAAATGGTGACAAACTCTGACTTTTCTCTTTTGATATAATTCTGAACTGTCTATATATTTCAGGAAAGCATGGAAGAAGAGAAAACAACTGGAAAACAAACAAATTTGGGAAAAATACTGTCCAAAAATAAGTTTTTCTGTTTTTTAAGCAGTTCAGAGTCAGGACAGAACCACCTTCTAGGCACAAGATAATTCAAGTGGATGTCTGCCACAATCCACAGATTTCCAGATCAGGAAATTTTTGTGAGGTGGCTTGGAAACATAAACAGTCAAAAAACACAGCAAAATCTGTGAGGGAGAGTTAAAACTTTTGAAAATAATGAATGTGGAGTTCAAGACTTGAAAATCTGCAGAAAAGGGTTAGAAAGAGTGGTAATTTGGTGAAAGTAGACAGCCCTTCAGCTGCCAATCAGAAAACCTGTTTTTTTTTCTGAAAACTCCAGACTGCCAAAATACATATTTAAGAAATCAACCTGAAATTTAATAATTTCTTATTTATGTAAACAACTACAAAGGTAATGAAACATATAGAGCTTTGTAACTTAGCAGTAAAACAGAAGTAATAAAAAGTACTAAGCTTGAGGAATTATATTGATGGTAGCAAATCCTTCCTGTTCATGAAAAAAAAATTAAAAATTAAGCACCAGAAGAAAACAAGCATATTGGAATAAGTTCTAGGCTTAGAAAAGTGATGGTTGCCATTCTTCCTGGAGGAACAACCTAAGGTTTCTTTCTTAACATAGGCTTAAGCAAAAAAATATATTAATACTGAGAGGCTCATTAAATTCACAAAAATATTAATACATTATCTTTAGATGAGTGAGCTTCAATTAAGCACTAATGATGGATTAAATGGAATATGCATTCATTTAAATAAAGTGAGTTTACAGGGATTCAGAAGATACCCCTGAATCCTCACTGTCTGCTGAAGATTTTCCCTTCCACAAACCCCAAATGTTGTGCAGGGAAGCTCAGTGCTGTGTGCATTGTTTCACTGGCCCCACAGCCCCAGGTTTAAGGTGCAGATGGCAAAATGGACTATAACAGTGGTTTAATACTTGTGCTCTCTCTAGAGTCTGAAGTTCAAATTGCACCTATAAAAAGGGGTAATTAGTTCCTTTCTGGTTTATTGCTGTTAGGGGAAAGGAAGCAGTTCCAGTTAACTATCGACGAGACACCACTCCAGATTAAATATCCTGCATTCAGTACCTTATCCTGGCTGTCAAATACCAAACTGAGAATTCAAAGAAAGAAGGAAATGTCACCTTTCCAAACATTATGGACTGTTAATTATGTCTTTGCAGTGAACTTTCTCAGTGCAATTAATCTACAGACATGAAGATCATTTTTTATAAGAGACTATAGGTGTAACAAGGTTAATTTCAATGTAAACTGTGTTAATAACAAGAATGACTGCAATCAGACAGCTGAATAATTATCTGATAAGCAAAGTATGTGTAATGAAGCAGAAAAAATTGACTTATTTTAAAACAGGCATGGATATGCATCAACGTAAATGTTTGTCTTTCCTAGCACTGTTGCTTTCCTACACTACCCTCTGACTATTTATTTCTCTATGCAGAGGGATTCATAAAGCAAATTACATTTAGCTATAGGTAGCTGCAAGTGAATACCTAGCTGCATGTGACAGAAATTTGACAGCAGCTTTGAAATGTGTGCCTTTTGGGGTCACTTAACAAAGAACTGCACAGAAGATTTCTGTGCCTTTGCTTTGACACACACTCCACTCAATAAAGCCGGGAAGGAATTGCCCTCATGGTGGGTGGTAGCTGAGGGTGAGCAGCAGATCCCAGGGTGGAATTTCAAACCTCATTTAAAAGATTTCTGAGCACCATTTTTCCCAGACCTTGCTTTTTTCCCAGTGAGTTTATCACACACCAGATAATACTCTTAAATGAGTCAGTGACAAGTTTCCTGTGCAGAAGGTGCCACAGAGAGAGCTGTGCTGATTCAGCTGAAGGGGGTTTGTGTTCCACCAGGAAGGGAAAGCCACAAAGTGAAAAGCCTTAGTGCAGTTTATTCAAGCATAACCAACAAGACAGACCCAGCTCATAACTTAAAGTGTTTTAGAAACACAGGGCTGAGCCTTTACCTTTCAGCATCTTTTAAGAGAAATAAAAAATAACACTAACTTAAATGCTAATAAACAAACAGCGTAAATGTTTAGCTTTGCCAGAAACCATAGACAGTGCTGTTTTCTTATGGAGTGGAGAAAACTGGGCTGTGATTGCTTTCATTATTTTATCTAAGAATTATTAATTTCCTGTGTTTTAATTTCTCTTGTTGAAAAAAAAAATACTCTCTACTGTTCTGAGGTTCAAAACCCATTTCTGACCGAAATTCAGATAACCACTCCAAAATGACAGTCTGTTATTCTGGAACACTCAAGACAAAAATAAACTTTTCAGTGTTACTGTGCAGAATAATACTGTAAAGCCTCTGTGGTTGGCTGAGCTTGGCTGKACACCAGGTGTTTACTAAGACATTCCATCATTCCCTCCCCTCAACCAGACACAGGGACAATGTGCAGTGAAGAGCTCATGGCTCGAGATAAGGACAGGAGATTACTTACATTTCACTGTCATGGGCAAATGGCCTCGACTTGGGGGAAATAATTTAATGTATTGCCAACCATCTGTAAGAGATTAGGATGAGAGAACAAAATGCTTTCTGCCTTCCCTTCCTTCTTCCCAGGTTCAGCTTCACCCTTAACTCCTGAGTGGTGCAGGGGRATGGGGAATTGAGTGGCAGAGTCAGTCTGTAGTGCTCAATCTCTGCTGCTCTTTCCTCCTCACACTCTCTTCCTCCAGCATGGGGTGTCTCTYCCAGGAAACCATTGCTAATGAACTTGTCCAGCACCGAGTCCTTCCCACAGGCTGCAGTTCTTCCAGAATGGCTCCTTTCCATAGAGCAGGAACTGTTCCAGCGTGGGACCCCCACAYGGCACAGCTCCTGCCAGAAACCCTGCACCTCCATGGGCCACAGCTCCTGCAGGAGCATCCCTTACCCTCTCTGGAATTTGTTATCACAGTGGTGCTACCAATGTCACCGCTGGCCTCAAATTTGGCTGGTGGCAGGCTTGACTTGGAGCTGAGTGAACCTGGCCCTTTCAGACATGGGGGAAGCTTCTGGTGCCTTCTCACAGAAGATGCTCCAGCAGCCAGAACATTGCCACATAAACCCAACACAGCTTCCACTAAGAATTTCTGTGGAAAGAAAAAGATTTGAAAGGCAAAGTCCACAGATTTTATCATAAAGATGGATACTTATCTCACATGCAGACAGCTGCCTTTGTTTGCATTTCCAGACATTTAACTGGAATTGAAAAAACACTTCCAATTAAATTATGAAATATGAACCACCAGACAAATACTTGCTAAGTCCTTCATCTCTCTCTCTCTATATATATATATACACACCTATGATCCATCTTTTTTATTAATGATGGTCAAACTGACCCTGGAGTATGGTCAGGAGTTGTTTCCAAATTTTAGAATTCTACTTTTGGGGTACAAATAAACTTTAAAAAGACCGTTCAGTTTCATAGTAGTGTAGTTACTGTCCTAGCAGTGTGCAGTGATCCTGCATGGACACAAGGGTGTATTTCTATTGGATTGGTTAAACCTTGATAGAGTTTTTATGCTGACAAAATTTTGTGGACTATGACCATTTAGCACAATTTAAGATTCAGGACATAAAGGTGATAATGGTGTCACTACAAACACCCTTTGGACTGAGCACAGTTGAGAGATAGGACAACAAACATTGGAAAAATTCACTAAATTAACATTTTTTCCTGTGATTTTCCAACTTGCCTTCCTTCCCTTTGGATCTTTTAGCCTTTGACTTACAAACCTCAAKTCCTTATCAAGTTCTCAATTCTACAAAAGTCAGCATGTTCCTTATCTGATAGTCTCTAAAGTGTCTGCATTCAAATGGCTTCCCTGACCAAAGACAGTCAGAGGCCAGAGTTACCTCTCAGTTCAGACAGGTTTTCCAGGTTTACTACTTCCTTTGTTCAAGAAACTGGGCAACTGATATAGTTGATGCTACTAGTATTGATAATAATAACATAATGAATTCTATTAATTACTAAATCACTATATCATTATTCTAGAGTCAAACTACTTATGCAGTTTGCATAAAGGCACTTTTGAAAATTGTTCACATTGATCTCTTCTAAATATCTGTGTTACAACGAGCTAAAGTATTAATATTTATTAATATTAGTATTAGTGTTATACTGAAGGATGGCTGAAGAGGGAATCCATCCAGGCAGCACAAGGTGGATATTTGCCTTGGTAAATTCCATCCTAGGTTTAATCTCCCATGTCTATCTACTCTAGATTTGATTTATTTAAGATTTTCTTTAAATATTTTATTTGTTCTTCTGTTTTCACCCGTTATATTTCTGTACACAGCATAGCAATTATGTTTCCAGTAAAGCTATGAATAATTCTTGTGCAAGATAATCATGGCCAATTTGTATCATGCAAATTAATTGAGAAATGAGCTAAATTTTATACTGACTGAATTTGTGTGAATAGTACCCGTGGGCGTGCAAAAAGAATATTATTTGCATGCCAGAATCAAAGGAATTTTTTTTTTAAGGAATTTTTTTTTTTCGGAGTAGAATGGGAAAAATAAATAAATGCAAATGATTTGCCATGATTCACANAAAAAAAAGAAAAAAGTGAATTCAGATGGATATTGATTAGCTTTTCTACAAATGGTGTGAGGCTTGGCTTCTGTAGTGAGGCCCAAGAAGCTCAGTCACTATTCACACCTGGGACTTGTAGTGCTGCCCAAGTTGGCCCAAATATTTTCCCAGTTAATGTGGATGGAGTTGTTTTCCCTCCAGTGAGGCAGTTCTGCTGTAGATGTTTAATCTTCTCTACTTTGGAAACCTCACACGTGCATTGCTCACCCTAAGCCTCAGAAAATCTTGCCTCCCCACCCAAGAACTACAGAAAGAAAATACTGCTAAGGGATAGGATTTGTGAATCTTAGTAATTGATCTGCAGCTTTCTAATCCCTAATTAAATACTATGTTGCTAATCCTTAATTTTAATCCAATGTTTTGTACACAAGAGGAATGCTAATGAGTTGTGAAATTTCTAAGGTATTCTTGGTTTGAGTCTTTTCTGATCTGAGTGAAAGGAAATTCAACTGCATATCAGTATAAGTTCCTCTCTTTGACTAACTCTTTTAGAGTGGTGAGAAGTAGTTTTCCTATCTGATAAATAATTATTTATCAGTGCAATATCTAATTTTCATCATGACTGAACTCCTCATTCCTCAGCACTGTGGGGGAGTAAGAGATCAGGGGAATTTCTATTTCCCATAGAAAGAAAGAATTGCAAACAAAAGAAATCATGCAACCAAAACCCTGTACTAAAGGAATATTAAAGTTGCTCAGCCTTAAACTCCATAATAGTGAAAGATCAGATTGTGTCCTGGTCAGCTCTCACTGATTGATTCTCTTGTGGCAACAGACAAAGCCTGTGTAGCCTTCTTCAGATACACCCAGGGAGGCCACAGCAGGGAAAAGCTCTGTCCTTCTGCTTCCACAGCTCACAGGGGGAGCTGTGCAGAGAGTACATTTGGTATTTCTGCGAGTAATTGGGGCCCTGATAGAGCAAGCGATGCATCCCTGCTGCTGATTGCCTCATCTGTCCAGCACGGAGCCCTCCTTGTGGGGAGCTGATCTCCGGTCAGACTGGCAGAGCACATCAGCAGCCACCCAGCAAGAATGTCACTGTTTTCTCCCCTGAAGTGCTTCTACTCCAGCTGAGCAAGGCAAATTGCTCTGTGTGTCTATCTGCTGCACTCGCAGTGGGCTTGTTTCCTCCACTGTCACCCCAGTGCTTGACTCCATTCGATGCAAGTTTTGAATCCCTTTGCTGTAAATGGACCCTCATTGTCACTCACTAAATACTTCCAGAAGTTTTAGTGCTGTAAATTGTGTTTAGGGCAGCTGTGCTTGCTGGATCCCTGGCAGCCAGCAGTGCATCTGCACTTCTTGTTGTGATGTTTGCAGCATGCTATGAATTCTGTCCTGACCTTGTCAAAATTTATTTTCCTCCTGCATGTCTCTAAGCAGTTATTTAGTTTTCCTTGTTTTCTGTCAGTTCCTAGGAAGGTTTCATTCTCTGTGCAATAATGAAAATGTTTTGTCCCTGTAAAGACAGATTTACTTGTTATTCACAGCATTAAAAGGTGGTATTTCTGTCATTTTCAAAAGCTTGTTAATAAATCTGGTATAACGGTGCCCCTGTAAATGCTGACTCCAGCTCCCAGATTCTGATGCTCTTTGAAGTTAGCTTGCCCTCTCACGTTTCCCTTCCTGTCAGACGACACTTGCCCTGAGTCTCAGATGCTAATTTTGTACTCATGTCACAGCTGATGCTCTCAGTAATTAGCATTTCAGATCTAACTGCTCCCCTTCCATGGGTTTATATTTTATAAATAATCCCATTTCAGTGAAACTATTCTGCATCACAAAAATACAGACTTTTAGCTTTCACCTTGCGCAAAATGTTCTGCTAAATCTCAGTAAAACAGGATGCAAACCACCCAAATGAAGTACACTGCATTATAGTAATTTTTGCAATATTTACAAAACACATACTCTACCCATACTTGCTAAAAACAGGCTGAAAATAGAACATACTTTTCTCCATAAAATGCACCAGCTTTCTGTTCAATCCACTGCAGAAATAACCCTGTGTACCACTTTCACATTGCTGCAGAAGCAGCAGTAATATATTCAGAAAGCAGATGGCTAACCTTCTGAATGGCATTATTCATGATTCCAGAATAACATTCTAAAGACCACAATGCTGCACCTGTTCTAAATTTTTCCTTTTTAAGGATAAAGTACTGTCAGTTTTCAAATATGCAGCTCTTGATGCAGGACTAACAGTGATTTTAATGGAAGAAAACTGTTTGGTCATGTACTAACACCTTTTTTATTTTTTTTTTTTAATGCAATTTCAGGTCTGGAAATAGTAATGTATCACAGTAAAAGAGTACATTATCTGTCTCTCATTCTTCCAGTCAGTTCTGTGGCTGTGGAACAGACTCTGGCTAGCCTAATGACTGCAGTTCCTTTCCCTTAGAGCAGGTCCCTCAGCACAGTCTGTCATGTTTCTACACTCTGAACATGCAAAGATGCTTAATTATTACTCTGCAGTATTTTCATTAATGATATAGGATGTTTTCAGAGCAGGATATAATCAACTCATGAGTCTGGCTCACTGCAGGGGTCACAGTGAGCCACCTTGGTTCCTTAGGGAAGTGTTAGGAAGATGGAATTGCTGTAGCACATCAAGGTCAGGGTTCACTGCACCCTCTGTTCTGTGTATGATGCTGAGAGTAGCTCAAGTGCTGCAGAGGTCTCTGTACGACTCCTGTGGGAAATATGGATTAATTTCCCTCTTAAATCCTGAAGTGAAAYGTTTGCCTGAATACCCATATAAATTTCCAGTTTCTTTTAGAACCTTGTTAAAGTCTTGGCTTCGAAAATTGAGTCTGTGCCATGATGACAAGTGTGCTCTACGCTTTCAGGTGACAGGTCTTGTACAGCCCAGGCCAGAGGTCAAACTGCAGCTGTAGCTCTTTTTGCTGGCAGGGAAAGAGGATGAAATGGGACCCAGTGCAAGTGATCTGCTCCCAGCTGGATGCCCAGGAGAGCTGCTCCTCTACAGCACAAAGCCCATGGCTCTCTCAGCTGTGGGGTTGTTCAAACTGCTTGCTTTAAGGTCTGACCACTTCTTACATTTTTTAATTTAATGCCATCCTACTTCCACTTGGAAGTTACTGGGGAATTGAATAATTTCCTTGCATAAGTGAAAGAAAGATTAACTAAGGAGGATCATAGGGAAATAGATAAAATCAGGTGCTAATTAGCTGCTCCATACTTACTATAAAATTATCTGATTTCATAGGTTGTTTAAACTCTATACATAGGATACAGTTGTATAGCACATAAAACACCCTTATATAGAAGACATAACTTACAGAAGTTGTCTTGAAAGGATAAATAGGGCAGAACAGATCCTTCAGTCTTCATGAACTGTCTCATGAGATGTTTTCCAATTACTTTATCTTCTCTTAATAATTAATGTGGTAAGTGCTAGATTGAAAAATCAATCTCCTAACTAGGCCATGTTTAGTAAATTCAGCCCAGAACCATATGTTGACTAAAATTTATATAACTCTG
This sequence comes from Alauda arvensis, assembly GCA_902810485.1. NCBI lineage: Eukaryota > Metazoa > Chordata > Aves > Passeriformes > Alaudidae > Alauda > Alauda arvensis. Next base: position 666,125 of record CADDXX010000344.1, on the reverse strand, counting down.
AGCTAAACCACCCTCACTGCACATATGGGGAGTGAATATGGTTAACATACACATGACAGTAATCAATCAGACTGATTACTAAGTTTACTAAGATTACTAAGGCTAAAGTTCATATCCTATTTTGTAAGGAGAAATATATTTTTAATTTGATTTTTTTATGACTTTCTGCTCCCTTGATTGTGCACTGGGAAATAAGTACTACATCAGACACAGCAGGAATATCTTGACTCTCCAGACAGAAATGGAACAAAGGCTCCCAGTTATTCCCACTGCCACAGCATCATTTGGAGGTCCAGCTGTGGACTGAGTATTGAGAAAACTTACTGCCTTTTGCCAGTGAGAAATAGGTAGAGAAGAAGTAAGAAGAATTTTGATGTGGTATGTTCTTTTAATAAAGCTGGGAAATACAAAGCAAGTCAGAAGTTGACAACTTCATCATTATTTGAGAGCAATATTGCTTTAAATTAAATATATATAAAGCCTCCATTGTTCAACTGTCATACACATTCAAAAAACCACTTAAGAAATACTTACCTTTTATGTAAAGGTAAATGGGAAACTGCCAGTAGTCATAACAAGGGGATAAAAGCAAAGACATTTACATGAAGAGGTGTGTTACCTGAAGTACAGTCTCCTAGTTAATTTTCAGTGGCTGATATGTGACATTATCTGACATTCAAAGACCTTCAGGTGCATTTATGACACTGTGTATGACACTAGAATGAAAAATTAAGTTTTCAAAGGTTTGAGAGAAATAGCACCACATGGGGTGCTATTCTTTTCATAACTTTTTCTTGACAATTTTGACATAACAAAAATATATAATATTGTATACTGCATGGACAAAGATCTTCATGCAAGTGTTGGATTTTGGGTTTGCTTTCCATGTCTGTGCTGCAGTAACTGGAGTTAGGGTGGGTGTGATAGATTAACCAGATGAGCTGACAGGCAGGTGCAGAGGTCTGGGAGCTGAGGGGATAAACGGATCTCCAAGACACATCTCTGAGCTTTGATTCACTCTAGAGAMAAGAGCACAGGCAGTCAGGTATCAGGACTGGGAGATCCCTGGAGAGTGTGAAGGGGCTGGGGGTGGTGGTTGTACCAGCAGCTACAGGAGGGCTGTGGTGCAGGGGTTTGTTGGTCCAGGAGCCAGGAATGGGACACACTGGAGTCCAGGGGCCAGAGGCAGAGACAGGGCAGCCCTGTGGATCTGTGAGATCCACCCTCCTCATATGTGCACAGTTATATTTCTCTTACTAATAGAGACCCATCCAGATGCACCAGAGACCTCAGAGAACTGGTGCTGCCACTCTTGCTGTGCCCTGTGTGTGTTATCTGTGTGGCCAGCAGTGTATAAATGTATACATATATAAATAAATGTATAAATATAAATAAATACTGCACATGGCATGCAGGAGACTCCCTGCCTGGAATATGTGCTCACCTTGCAGTTGGAGAGACCAGGGACCAAGCTGGACTGGGATAAACCTGGGTCCTCTTGACTTCTAAAGGAGGCCCAGAAAATGAGGAGAGAGGGATCAGAGAGGTTCCCAAGCTTATTTGAAGGGGTGATTAGAGTCACAACATAAAGGAGACCAAACAAACCACAGAGACCATCCACTACAGACCTCTCCAGACTGTAATGGCTTTTACAGCACCCCAGTTGTATGAGGTGCAGGAGAGGATGAGACTGGGTCACAGTGGCTCTAAACAAAATATGAATCAGGAAACTTTAGAGATTCCAGAGACTGTCCTAAATTGAGTCATACATCAAAAGGGGATGCCCACTGTTATCCCTGAAGATAAACTTATAAAGGAGCTGTTTGTTGTTGAGATTAGAAGATAATGGAAGTAGGTCAGGTTAAGGCAGCAATTTAGTCAATCATTATCTCAAGAACTGATTTACCCCCATTAAGTTAAAACATTAAGTTAGAAACTAGTTTTTCTGGTTTCCCTCTCATATCTATGGAGGAAAAAGAAATAAAAAAATAAAAAAAAAAAAAAGAGAGAGCAATTCAACTGATCAGAAAGAAATTTTGTCTTTGTTGGTTTTGTTTAGTTTTTAATTTGAGGGTGGAATGGTGCAAGTTATACAAGTCTCTGTCTGAGCTCTAATTTCTAGACTTGGTCCCTTCAAAAGGATTAAACACTATTGTTAAAATGGATAGATAGGAGGGGGAGATGATGGACTTACAGCTTTAGTGTAGATTGAAACTATAGGAGTACAAGTTTCTTTCTTTCTTTTTCCTGTTTGTGTCAACAGTAGGAAAGAAATGTCATGCCTCCACCCAGTCTGACTGACAGCTGGATGTACATCTCAGTCACCAAGAAGCAGAGAGCCAGAGAGTAATACTTTACATTTAAGGGTGATTTTGGGCTAAAACAGCCTCTGTCTGTCTCTGAAATCTGATCTRTTTGGGCGGTAGTATGGAACACTCCTCTCTAAGGTTAGGGCAGGACTTAGGAATCCCTGCCAGCATTCCTCTTAAAAAGAATTCTAAAGTGCATAGGTGAGCATAAGCTCCAGCTGGATGCATAACTGCTGATGCCTTGACTTTCACATTTAGTGCACTATCAGTATTTCATTTACTTTATGAAGTGCTCTGTAATACTCCAAAGATAAGAGGTGAGGTATCAAGGTAAAACGTTACATATTCAATGCAAGCAATCAGCCACATCTAAAGTAGAAAGGTCAGGGAAAACTCATTGCAAAAGCATAATATTAATTTTCCAGGGCTTTTGGGATGCCTTTCAGAGTGCAGATAATTTTTATAGAGTAAAGAGAACTCCAAAAATACGCCTTTGTTGAGTTTTCTTAGTAAATATCTCTGCAACTCATTAGCATGATTCCACATAGCTCATAGGTCACTGAGAAAGAGCATAAGGTAACTCCTTTGATTTTTGTGCTTCTAAATAACAACAAAATCAGCTTCAATTGTAAAATAAACAAAACAAAGGAAAATAAACCCCTCACTTTGCTGTGTAATATTCTGAAATGAGTGATGGTCAAAATCAAAAAGTAAAGTTGCCATGGACCTTTATGCAGATTTTTTTWAAATGCTCAAAATACATACCAAAATGATTTAAGTTTTCCTGGATCCAGGCTCTGTCTACAGTGCTTGAAACAGGTAAATTATCTGTTCTGCCCAGTGTTTGACATGGCTGATGTTTTGTGGATGAGATTAGTTCATGACATTGGAGTCAATAGTCTAATAAACCCACAAAAATACTTGGGTTTCTGCATTTCATCATTGTGCCATAACTTTTCATCAGCTGGGATCATGGAATGAGTACTCAAGTGAACAACTGGCAGGAATTTATGCAAATACTTGTTTAAAAATTCCTAATCAGTGGTAGTCTTAGCCCAGAAAAGGACTTTAAAAAACCATGCTAGGTCCATGTGGAGTTCTTGAATAGGTGTTGTGTGCATAACTAGATCAGTCACCACACTGCTTCATCAAAATATATCACACATTTGGCTAATGTAAGTTCCTGTTTGTTACAATTAGAGCAATCTCAGCTTCACTGCTGTAAATCTAGAGCAAATCAACATTTAAATTTCTGTTGATGTCAGGCAGTTCCATCATCTCAGTGGGTTTGTTCCACATTTGTATAACTATGTGACATTTCAAAATCCGTTCTAAATTTCCTTATTGCTATGATAGGGTGGTGCACTTGAGGGATACACAAAAACAAAACAAGTACACTTCAATGCCTAGGGAAAAAAGGAGAAAATATGTATTACAGTATACTTGTGTCTGTAGTATTTTTATAATAAATTCTAGTAATCTACATATCATGGGAAATAATTTTATATACCCCATCACATTCCACTGTTTCTTAAAGTGACATTTTAAAGGGAAATTTTCCTGAAAAAAAATAATTTCAGAATGCACCCTGGAATTAAACAAGTTACACATCAGTTACAAAATTGTTTCCAATGTACATTTACCCATACAAATCAATAGTATTTTCAATGAAGTAAAAGGTGTTATGTTGGTTTAACAGAAGTCTGAAGACACAATCATTCTCATAACATCTAAAGAATATGAAATAATTTACAGAGGTTTTTAGCTGTGTGTGTACACAGCAGTTTGGAGGAAGGAAAAATAATCCCAGATTATATATGAAAATTTTCTCAAAATTTATAGTCATTGATGCAAAAAACATCATTGCTTTCACATTTTTTTAAAGTCTAATAAAAGATACTCAGCCATCAAATTAATCTCTTTTCATAAAATAAATGGGTTTGTACTGAATTCTCTTCCCTTAACATTGCTGCTTGAAAAGAGCAATATCATAGGGATTATAATGCCTTGTGGGAAAAAACACCCCAAACCTTTTCTTAAAAAAATTCTTGCACATGAGTACAAAACATGAATAGTACCATAGATTACAGTATAAATTCCAGATTTATCCTAAGACTTATGTTTTGTCAGAGAAATGAGACTTCTTTTGGCTACAGGACAGTGAACCACTCATCTGAAGAGAATAAATGCTTGTTGAGGAGATGAAGTCTCATGAATATTCCAAGTCTTTGCTGATTCCACAAAGACCACGAAGGGGCAGAAATCTCTGTCAGAAAATAGATGAATAACTTGTCAAGAAAACAATATGCTTAGAAACGGATTGCTAGAAAACTGAAACGTTATCCTAGAAAACGGGCGCAAAAAACTGAAGTGACTGAAATCTCACACTCAGACAATATGAGACACAGCAGTGCCATGATATGCAAAAATAGCTCAGGTACAGACTGATCATTTGGAAAAGTTAAGTTTTTTTGGGTTCAGTGCCTTGCCTGGGCAAAAATGACTGAGGTGGGTCATTCCTGAGCTGTTTTGACTTGGCCCCAGCCCCGCTGTCTCCTTTTTGATGGTTTAACTCCAGGGTGCCACAGGTTCCAGGTTTCAGGAGCTCTTGAAAGGGCTTCTGCAGGGGATGGGCAGGCAGGGAGAGAACTTCTTGGGGGTACCACCAGCTCTGTGGCACCATCCCATCCTGCAAGACCCTGGTGGCCCTGGTCTTTGTTCCCACGTCCCTAAGCAGGATATGCAATGAGGATTTGAATGGGATCCTCCCTCCTTTACAGCCTGCAAGACAGGCCCCATGCCCTCACCCTTGTCTGCTCAGGAGCCTGGGTTAGCAATTCTGAAGGGTGGGAATGCATTTAGCCTGAGTTWCATTGCCCAAAATTAGATGTGTGCTGTGACAGCCAGAGAGATTTTCCATGCCTAAAACATCAAAGATTTCTTGGCTTCACACCGGGCGTGAGGCATTCCTACAAAGTTCTGGGGTCCTTTCATTTCCTTACACTTGTTCTCTCAGCAGAAGTTGCTGGTCCCCRAGGTAAACAGAAAGGTCTTATTTGTGTACTGTGTGGTGTTGGGAGAATGCATCTGCACAGGATGAGGTGTCATTTGCAAGCAGGTCGTGTTTCCTGCATGGCCCTGCTACCTGCTGATAGCTTATCTAAGAGATAAGAGCAAAAGAGATGGGAAATRATAGCAAGGAGAAGGGAAAATAAGTGAAGAAATCTGCAAACCGAGGCAATCTGCAACTGCTGTTGCCATGAATATAGAGTTTCTGACTCCACTAGGGAAATTCTTATGGAGGGTACACCTAAATCATCTTGAACATGTGCCAAATAACACATAAACATGATTTCTGAGTATAAATTGCTTTCTCAACTGAAATGAAATATTCTTTTACAGAAAGTTATTAGGTGACCCAACATCCAAAAGTCCCTCTTTGTGTTTCTACATTATTATTCAGTCTTTGGAAGAGGGTTTACATATATATATATCTGATGGACAAGGACTTGAATGACACCCAGCTGCTTCCAGTAGACTATTAAAGCCTGTCAAGTGACTGAGCTTGAACAGCACAAGAAACCATTACACCCATTTAGTAATAGATCTAGGAAAATAAATTTTGCTGTGATTCAGTAGAACTTGGCTGGGTTTAACACCCCTCAAATTATTCTAATTAGATGCTCTGGCATTTGATTTCCAATTGTACTGTCTCATAAGAAAATTGTACCAGTAACTCCAAATTTCTTCTGGTCTAGGATACCAAGGAGCAAGAGGTGGGCTCTGAGTACAAACCAACCAAGTCTCACAGACTTGAAAAAGAAAAGGAAAGAGAGGAATGAAACATAAAACTGTGGTGCAGTAAAAAGAATGCTCCTAGGCTGCAGCTGAGTTGTCTCTCTGGGGTTAAATGTGCCATCTCAGCTCTTTCTAACAGTGTAAGGCGGTATCAGTGTTGGCTCTATCAGCATTTCACAGAAATCCACCCACAGCTAAAGTCTTTAAAGCATAATACCCTAAATGTGTGCAGTGCAAGTTTCTGAGCTGGTATTAGGGCGTCAGGCAGCTCAGAGATGCTGAGGCACACACAGTACAAGGGTGGCATATCAGTGCCAGACAAGCTGCAGAGTCCCAGGCTGGAATAGATTGTCACGATGGCAGGCTGAGTCTCCTGTGTAGTGCTGAATCTGAAGTTTCAGTCAGTAACTTTGGCAGTAGAGGAAATCATCCCTGAATTATGCAGAAGTGAACAGTTTTTGCAAATTTGCTTGTGAGTTTTGAGGGAAAACTTACGCACATGTAGATAAAAAAATACAATTACTGTTTCTAGACAGTACAAGAAAAAAGAAAATATACTTCAGTTATTCTAGCTTTACCTTGTAATAAAAAAAGTAGTTAAAAACATTATCTTTTTTTCTCCATGCAATTTCACTCCAGTTGAAGATGGCTTAGCTATGGCTAGTTTGCTGTTATTTCAGGTGGGAGAAAAATAAGATTTCAAGAATTTGATCAAACTTCAGCTCTATGCTATTGGAAATATTTTGCAGAAGTAGACTGGCATGATATCTGAATAAAATAATAGAAAGATAGTCCAGCAAACAGACTTGTTTGATTTTCTTGTACTTTAAAATTTTCTGCTGCCTTACAAATGTTCCAGGACTCTTGACTCACATCTCAGAGCTATTTAACATGAGTAATCCCTGCCCAATTCAAATTCATCCTGCAAGGTACACGGTGCAACAGGCCATGACTCAGGAAGAAAGACCAATGTCACCAAGAGTTTGGTGCATCTTCATTGAAGCTGGGTAGTTGTAAAAGCAAAGTCCTTTATTGCATTGTTAGACTCAGTCTCAGGAAGGCATTGGTGTTACAATCCATGCCATTGTGCAGAAAGTCTCTAACACAGAGTCTCCAAGTCCCAAGCAGAAGCAGCAGCCACAGCACTCTTAATCTGTGTTTTGTCAGCATTTTATCAGTAGCAGTCGCAGTAGTAGCAACAACAGCAGCATCAATATTTTCTGTGAGTCTCTCTAGCATTCTCTAAGCAGTGCATCTTATTCTATTTTTGGCCAATCAGGTAAATACACAAGTCCAGTGTTACCTTGTTGGGCCTATCCTAAGCCTTTGATTGATGTGAGACAGTATTTGTAAATTCTTACACAAATTCTACACATTTAGCTCTATCTGTTCTACCTAGGAATGTTTAGCAAGGCTACATGATTTTGGTTATGTCTAGAACTTAACTATTGCTGCAAAAGGTAAAGCTGCTGAACTTTAGAATAGGTTGTAGGTCCTTTTCTTATGAACTATTTCAGTCTCTTATTTGCTAAGGAACTTAAAAAATCCTCTACTTATTTTAAATTGAACTTGCATTTCTACCTCATGTCTGTGTGGATTTATGTATTTTTGTTTCTTTGAAGGTTCTAATTCAGCCCTCACTTCTCTGAGGACTCCTGGGCCTGTGTGGATGGGGCCTAGAGGGATTTTACAACCCAATGGGCTACTATGTGCTGAATGAGGATTTAGAGTTGCATGTATTCACAGAATCACAGAATATCCTGAGTTGGAAGCGACCCACAAGGATTGAGTCCAGCTCCTGACTCTGTGCAGTACACCCCAAGAATGCCACCATGTCCCTGGGAGTGTTGTCCATACACTTGAGACCTGTCAGGTGCTCTGACCACTGCTCTGGGAGCCTGTTCCAGTGCCTGACCACCCTCTGGCTGGAATACCTTTTTCCAAAATCCAAACTAAACCTCCCCTGACACAACTTCAGGCCATTCCATAGGGTGCTGTCATCACAGTCATCACAGAGAAGAGATCAGTGCCTGTTCTTCCTTTTCCCCTCGCAAGATATCTACTTTTAAGATGCAATTCTGAATCAAAAAATGCTAAATGTGTCTGAGCACCTCTCCCTGCAGCCTAATGAGACTCTGCAATCTGCACATAAAGATATCAGTGAACTTCTAAACCAACTAACTTTGCATGTGTTTGCTTCATTTGCACAGGTTATTCTCATTTCCTGATGCTGCAGCTATAAAATATTCATGAAATATCAAGGCTGACAGTTTTGTCCTTGTTTGATAATATGTTTATACTGTGAAAATTTTAGACACACAGAGCACACGTGCTTTGCACAGTCACTCATACAGGGTTTCTTATACAGACTTTCTGAGCAACACATGACTATCCAAAGTCCCTTTTCCCTAAGCTCCATATAAAACCAGACAAAACCTTTGAATGTCTGGAAGAAGTCACAAGAATAAGACTCCAAACCCTCAGATGAGGATGGAGTTCCCCAAGTGGGAATTAGACCATGTGGCAACACAGGCTTCAGTAAGATGGGGCTGAGCTTGGTCTCAAGACAACCCTGCACAGTCATCTTTATTTGTCCAATAACTGGTAATGTAATTGAGAATACCCAGAAAAACTCCCATTGCAGTCCCATTGCTGGTGATGTGCAGAAACTTCAGTTTAAGATGCCATTTGGATGCCTGTGGAACCACAGTCTGGAGACTGCAGAATCCAACATGGGAATAAATGTGTCTGTGAGCAGCTCAAACATGAGAAACTACTGGTTTCAATGCTTTTATCCTGCTGTTGTCTTGCATTATGATAATTAGTCTGACACAACTCTAATGGCAACTGAGGCCTTAACTCTAAATATGGTTTTTCAGGAAAATCAAACAAAGATGAGGCTGTGCATCATCAGCATCACTAATGGCAAGTGAGATGCACTCAGTAACACAGCCAGATGTTAGAGACCTTCTCTAGAGGGGTGGTTTCCAAAGCATTAAATAATAAATAGATCCATGTAATGGAACTTGTTGCAAGAGGATGCAGGAGGCATCCTTGTTAGTGCAGTATGTAATTGACTGAAAAACTCCTCCTGCAATGTTTCTTAGTACAGTGGAATACTCTGAGGATGAGTTTCAACCCAGTACAGAAATTTTGGTTGCCAACTCTGGGATTTTGTAAAGATGTTTTAGAACAGGCTTTTCCAAAGGCTATTCATAACAGCTGACTCAGGGGGAAGAGTTCTTCAGGTGTGCACATTTATTCCATGGGAAAGACCAAGTTTACTTAACTCAGATTGAGAATCTGAACAGAGCAGGAATCAGTTAGGAAAATCCTAGCTGTTACATTTTGAAGAACTTCTGTGCCTGTACTACTTGGACTTGGGAATCACCTTCCCTGGGAATGCCTCCTGTTCTCACATTTGCTTCTGCCATGGATCAGGGAAGAAACTAAATTACCAAGAGTATTAATGAGATCCCACTATATTTCTTATCAAAAACAAGCATTTCTGCATTTTTTGATTGAAGTGCCAATTTCATGGCAATTTTTGTTCCTCTAAACTGCCAGCATGTCCCACATGTGACTGTTGATGTACCTCCCTCTGTTCTAGTGCCACACTATCTCCTGTAGTTCTATTCACAGTGTTCTCAGTCTGGGTTGGAATGGTCTATCAACAATGCAAATTGTTAATCCTRTGAAGACAGGCTGAGGGAATTGTGGTTGCTCAGCCTGGAGGAGAGGAGGCTCAGGAGAGATCTTAGAGTACCTTCCAGTCCAGTGCCTGAAGGAGGCCAGCAAGAAGGCTGGGGATGGACTTCTTACAAGTGCTTGAACAGTCATGTCTTTTAAGAAGAGTAACMCTCTCCTGCCTTTAGTATAGACATTTCCAAACAATTCTGGAAGTTAGGAGAGGTCATAAATTCTGTCCCTCCCAAAAGTGTTGCAAAACACTTGGAAAATGTCAGGACCAGAACAAAGGAGGATTTCCATTTCACAGCCGCATGGAAGGTGCTGTACAATAGATTTACATCAGTATGCTGGCCAGCTCTTCCCTCATGCTGTGGGAAGTGTAGATCTTCTTGACAGGTACTTTGACTGCAGAAAAGTCCCCACCTGACCTCAAATCAGAGAGAAGCAGTGGCCAATGGGTACCATGGGAAAAACTTATTTCTCTGTCTTCATTCCAGCCTCAGTGCCAGCTGTCTGCAAAGTCACTCCTGTATCCACAGCTGCAAAATAAAGGAGCCTCTATCAAAACAGGTGGCTGAGTCCCCTGCTTCTTACTTGAAAGYAGCTGGAGTCCTTTTAGATGTTTCTAAATTAGATATCTTTTTTTAAGATGTGGATTTTAAAAACATGGACGAAAATTTCACAAAACAAATATCAGCTTTGAAATTGAAGATGGTTTATGACATGAGGATTTTCAAAAGTAACTATTTTCTTTGTGGCAACARTAAGTACTAGTAAACAGCCCCATTTAATAATTACTTCTACTTTATTACTATCTGGTATTTCTCATGTCTCCAATACAGCTTCCTTCCTTGTCTCTGGAGTCAGACTGCACAGCAGGACAAAGTTTATCTCAGAGGTATTCCTCCTCAATTCTTCCATGTTTAGTTAACTTCCTCTTCTATTTAATTCCACCATTTCCCTTATGAAAGTTGATTTAGACATCTAAACTTGCCACTTGACATCTAACAGTGATGCTGCTACCTGGAGGTTTGGTGCTTTGCATTGTTTCTGAGGTCAGCTCACCAGAAGCCTTGGAAGTACTGCTCCTTSTCACAAGTACGGTAAAACAGGCTAAATCTAAATGTAAACCCTGAGAGCCCTGAGCAGAGGGGGGCAGCAGGTGATCCAGGTTCCCCAGGAAGAAACTCTGGCAGCACTGACCTTCCAGGCAAGGCAGCTCCCACTCAGCTCTGCATCCCACTCTTTAAAACAGGAATAATTCCTCAGACAAATAATTCAAATACATTCATCTGTTTGAGAATTCCTTTCTTACAGTGATTTTAGGACTTATATAACAAGAAGATCCATCAAAAAGGGACACCAAAACATACATTTTAACAGCCTGAGCCTCTACATTCATCTTTACTCAGATTTAATTTGATCAGTGCCTCTAATGTGTAATCCTACCCATGGTCTATCTGTTTACCAAGATTTCAAGTAGGCTTTGCCTCCATTTCCTGTCTCACTTTATTTCTATTAAATTTGTTAAAAAATTGTTCTGGTCTCCAACCTTCCCTTTCTATATCATAAGGAACAAGAAGCACTTGCTCAATTTTTCCCTTTGCTGATTTTTACAGTTAAAGATCATTTTTTCTGTGCTGCTTTGAATGGAGTTAAGAATAATGATAATTTTTTAAAGTGCAGCTGAAAAAAAAGGGGTTCAATTTAGCAGAATAAAACATCCAATAAACTTTCAAAATAGACAGTCAAGTAATTAGATTCTAGCAGGAAATCACAGAATTGTCACTGCTATATATATTCAGAGGCTATGCAGGCTGGGTATGAACATCCATCACAGATGATTTAGAAATAATGAAATGAAACAGCTCTGGACAGAAGATAACCGAGGTAACAGAGCAGAGAATTCTCTAGTTCCATTGACATTTTGGTGACATTTTCTGGAAACCAAGCAACCCATTGCAGCTGGCAAAAAAAAAGTGTGACCTACAAAGTTTTCCTACAAACAGAAAATTCGATTCTGTATCACAACTAGCTTGGACATCATCCCTTTTAATTTTGTCAGCAGCTCCTTTTTAGGTTGAATGTGTGAAATCAGATTGTCTCTCCTCTCTTTTATTAGGCCAGGAAGAGATGAGCCTGTATCAACTGCTACTGTCATGACAGTAATTCAGGCCAATGCCTTTAAATTCCATATGCAATTTTATGGCCACATGAAACCTGCATTTAAAGGAGATTCACAATTTTTAAATTAACCTTCTTTCTCAATTATTATTCCTCAATGTGCTGTTTTCAGCTGAGGAAAATTCAAGAGTGGTGTAAAACTTAATAGCACACAGATCCAACCATCATTGGTTAGTGCCAGGATTTTAAAAAGAAATATAATCTTTTGCAAAACAAGATAGCAGGATACTTCTGCAAACTTAATCCAATTTTAAATTTGTTCAGCATTCACTCTTGATTGCAATTAGAGTCTACTTATTAAATGCCATCTGTTTTCTCAGCAACAACTAGTAACCTGAAAAGATTTCTCTGAAGGAAACAAACACACAAAAAGACTCAATAAAACCTTTTTGACCCACAAGATAATTACTGAATATTCTAAAATKATGAAAGTGCAATGAATAATAGCTTTTTTCAAAAAAACATGACCTTACATAAGTTTGCCCTTTACCTGCGTTTATTTCTACACAAGGGAAATCTAGAGAAAAATATATTTTTCCATCTAATTTTTTTTCTTTTTATTATTTGTAGTAAGTTTACTAATGATTTTATACCATTCTTCTTACTAGAATACAGTGTGGATATCCTCTTTGTTATTTTTCTAATTTTTTTCTATTTTCTGGAATCACTTCTGTAATGAACCAAATAACTTATTTTTAGTTTTGATGAAACCGTCTCCTGAAAAGGTACATTATTGTCACCTGAAACACTGATGTGGAAACCCCATTATTTATCTTGGGAATCTGTTTCCAGTGGGACTATTTTCATTAGTTTGTGTCTGAGAAATGGAWAACATACCATCTCTTCTGCTGAAAGCCTTGTTCTAGGCAAAAATGAGACATCTGAAGTAAAAAGCTGAGGTTTTGCTGTGACTATCATTGCTATCTTGACAATCTAATCACAGAATCACTTCACATTTTCTGCATACTTAATATTACACATAAAAAGAGATAAGAAACAAAATGCCACAATCATATATTTAAAAGTACTGCACAAAAAATTCCCAGCACCTGTCAGCTCTTTACACTTACTCTGTGCCCCCAAGTACTGGATTCAGAATATGGAAAGGTGTGGTGAAATTGGAGCATCTGGAGCCTTCTCCTGGGAGAAACATGGTGTTGAAGTTAATGCTCTCATATCTCAGGGTGAGAAAGAAGATTTTTTTTTTTTTGTAGATTTGTTTTTTGGGGGTTTTTTGGTTCTTCCTTTTATTTTTTTATTTTTTTGGTTGGCATCACAAGGATCTTCTGCTACCTCCAACTCCCTGCAGCATCCAACCTTACATTCCATCCAGCCCATCCAACACGGGGTGTTTTCACTTATGTCAAGCACTTCATTTGTGTTCTCTTCATTCCCTGCAGCAAGGTTTTCCCAGCTGCAGCTCTGTCCTTGCCTCTCTGGCCACCCACAGCCACCTGTCCTCCAGTTCCCAACCACCCTGAGCCTGGTACCCCTTTGTGCTGCATCCTGTGCTTCCCCTTCTGAGACCTCCCATAGCAAGCACGGACTCCTCTGCCCTARATCATTAAGTTAGAGATTTCCATTTGTAAAATGCTTTATTCTTCAAGGAAGAATTACATTCACTTGGCTTCTTGGGTCAGAGTTTTTGTTTGGGGTGAGCATGCACCACTCCTCTAATCCAGCTGCAGCTGTGAAGATTCATACAGTCCATGTGCCTGACATGGGAGAAAGCCTTTGAATGAACAGTGAGTCTTGGGTTTTCATGGTTATTTTCTAAATTTTTTCCTCTATATTTGCTTTTCGTTATATGAACAGGGAGTTTTAATATCAATTGTGCATCTAAAAAGTTAAGTTATAATTTCTTCTTTACTTTGTGGTCATTATTCTACCTGACAATATTTCCAGTTTGCTGTGGGAACAGTTAAAATTGAGAAGTGGTATGCTTCTCTACTGTTCTAAAAATTACTGAAAGGAAGCTCAAATATCTATCCAGGAACAATTTGAATGAGTACATAACAAGCATTTGAGTCACAGCAAAGATTTCATCAGGAAAGAAAAGAGCAATCCTGTATATTTTTGAAGCAAAGAAAATTCAGGTTTCATAAATTATTGCATTTAATGGGCAGAAAACCTGAATTCCTTATATTCCTGGCTACTGAATTCTAATCCTCCTGGCCTTACCTGTATTTTTCCCAGAGGCTTGGTGTTAAACTATTTATAACCAGATTGTGGTCACCTTTCTGTGGGCAAATGATGTGATATCTCTACTGATGCACAAAGAACAGGCATGCATTTTTCATTTTTTTGTAGCTGCAGTTAAATGAAAGGACCTATTATTATCTCTTTAGAGAAATTAAAATTTTGCTATTAGCAGCAGTCATGTTTCTATGTCAATCTGACACTCGTGCCAGGGAATAGATTAATCAAAACTGCCTGGGTAGGTTTGTATGGTAAGGCATTATCAGAAATGAAGTAATCACTTTTAATTAATTTCATATTTCAGCTATTTAAGTGCATAAGTATTTAAATTATCTGGTACATTAATTGCTTAAAAAAATTTATCTAGATTGGAGCTTTCTGAAACTGCAATCTAGGCAGGATGACTCAAGAGCAAAGGAGGAATAAGGCATCCTCTACAGGAAAAGATAACAAAAGATAGTCAGGATCTTGCTGATTAGGAGGCCCACAGAGAGAACAGATGAATTCAAGAGTTATTTAAAAGCCTGGTCACTTCACAGAGCAGGAAAAAAAATCATTGTATCTCTTGTTTCATAGACACAGAAGTGTTAGACTGCAGTTCCACCACAGATTTAACTTCAAGGCTCTTTCTTCAATGATCTGGCAGAACATTTCCTTCCTTTACAATCTAATTGCAATTCAAAGTTGTCAGTGGTTGTTTGATGTTATCCTTCTAAAACAATACAAAAACCCACACCAACACTTACCTGGTCTCATTCAGGAGATGTGGAACTAGAAAACACACCAAGGAAACCCAACAAACCTGGAAATGCAGCATAAAGGCTGAAGTGCACTCTGAATTATTAGGGTTCATCAATAAAGTGGATTTACTCATCTTTGTCTGATTCCAATCAGCTGGCTGCTAACAGGAGATCCTCTGTCACACAGACTTGGTACTAATGGCAATGGAGGCCATACCCTGATTATGGCACAGAGGCTAAATTCTCTTTTCAATTCTCTGCTTTCACACTCCAAAGAAAAACTCAGACTTCAGAAATTAATAATGTTAAAAAAAAACAAAACAAAGTCAACCACATTAGCAAAATACCTCAACATCTGAGGCCATGAAGTGAAGAACATCAGTGGGTTTATTACCACTCCTCAATCATTTCAAAACATGAATGGCTGTACTGTCCCACCAGCATTTAGGTAAAGTACATTTGCTCTTTGATCATAAAGGTGTGCAAATGTAAATGTGACACTGCACAAGTGTGTGAGCAGGGCAGCGTGAGGACATGTGAGCAAGACAGAAAAGTTGGGATTTAGAAAACTTGTATTTAAATGTAAATTCTCAACATTGAGCTACCCTGAATTTCTCAGATTTTGTAGCTTGACACAAGATATTTACAAGGTGCTCATGCAACATAATTATACCTGCATTTAGAAGGGCTTTTTTTGACAATAAAGGATTATTTTATTTGAAACTTATTTCTAAAAGGATTTATTGCAGCGCTCTTCCACAGCATTACTAATAACACTCCGTGCTTAAATACCCTGATGATTTGGGGTTGAGAACTGACTGACAGGAGGACAAACAACTGTGAAAAATATTCCAGTGCAAGGATGGGACATACTTTTGATCCTGAGTGCAAATGATAAGAGAAGCAGGGACTCTTCTGTGAAATCAATAACCCAGGCCAATCTCTGCTCTCAGTTTTATCCATGAGTCCTCTCTTGAGCTGAATGAATAAAGACGTTGAAAATACATGAGAGATGTACTTTAAAAGTGAGAGAAAAACAGATGGCAGGCAGTTTATATACACTTTATTTTTATGGTGCAACCTATTTAATAAAGTAATATGGTCATGATAAAACAGGAGAGTGAAGACAAGAACACAAGGAATCATTTTTGTGGGAATTAAAAATATTAATAGAATTGATTTAGAATAATCCAGGTCACTTTTCTTAATATACACTTGCTTTTCTTTCAAGTTCTGAATATTTACTTGCAGGATGAAGTTTCTCAGTGAAGCATAACCTTGTGTCCTGAAATACACAACAACATTTCAATCTCCAGAATCTCACAGCCAGAAGTGGCCTTTGATCCTGGGAACAATATCTGAGGCACCAGAAATGGCTTATGTGTTTCACTGGTCACTTATGAGTGAGTGAAGGTGAGGAACAGGGTTTGGAACTTTTCTTTAGAAATGTCAGAAGTATTCCCACTGGGCTGACTCTGAGATACAAAAATTCTTATCAAGTTCTGAGTGTTCCCAGTAGAATAAAAATCAGCTGGCTTTGTCAACCTGGCCAAAAGAAAAAATATTCTTTTAGATATTGATTTTTTTTAAATCATAAACTATTGCTTAATAATTTAGTTAACACAGCTCTAAATTTTGAGCAGAGGTCAAGCACTTGGTCTACAAAATGCACTTCAGTCCTTATTAAATTCAGCTTTGTAAAAGGCATTTTTATCAAACTTGTGTCAGAGTTATTTCTTCTGASATTAACACTGGCAGTGTAAATCTTTCTTCTCACTGGCTCATGCTTGAAAGAAGGAACTGGAGAATGTTTGTTTGCAGACTGCAGATGTTTATTTTAGAWCTCTTATTTTTAAGTTCTTTCTTTCTAGTATGAAGTTCACAAGTAGTTGGAAAGATGGTTTCTCTTCTTGCTCACGACATGCTTGGGCTTTTATCATTTAAACTACATTAACATTGTTTTTCTCTAAATACTAATAACTAAAACTCATGTCACTTAGTGAAATTACACTTTCACTAATCTTAAAAACTTATTACTTTTTGTAAAGAGGAAGAGGAAAAGGAGACAGAAATGTGTTCTTATCACATTGATCTGCTTCTATTTTGTGCTCATTATATCTATATAGCAAAATAAAAAAACTTTATTTCTCACTCAGTGACATAATAAAAATTACACTAATTAAACTCTTGTGACTTCTAAATCTTTAGACAGCTCTGGCAGTGCTTTTCTCATGGGCTCAGACTGAAAGCTACTACTGTTTCTGACACAGGCTAGGGAGGATTTACCTTTCTGTCCAGGCTCCTGCTCATCTAGGAGAATTGGAGAGATACTCGGGTTTCTTACGTTTCCCCCTTCTGTTTGCTTAAAGAGTACTTTGTTTGTGGTTTTGTTCATGGCTTGTCACATTGAAGGATGCATGAGGATAAAAAGAATTACAAGTGTTACTGAAACATCTGTGAGGTAGTTAAGGAAGTAAAATATGAGAAACTTCATGGAAAAAAGGGGTACTCTGGGCCTTGTACTTAGCCTGTCTCTTCAGCCTGGGTAAAATTCTTAGATATCAGGTGCAGCCTGGCTGGCTAAAACTACTGAAGTGTTGCCCTGCTAGACTGAAACACTGGTGTGTTTGAAAGCTAATTTAACTGGAGACTCACATTTTCCTCCACCTGCCTCACAAGCCTTAGAAGTGGTACTTGGACACCAGAAATAATTCAGTAATACAATAAAGTTTTCAAACAGATAAATAAATGTAATTTCTTAAAGTATTTTATGTCATTTGCATCATATAAAAGTTATATGCAAAGCTGACTTTAAAGACTTGAATCAGAATCATTAAATACACAGTGGGTTTTTTTWAAATCAAACACCAGCCATGTCATTTATTTAGTTTGTCCTGTTCCCTGTTTCCTTCACAAGCTGTTTTTGGCATGGAATTCAGCCATTCCACTGAAAAAGGTTTGTAAATATTTTCCATTGATGTGTTAGTGTATAATAGCCAAAATCCAAAGCTTTAATCTGTACTGTACCTCCAATATTAAAATTAGCTTTAAAGTATTTGTGATGAGACAAATTTCCTAATTTTATAACTATTTCAGAGTAGTTCTGATATTATTAATAAAGAAAAACATTGATGCTATACAAAACATAATATTGTCCTGTATTTATTGTCACAGATAATTTTTTGGGMTTTTGTTCAACATACCAAATAAAACCAATTATTTTTCTTTTATTCACACAAACAAAGAACTTGTATATAGAAACTCAGCATCCATAGATAATTTGCTTTGTACAGCACTCCCCAGGTATTTATTTCCTATTTTAGGTTTCATTTTAAGGCCAGTTAAGAGTGTTTATAGTTGACAGATATTAGAGTTGGCATTGGAGTCTTACCATCAGCAGTGACAAAAAGCTTAACAGAAAATGATCCCACAACCAAGATCATCCATGGGGAATGAATTAGCTCAGAAAACCTGGATCTTTGTCATATGAAAATGGCTGATTTTAGCAGTATAAGTTGTATTATACAGCTGTATGCATATGGCATTTTAATTCTATTTGTAGTGTTCATAGCTTCCTACTAATATGTAATTTGGAAATATTGTCATGTCCTAGTTATAAATTCTGTTTTAATCTCCATTTTATAGTAAACAATAGTGCATTTGGGTGTTTTTCAGGCAAAGATTCTTTTCAAGAGCCTTCTCTGTTTTTTKTTTTTTTTTTTTTTTCACAAAAATAAAATCTAAAAAAATAAAAAAATTGAAGTGTTATATAATRTTGTGCTAAAARGTATATGCAGACCATAGGAAACTTTTGTCTTTCCCTTCACTTCTGAAGGCTGCTTTTCCCCCGTGTTATTTCTAAAGCTGTACAAAGAGTGAAATAGCTTTCCCAATTTCTTTTAGTACCTGCAGCARAGCCTCAGGACACATGGCACCATTCCAGATGCAGCTCTCCACRCCAGAATCAAAGACAGAGTGGAAGAAACTACTTTACAACACAGACCTAAGGGGTGGATTTGTTTTTTAACATTAATATCATCATTTTTAATTTTTACATGGGAGGAGAAGTKACACCAATTAGACTTTACCTTGAAATTAATCTTTAAAAAGTACAATACTGACACTTTTAAATGGCAGGAACATTTAAGAAATCCAAAGATAAAAATGTTTTACCCTTATTTTGCAGCTGCTATAAAATCTTTGCAGTTCAAAAGTCTATATGATTTATTCCTCTCATGTGGAGTGCAAAGATGACCAAGRGAAAAACCATGGGAGGAAAATACAGAAGACGTGGAAAAAATATAATTTTTAGAGTATCTACATTGCTAAATTACTTGAAAACTTTTGAGTATTTTGTTAAATTTGCAGTTTTGTTGTATCAAATCCATAGCACRAATGTGAACTCCTTTTTGAGATGAWGGAAAAAAGAAAACACATTTTGATGTAATAGTAATATGGGGATAAATTCTATTGCAGTTTTTCTCTGTGGATTTCTCTAGCACACAGCCTGCAACAGAACATTGGCAAGCATATTTTACTGAGTTTCTAAGCAATTTTTCCATAACAAAACTGTACATTTCTTTGTGATGATGTAGATAAAGTTATCAGAGATCTTAAAATGGATGAATCCTCAATAAATGGAGTTTATTATCCAAATCATAATGAGGCTATTACTGAAACACAGCAACATTTTCTCATGGAAATAATCTGAAATATATCAAYAGAGTCCTCAGAATTTAAAAGTGGTTGCATAAAAGTGACTTGGATTTTTAAAACCTGTCTGTAGTTACAATCCTTAGCTCAATCTGTATGTAAGATATGCCTTGCTTTTAGTCTACAAGTATTTATGTATTAAAAAATCCTAAGTGGGTGGGTTTTTCCTCTAGCAGGTAAAAACAAAATAATACCAGAAAGTAGATGCAGTAAAAACAAGGTCGATTCCATTACTCCCCCAGGTGCCAAGGAACAGACTCTTTCCATGTTAAATATTCAAACCAAGACTAGAAGCCTTCCAGAAAGTTCCCTAGCACAGGGTCTTGAGCAACACACAGGCTCTAGGACCAAATTCTTCAAGACTTTTCCCTGTACTAATTTATCAGACTTAAAAAAATAATAAAAGAAGTGTCAGAGCCTTTATGCAAGTCAGGCAGCCCAATATCCATATTCACAACATAAATTTAACCTTGATTAACCCCATTTAATAATTGCTTCTTTTTTGTGGTCATTTTTTTCTTTTTCACTTTACTCAGTTCCAAAAAGCTGCCTATTTCCCTTATTCTTCCATAAGATAAATAATAAAATGGACAAAAGATAAACATTGCAAAAGAACAAATTGCACAGCACTGGCAAAATGTTCTCCTTAGGAAAAATTCCCACTGATTACAAGAGACAAGAAATTTCAATTTGGAGCTTTGCCTGAAGAAATAACTGAAAATTAAACCCAAATAAAATAATYACATAATACAAGTTCTCACAAGTAGAGAAATTAAATTGTCTTTCAATTTAATGGACAGAAAAGGATTTGTCCAGCTGATGGGAAATAGGAGTTTTACCATTGATTTTCAATGAAGCTGAGATTTCACCTCAGGGCATTTTTTTCTCATATACTATTTGTTATGTCCTTACTCTAACACATCACATAAAGATCAGCTAATGCTTGCAGAATAATGAATAATCATGCATTCCAAGAGCAGATATTACCATCCATTGTATAAAATAAAAACTTAAATGCAGTTTTTATTTCTAGAGGAATTGTGACATTTTGAAGAGRGAAATAAACCCAATAAACTAAACCAAACCAAAAAACCCAGCTGAATTGAGGCATTGAAAATAAAGAGAATAAATATTGACCGTCAAGTCCTATCCAGGAAAAGAAATCACAGCACAGTCTGCTGCTGTCACTGTCATTTCCTAAGTTTTTTTTATTGAGAGAGAATAAAAATGCATCTTGTTGAAAAACGATAAGCTAAATTAATCCCAATGGTTTAATGGARTATAGTATCCATCTCATGCAAATGAAAATTATGGAGCTTTAGGAACATGTCACAGTTGATGATTTGCAGTGTTAAAAGAAATTGTCATAGACATAAGGGTTTATTACAGAAATAGCAAGTYAGCACTTACCTACTGCATGTCAGAATTCTGTTCAAAGCTGATRCTTCTGTTCAGGGACAATGTCTTGAAGAAGCTGAAAATTTTTTGGGAAAATATTTCTGGACTGTCTTGGGTTGCAATGYAATATGTAACCAATGTATTCTCTCACCATCTGTTGAAACTGGCTGGGGAGGTGTTTTTTCTTTATCTCTTCTCTGACCCATTMCTCATAACTCCGGGAAGGAGGGGGTGGGTGTCTTCTGTTAATGGGCCAGCTGTTAAAATCAGGTGGGGCAGTGCTCTTTGTCTCTTCCTCCACCCATCYTCCCTCCAGGGAGGTATCTGCTGTTAATGGGCCATTGAGGCTCWCTGCATGGCTGATAAAATTMCATCAYCCCATTGTGAGATGCTCCACCCAGTGGGAGGAGCCAAGCATTCCCACCTGGATGAAATCTGAGACTCAGAACACCAGGACAGCCTGTTTCCACTGGATTCCTAGAGGAAGATTGGACCCATCTTATCACCMCTGGACCTTCAGAGGGAAATTACACCCTTCTACAGCAATATCTCTGYTCCAACAGGACCACATCTGTCACTGCAGGAGGACTTAATAGGATTGCTACCAACACCCTGACCAACAGGGTGTCAGGCTGCATTCTGACTCTTGTCRGTGTTTTCTTTTTTGTTTGTTTGCTTGGTTTTGTACTACTACATTTTTATTTTTAATATTCCTAGTAAAGAGCTATTATTCCCATATATTTGCCTGAAAGCCCCTTAATTTCAAAATTACAATAGTTCAGAGGTCGGGGGGCGGGGTTTTACATTCTCCTTTCCAAGGGAGGCTCCAGCTTTCCCCTGGCAGACACCTGCCTTTCTAAACCAAAGACGTTTCCTTTCTYAGAGGAAAGCAATTTCTGACCCACAGATGGCTGAGAAGCTGTTAGCAAGTTCTTAAAAGTAGAGAGCACTTCCAAACTTCTACCTATAAGCTAAGAAGAAATATTTTAAGATCTACAGATATGTCCTGGGAAACTCAGTTTCCATAACAACAGTTTTGGTGTCATGATTTTGAGGCTGTCTGCACCTCTTGATTTCTGTAGCTGTTCACTTGGGGCTGCCAGTATTATACTGTTATTTTGTCCAGCACTGAATTCTTTACTTGTATTTTTGCACAAGCAGAGTATTATTGGTGATTTTAGAAGGTAAAATCACAGCCTTTAATGTACCTTAAAGCTGTGGTACAATAACACAAAAAGCAAGATCCTGCCTCAGTATTTTACTGATTAATGAAATTGGAACACTCCTGCRCCACTGAGATATTACAGTAGCATAAATATTTATATGCTTAAAATATTAAGCTGTCAGCAACTAGATATAGAATCCAGAAAACAGAGGTGGTTTTTTTTCTAGCTTTGTTACTCAAATCAAGCCCAAGAACCAGATTACTGAGGAAACAGACTTGAAATACAGAATTGAAATATCCACTTAAAAAAAATATTCCAAATTGCTCTGTGCGCTTATGAAAAAGCAAATCAGACTCGGACCTTTCTTTTGGCAAAACAGGTCCAAGACAGCAGCTGTAAGCATTTCCCTTTTGAATGCCATTTCCAGCAGGCACAGACTTTCCAATGTTTTAAGGAGAAAAAATAAGGTYTTTAGGGCTGGTTTTCCATGGCAATGCATGACTCCACATGAGAGTGCAATGCCAACATCAGAATGTAGAACACAGCAATCCCCTTGTACTTCTCAGGGCAAAGTATGCCCAGCCCAAAGAACAACTGTCAACTGATAATTTTATTTCAATTTGGAGGACTTAATATACTCTGTCTGCCTTTTTTGCCAGGCTTGTTGTTAAACATGCTGCAGTGAAATTAGCTGACTAAATCTTCAGCTGTRTTCTTCAACACATTGTTTTCTGCTCTTAACTTGGACTTCATGAATTACTCTTTTTTTTTGTTTGTTTTTGTTTCCTATTTTCTCCTTATTTTCCATCTTCTGCTTTTATGTTCCTCTTCTCTTARTAACAGGTGATTTTGCATATGTTTATTTCTCCCCTATTACTTTTTCCCCACTTTTAGCCTTAGGAGTTAACTTGTCATCTTTTCTTCATACAAATCCCTCTCACTTTCTATTTCCTTATACTATTTAATGCCTCTCTTCAAACCCAAGATATGTAAATAAAAAGCAGGGGATTTTGTTTGTTTGGTTGTTTGTTTGGTATTTTTTTTTTTTTTTTGCAAAGTAGGTGCACTAAGCTAGATAAAAAAAAAAAATTATTTGGGACTTATTTTCTGCTGTGTGTCTATGACTGAACTGACCATGGAGAACAAACATGGAGAACTGCTTGACCTGAGCTCATATTTAAAGAAAAAAACAGCTCAGATGTGAAGGAAATGCAATCAATTTACAGGGTAGTTATAATTCYTGAAAAAATGTATTAATTCATCTCAAATAATAAGATTTTTTTTTTAAAAAAAAAGGAGCTCTCTGTGATTTCTCCCAGCCATGGAATATTAGATGAATTTCAGACTAGAAAAGCACACAGTTAYCGAAGTACAATGATTATATGCTCTATGAAATTGCTCTCAAGCTAAATGTATTTGAGGGAAAAACCTTTAAATTCAAGCAGGAAGAATTACAAAAGGAAAACAAGAACTGGGTTTTAATAGAAAATTGCCTTCAAGACTGTTTGTCACATCATTTAATTCTCTCTTGGGGGCCCATAGAGATTAACACAGTGTATTTGATGCAAGACTTTAGAAGAAAGCATAACAAAACTAAACAGAAAGAAAGCAATTTTGTCAGCCTTGAGCTGAGGGTAATGGAAAGGAAACAGATTCAATGAAATGGGGAGCAGTGATGGGTGTGAGATGAAGTTTAACCATTCCTGCCATTTTTCCATTTCTAGCACTCCACTACTTGAATGYAAATACTTTGCTTTTGCTTTGAGCACACATTGAAGAGAAAATATGAACATCAAAACCAGTGGGAAATTCAAAATAGTTYAAACAGAGGCAGATCTGTAGTATTTCAAATGGGAAGCCATTTCACTCCAGGGTTTTCTCTTTCTGATTCCACTTACCCATCCTGGAAAATACCAACTCATGTACCACTAGTGTCATTAAACTGTGCTTTTGAAAAAAATGAGAAACCAGTGGCCTTTCTAGTTATTTCCTTTGCTTTGGGAGATCTGTTATGTGTTTTTATGAAAGTAAAGAAATAATCGAAAAGTTTTTTTTTTCTTTTTAAATAAAGATTTTAGGTGAAAAATCTCTTTATTGAGCTGTGGAAGAACATTTAAAACTCTGAGTGTTGGCTGTTGGAAAAGTGAGATCTGACAACTGAATTAAGAATGGAACAGAAGRGATTTGGGCAAAGTTGCTGTCCTGAGGAACCCTGTTTCCACACTGGGATGTATCTCAAAAGTCAACACACTTTATTTTCTCCATGATTAAAAACAAAAGCTTTTTGGGATATCCAAATATACTGAGTGGAGAAGAACCAATTAAAAATATATTTTAATGATTTGGACAGCTACCTAAGAGAGAGATTTAGGTTGAAAGAACTCAATTTGGTCAAAGTTATTRCTCTTGCCTGTTTTCAGTCATCCAGAGGTAAAAGTACTCTGCCTGCCCTTGTCAATACTTTGRCTGAAACAGTTCATAGAAAGATTCAAACTTTACACTTTGCAAACTAAAGTTAATTTCATRAATTTTTAAAATATTAGAAATAATTTTAAAGGAACTATTTATATATCAGATGACTTATTTCTGTCCCATAATGTCAACTATAGTCTAGAAGGGTTTTACTTACAAATGTTAAAAAAAAGTTCTTAAATAAGTCTTGCAAAGAGTGCAAACTCTTCTGGGATAAAAGGAGAGCTATTTTCAGAAGTCCTAGGTAGCAGTTTGCARCTGTGCAATTAAAATTCTGGCTCTTCCCTAATTAGAGAACACTTAAGTTAAATGGTCTTAATAGATATGTAATGATGACTTTTAAAACCTATAGTTACTTATAATCTAAAGTGATTTCTACTTCAGTTTTAAAAGCATCCATTAAATGCCTATTATGTTTTTTATGTAATTTAGCAAGACTTTTAATGARTGTATTGTAAAACTAAACAGCAATTATTACCAATGACAAATGTTAAGCATATAGATTAACATGCTATTAATGCTAATCAGCTTTTTCATATTAAATAGTTAAACTTGTACCTAAAGTCTATTGGGATGAATGTAAATTAAAATGTTACACAAAATGTGGAAATTTTAAGGGTGCTTAAAAGGAGAATAAATTMTTTAATGCAATTTTTACTAGGTTGATCAAGCTGCAGAAAACTTGCAAAGAAACCACCAATAAAAATGTGTATTTTTCTAAAATTAATGCAGTTCTATTGAAGAATGTGGTCCTTAACACTATGAATCTCTTGGATATTTCCATATAATTATAAAATTCTGAGTTACTGAAATTTCAGTACAATTTACTATTAATGGYTACATTCTCAAGGCTACATAAGTATTTGAAAGTTAATAGAAATGCCCAGGTGGAGGACATTTATACCACTTCATCAGAATCAATGTGGATCATGTAAATAATTTAAGATTACAGAAATGAAAAAGCAGCATATGATATATGGAATACCATCTTAAGTTTCAATCCTGTGCCATGTATGTTGTTATTTCTTCTCCTGCTGCCCCAAAAACAATTTGAAATTAGCATGTTTAAAAATACCTGTGAAGAATTAGGCCATTTTCTTCCAGGTGTATCTAGAACCAGGATGTTTCATTTTAAAATAAGTCAGTATTGACTTGAACTACTGAAAAAAAGTACTTGAGCAAGAAAATTTCTTGGGAAACATATTTTTCAGTGAAATCAGCTAAGAATAAATCAGCACATCTACTACATCATCCATGGGACACAGGTTAAAACAGCYTATTTTTACAACAATTCACTGAGGTATTTTCTTAATAATATAAGTATGACATTTGATTTGTTTGATTTTTGCATTGATATTACACACAAATTGCTTTCCTTCTAAATGTTCTGAAAATGCAACTACATTCATGGAAAATTTGAAAGTGTTTAAATTCATCATGTGATGAGCATTAGGTTTTCAAAGGTCCTGGTTTTAGCACTTCGATTTATTTTTAATGCTATGGCATGAGAAAAGCTGGAAATAACATTATCATTGCTTATTCTCACTGAGMACATCAGGTAACCTTCTGCTTTACTTAAAGAAAAAACCCTTCCAAAACTCTGAATTCTATTTCAGACTTCGCCTTAAGAGAAAGTCCTTTCAATGCTCATCCTGCTTTGTGAGAATCTGATTTATAACAACAGAAGACAGAGCTGATACTTCATAACTTTTAAGAAGTTTTGACATGTATATTTTAAGATAACATGGCCACAAAGCAGGGATGGATGATATTGTCTCACCTACTGATAAATCAAATGYAATGGATCTAGATTTATTTTTGATTTATGTCACAACCACAGTTATGAGAGGACTGGATCTGATGCCCTGACTTTGAAAGTTTGCTCTCATCTATTTTGAAGAAAACGTAGAGGAGAAAAACATGATCCAAGAATTATATTGAGAATAAAGAGCATTTATGTGATTGAGGGAGAAAACTGTGATGGAGAAACTGGGAGTGACAGATAAAAAGTAATAAACATTCAAGATAAATCACAGCTCTATATGATGCACTTTCTATCTATTGAGTTTATACCCTAGGGAAGAATCTGACCATGATGTTGATGGAAAAAAAATGACACTTTGGGCACTGAAATACTACATCATGCTACAAAAAAATGATCAAATTAACCCTATTATACCATTGGGCAGCATCCATTGTATCACTAATTAAACAAACAAGGCTACAGAAAAATAAAATTGTGTAAAAAGAACGATTTTTGTTCAAGGAATCAAGAAAAGACCAGATCATATCCTTAAAACAMAATGAAGTTTTGTCTAGGTTACAAGTTTGTTGTTTGTGGTTTTTTTTTTTTTTAATTGGAGTTTTTTTGGTTTTTATTTTAGTTAGGTTTTTTTTTTATTTGAAGACTTAGACTTTTTTCCTTCAAAATCTAAAAGCTTTGAGGACCTTGAACCAATTGACAAGGAATATTTTTTGAGCATTCCTATGCTAGTCAATCAGCTTAGACACAATTTAAACCAAGGTTTGTTCTATCTGGCTGCTCTATTCCAATTGGTAACTTGCRTTTTATTAACAAATAAAATGGAAATTGGTATGGAGAACTGCAATAACAAGATGGCATTGCACACTTAAAACTGGTTTAAACAATAAAGCATTCAAATATGAGGATGCCCACAGTTCCTAATAAATGTGCTAAAGGCAGAATAATTAAGAAATGTTGGCCTAGGAGGAACGTGGATGACCTGGTTTCCAGCACAGACTATCAGTGTGCCTTTAATAGAGCTGACAGATCCTGAAGGAAACCTTCAGGGCAATATTCTATCACTTTTATTTTAAGCATTAGATTTTGCATTCCTGCACATCCTCTCAGGAGCAGG
Organism: Alauda arvensis; assembly: GCA_902810485.1. Taxonomy (NCBI): domain Eukaryota; kingdom Metazoa; phylum Chordata; class Aves; order Passeriformes; family Alaudidae; genus Alauda; species Alauda arvensis. The sequence goes on along the minus strand of CADDXX010000344.1, from coordinate 638,577 downwards.
AAGGAGGGCAAAGGCTGCCTCAGTTCTGACCTCTCCTCTTGTTCCCACAACATCCCCAGCACCTCTTGACTCCAATGTCAGTTCAACGTTGACACTTCAGTAAAAAGGACTCCTTTTTGCTTGATGTGGAATCTATTTTGAGTTGTTCTAGGAAGGAATACAATATGTCTCCTGGTAAACCATTTCTATGACATGGACATTATGGCTGGACATTTAGAGAATCTCTCCAATTCAATCTATTTGCTACTAATAAATTGTTGCATCCTCTTGCATGCTTTTTTTTTTTTTTTTAAGGGGTGATTAAAGACATGATTACTGCATGGTAATTGTTCTTTCTTTCAAGAGAAATCTRTGTGCATAGAGCAATGCTTTTTTTTTAGATAAATGTTTCCTCATTCATGAGCTATATATATGTCAAATGGAATGCTGAAATGGATCAGCTGAAGGATCCAACTAAAAAGCAATGCATGTCCTACTTTGTGGTGGAGCATGGCCAACAAACCCCAGTATAAAATGTATTATATTTGGAGGAAAAGGAAAGAATCCACGYTTAGAAGGCTGAAAACCTTGTAATACAAGTTAATTTCTTCAACGTTATTAACTGATGAAAAATAAATCTATATATTACCTTTAAGTGAAATTAAGTAGTCTCCAAAGAAATAATAAAATGAATAAATATTGTTCATTTGCAAACCACCATTAGCCTCACCTGTTAAGCACATTGCTCATCAAAATCTCCTGGCTGAGCTTCATTTAATTTCATTTTATATGACATTTTGATTTTACCAGAGCATATTCAGTACTATACATTTTTCAGTATTATACAATATTCCCTGTAAAAACTAGAAGACATTGTATGAAACTGCTGTATGCTAAGAGTGGTTATTATTGAGTTGAAATAAACTCTGACTATAGCTAACACAATGTTTTTGTGACCACTTAAATACAGGGAATCATTCTTTGTTTATTAAGGGAAATTTAATATTATGATGTTTTTAAAGATTTCTTTATAAGAAAATTTTATCRTGTAATGAAATTTTAATTAAATGCAGAAGTGTAAACTACATTATTATTGAGWTCATTCTGATAAATAAAATTTACATAGCTGGGCTATGTAGGCTTTTATCTGCAGTGAGAACCTGGTTTGGCTTAAAGGTTTCTGAATAAAATATTGGGATCTGCTTTACTGGATTTATAAAATATTATGCAGCTTTAACATAAATGTGAAGAAATAAATGAAATTAGAGCACAAGTTTACCAGCCATTTCCTGACTTTACTAAACTGTTTCTTTTGGCTGCCTTGGGCAAATAAATTGATGGAAAGCATCAGAACCTACGCTGGAATCCAGATTTTCCATATCAGCTGTTCACAGCTTTTTCTAATCAAGGCATGGATTATTAACACAATGATCTATAGGAAAGCAAGACCAAGCTCAAGCAGGAGCATTAATGACTGATACAACCCAAATTCTCTTTCCTTTCTATCTCTCTCATGATTGGATGGTTGTTACTTTTCTTTCCATAAATCCTGTGCCTGTGTGCTCTTGTGGCCAAGGCAGAGGCATCTCACAGCATGGGAGAGCACCTGGCAAATTTCCTGAGGGACTCAGGGGAGCTGAATGTGACTGCTTTAATCCTAGTRCCTGTAAAAACCTTCCTGCTGAAAACTCTGGATCTTCTAGAGGACACARTCTCAAGCTGCGCCAAGGGAGATACAGGCTGGATTTAAGGAGGAAGTTTTTCACAGRAAGAGTGGTAAAACACTGGAACGATGTGCCCAGGGAGGTGGTAGAGTCACCATCCCTGGATGTGTTTAAAAAAAGACTGGATGTGGCACTGGATGCCATGATCTGGTTGAGGTGTTAGGACATGGGTTGGACTCCATGACCTTAAAGGTCTCTTCCAACCTAGAGATTCTGTGATTCTTTTGATAGTTCAGTGTTGTGATACACGAATCTTTCAGAGCTGGGCATTTATCTGATGTTGATTTCAATTGAAGGGAATGGTGAACTGGGAAAATGTCTCAAAAGAGTGCAGCCTGCATTTGTACTGCTTCAAATCCCTTCCTAGTCGTCAAGGAGCCTCCCAGTCAGAAGTGCTGTCTATAACACACCTGAGCTGGGCAGGATTCATCCCTTCTGTCATACCCCAGAGGAAGTTTCTCAGAAAAAAAAACCCCAAAATACTAACACATAAATAAGAACATGAGAAAACCTTTATAGCATTGATATTAGGTGACCCAGTGTGCTAATGGCCAAATAGATGCCACCACAACAGCTGCCTCATGGACATCTGGAACAGTTTCCATGTCCTTGCATCTGAAAGTGTTTGTCACTCAAACTCATGGAGGTGTCAGCACCCCTGGTAAGGGGAGAAAGAGCAAAAGTACTCAAACAGATCCATAAGGCTCCAAGCTGTTTACTAGGTGTTACAACCAGCTATACAATATAATCCCACACAATCCACCAATTATTTTGATTTTCTACTTCAAGTTCTTGGATTGTCATAACAAGTTTYGAATGTTTTTACAGAGATACTAAAATTTCTTCTCAACCTATTTCAAAAGCAAGCTCATTTTAAGGTAGATACACCTTGGTAGTGTAGGCAAAGTGGAAAAAAAGAAAAATCACAGTTTTGAACTTTGACAGTAGAGAAGAACAAAGATATTCACCAGAAAGATATTGTGYTGTCATATTCTACATGTTTTGGGGGCTCTCTGCTTTGAAGTGTAACACAGGGAGGGATTACTGTGCACCAAGGAGAGACACACCTACATGTTCTGAATCATCATCTTCCCTAAAACCTGTCTGAGATGTCTTAAACTCCCCTTGTCTGCCAAGGACATACTTTCTAAGAGTGCATTTACGTTTAAAAGTCCATATATATATTGCAAGAATGAATAAATGAATCCTTTTACCACTGGAAGAGAAGGCGACCCCAGTGAAAAAGTAAACATAGTCTCTGCTTTGGGGTCAGAAAAGAAACAAGGGTCTGCTTTACATCCAGGGGGTGTGYGGGATAACTCCTAGATAAGGGAGCCCTGAATATGAAACCCATTAAACAGCAATATGTTKATTTTATACAACTAAGGTGTTAGAAAAGGTTAGATCTATTGACAGCATAATGAGGGCCTCAAGTTAAAGAGGCTTTCCCATTTGTTTTATATACTGAGCTTAAGAAAAAACACAGCCTTTGCTCTATGTCTCAAATGCATATTTTTAGCTTGTGCATTGGCAAAAGTACTACATCCTCAAGGAGATCCTACTACACAATATGTTTTCTTTTTAAAGAAAGTGGTATAGGGAGTTAGATTTGTTGTAGAGGTATGAGATATTGGCATAAGCAAAGCTTATCCTGATCATCTTGGATACTGATGGGAGAAAAAGAATGATGAGTCACTGCAACAGAAAGCAATAAGTGCAATAAAGTAAAAACCCTTCTGTAGGAAATAAATAAATAAATTCTGCAGATCTCTCACTTGCATGATGGTGTAGAAACAACCAGCTTTCAAACTCTCCTTGACAGCAGGATGGATTTGAACTCCTTCTAATATCAATATTAATTAAATTATATATTTAGCATTTTTAACTGCAGCAATTTGAAACAACCCACACTGAGTATGTTTCTGGGTCAAGAGTGACAAGATTAATTAGCAAAGCACTCAGATAGCTTCTTTCATGTCAAAAGATATAATTAAGATGGCACAGAACAATGTAATTTATCCCTTGATATATACCAAATTATTCTGATCTGCATAATTTAAATACAACAGTAGGCAATATCTTGTGCTGCTAATAATAGGAGATTGTAGCTGGTATTACCTATTCATGTATTTCCATTAAAGGCTTATTCATAATTTATAGTTCCCTTGGCTTGGGAAAATATTTACTAAATGAAAAATGTATTGTGGCCCTGCAGTTAACAGGTTGATTGCATTAGGAGTTTTCAAAAGTGGCTAAAAAGATATTTCTCTTAAACAATACACCTACTGAAATAAAACACAGTTTGGGGTTTTTTTCAGGTTTTTGAATGTAGTGAGTTATTCTTTCTTTGTACAAAATGAACTACAATAACAAAAATTTACCCTACTCTGTCAGAAGAATCTGTCTGAATAATTTTGGTGAATTTGTGGTTTGAAAGCAGAGCCTGAAACTGACTGAAGCTCCCCAGAGGAATGGAATTAAGCACCCAAACAGACACAGTCCCCCACTTCCATATTCTGCTATTCTTGCCCTTATAAAACACAGGAAACACACTGAAGACAGAGCCACACCTCAGACAGCAACTTCAGTGAGATTTTCACAGCACAGATCCCCCAATAGGAAATTTAACCATCTTTAAGGAACTTTTGGCCACATGAAATTTAAGTTATAGGTAAAGATTGAATGTGTTTCCCATGAGCAGCACTTGTGCCAGGGAAAGGGAGATGTGCTTTTACCTATGCTGATTCCAGGAATCCTAATGCTCACCTAATCTCCAGCAGTGATTAGGCTTTATGCAACATAAGGCAGTGCTCCCAAGCTGACATGGCTGTGGAGCAGGAATTACACATCTTACAATCCAATTTCTCAGCACTTTCTAAATTTACTCACTATTGCAGGTGTAATGGCCATGTTTAAGGACTGTGAAGTTAGCAAGCCTCTCTCTCTCAGGATCACTAAACTCCTAATGTATCTTGTAGAGTGGATTTACAGCTACATTTTCTTCCTTTGAAATTTTAGATTTTTGTCCCTGTTAACTATGGCAGGACAAATGTAGATGAGAAAGAACCCAGGGTGCAAAAATCCCAGATTTGGGATAACCATACTGCTGTGGAATCTTGTCTTTAATACTGCAATTAAGCTGCTAAAGAAGAGAGATCTTTATCAGGGAGAAACACTTGTTAAGCACATTGACTGTAATTGTACCTGAACACAATCTTCCTTAAAGGCACTTCAAGGTAGTCAGAAAATCCCTTCACTTAACCTGAACAATAATGCCAAGGAACACAGGGATATGGTTAAGGTTTTTATGAGCAAGCTGTAAGCCTTCTCATTAAAGATATGTCATTGTATGGCCAATGTCACTCCCTCAAGCATTTCTTCAAATCAATCCCTYCTGTTCCCTGCTAGCCTGGCTGATCAGAGAGATAGTCTGCATATCAGTCCYGACTCCAGTCCCATCAGAAGATAACTGCATGCTGCTACAATTCCTCAGGAATCTCTTCTGCAACAAAACCTCTCCATGTGAACAAGGCACAAGTTTATTCTGATAAATCRTGAACCACACAGGAATGGTGCACCTTCACCTGGGTGAAGGGAGGAAAGTCCATTCTATGTGTATTAAAAGATATATTTGCATATATATAAACTACCAAAAAATTMTTTTCTCAAGATCACGTCAGCAAATGTTTCTAAAACACATTCTTACTTGAAGCTATATGCAGGAAATAAAGACACAACAGTGGGGTTTTTGGGGTTTTTTTATTAAGCTTTGCAAAGTACTACTTTGAGCAAGCCATTAAACCATCAACTTGATACTTTGTTTTCTTTTTTAAGCTCTCTAATAACTGCCTTAATGCTTAAAGGAAAAGGATTCCAGCACGAATTACATACTATACTGAGGTTATATTAAATATTCAGTATTTATTTGAGATGTATCGTAACACATAAATGATCTGCATGAATAAAACATTTTTTCCTTTAAGTGAAGTTTAGTAAAATAAAAATCTAACTGTTTAAAAACCTGGAGAGCTTTAACTTTACATATGTATTTTTTTCTTATGTAGAGAAGTTTTCTTAATTTTAAAAGGGAATGCAATGAAGCAAAAAAGAGCTCAGTTTGGAAGAAGAATTTCTTTGAAAACAAGAAGTTCTACAGAGGTTTGGGAAATGGACTTTATGTAATGCATGCAACTGTGGCTGCCTGAAGTAGTGGCCACATGGCTCTTTGTTCCCACTGGGAGCGGGAAAGTTTTAATGAGGACATGAATATGCATGGATGCCTGGAAAACTATTGGTTGCTGTTATGCTGTCACTCCCCAACCCCTCCGTGTCTGATTGGACAGTCCTGTGTTTTCCATGCCCAGGACAAAGGGTATAAGAATGCTTCACCAGCTGGACTCAGGGCTTTTGGGGACAGCAGCTGGAATAAACTGTCTGTTCACCTGGAAGCCAGTCTCCCTCTTCCTTCCTCAGAGAAACCCTATATATGTTAGAAATCTCCCCTTTTCTTCCCTCCTGCAGGCACACTTGCACTCAAGGGACCTCCAGCTATTCCCTGAGAGGAAGAAGCAGGCAGGTCCCAAACACACACCAAGCCAGGACCACAGCAGCTGCAGGGGAGGAGAAGGAGGGATAATTCTAACATGCAACAAATACAGATACGGTTTTGTTTCTCATTTTTTGCCGACATTATGTTTCCTGGGCCTCCAACAAAAGCCCCCTTCAGTTCAGAATGTGCTCCAGACACACAGAGAGCAGATYAAGGCAGGTGGTTAAAAGCCAAATCCCGAAATACACAGCTGTGGCATTGGCCACCACAAGCAATCTCACAGAAACAGCTCAGTGGGACTACCTGGAAAAGCAGGTATTTCTTATTTCCAGTGCACTGAGAGCCCCTGGCTGAGAACAAGATGAGCAGTTGCTCAGCAGAGACATGAAAAAGATCCCSAAGACAGTGGCTATGACAAGAAAAGCACACAGACAGAAGATACCTGCCCTTCAGTATGGCACAAGACATAATGCTGTCCATATTCCCCCATCCCAAACACTGCTTTTCACCTCCACACGCTTTTCAGCACCAAGAGTCTAATACCATTTCTTGTGTAAGCTTGCTTGTTTCTTGCATGGCATCAAGACTCTAATTCAGTCAGATAAGTTCCTTGCTTTTCCTTCTTGCACCAAAGATGCAGAAAAAGCAAGTTATGGAACAAGCATGGGGTGTTCGTGCCTGATTTCGGCAGCTTTATGATTTTTTTGTCCATGTTTCCTGTTAACAGTAAGCACTGATCCTCGTGAGAGCCCTCTGGGAATCCATGATGTGGTTTTCAGTTGGAAAAAGAGGAATGCAGGATATTCCTGCAGTGCTTTTGGCAGCTGTGTTTCCAGCAGCAGCAAGGCACTGCCCCTGCAGCTCTCAGACCGTGACGCAGCAGCGCTGGAGCTTGACTGCTCCTCAACACTCTCACCAAGTTGCTCAGCRGCTTTTCCTGCATGCCTGGGAATCCCTGTGTCCTTCTGCCCTGGGAACTGCCTGGGAAACAACTCTCATGTGCAGGCTAGTGACCACTGGTTGTTTATTCCCCTTGTTCTTATTTTTGTTCAGGAGATGAGGGAGCACGCCCCAAGTGATGTCATCTAACACCTGTAATATTTTTAAACATGACACATTTGGACATGYACCAAATCTGACACATCTTTTCCAGTCTTTCTTTACAGAGACAGATGATTTTTCAGTGTACATTTGAAAAGCAAGAAATAAAAATATTGCTTGTTGATGTGTTCTATACGAGTGATGATGTGATAGTTACTCACACTTTTTTTTTTTCTCACAAAACAAAATAAAAAGCCCTTACATTTTGCTCAAAATAAGTCAGTTGGCTTTCTACTTCCTGAAATAAATTGAATAGTAGTATTCTAAACTAAAATACAAATTTCAACCTCTGACAGCTAATATCTATTTTGCAGACAGTATATGCTTTGGTTAAACAGATAATATATTAAAATGCATGTTCTGGCTGAAATTCATTTGCAGCTCACTGTTGTCATTTTTACTGAATTTATGCAATATCTTTCCTAAATCACACACAGAAAAATCCCCCAGTGAGCTGGTGTTACTCTCCCTTCCTCCCTCCTTCTGGTAGTTAAATATCTTGCAGAGATCCTGCCTCAAGCCAGTATTTTTCTCAGCGTTTGCAGGTGATTAGTTTTTAATCTTGTGCTCCCATGGTACTTAAAACCTGATTTTTCCTACATGCTTGGAATAAAAGCAAACTGTCTGTATGTTAAATGCAAGCTTTACTGCCCTGAGATCCAATTAGGCATTAGCAAGTACAACACAGATCCAGTCAATAGGACACAGAGAAGAGATGGTTTGCATCACTAGTTAATCAATATACACGCTTCTACAACATCCACTGGCAGGAAAAGCAACATAACAGCATTTATCCTGGATTAGTCAAGTACATAATCTTGCCTTTTACAGGTAAAGACTTCCCCTCTCCCCTTTCCTTGAGCATTCAGAGCATAGTTTGCTGTTTTTAAAAGTAAAGAGAAAAACACACGACACAAAGGGCAGTCACTGCACATCATGTGCAAGAGAACAGCAAATTTCCAGAGGACTAAGCAGTGTTCCTTTCTGAATAAATATCTCTGATCGTTATTTGCTGTGGTAAAACAGCTATGAAAAAAAAAAACAACCAAAAAAACCCCAAAGCAAAGCACATGATGAGGTCTGCTGCTCTGCTGATGTATTGCAGGCTGAAGGAAAGTTAATGGTACAGTTAGCCCAAGCCTGGCTGCCTTTCTTCTCTCATTTTCTGAGCTGCAGTGTGGCACAGCCTTCAGCCAACACAGCAAGTCCTGACTGAGAATGCATTAAACTGAGCAGATGAATGGCAGCATTTTAAAGCTGATCTGATATCCCAGACATGCTCGTGGGTTTTAAAGAGTCCACATCAGATAAAAAGGACTGCTGGACACTTGAGAGCTGACATATTCTTCTACAGAGAGAGGATGCTGAGAATTCAATTGGGCCATAGAGAATTTTCTGAAAAAAAAAGGGAAAAAAAAAGGATCAAAAAGGGCAAATGTCRTTTTTATATCATTTTTCTATCACCAAAAAGATAAAGAATAGAGATATACAAAATCAAGGCACTCAAAAAATACASTCAACTGAAAAGACACTTGTAAAAAATTCCATGGAGCAACTTCATACTGGAATAATTAATTCATTACAGACTTTCCTCAACTGGAAACTAATGCCCTTTACATCTTAGAGATGCAAAGGAAAATTAAGCTTTGGTCCTTTATAATTAAAATTGGTGTGTTGCAGACTCACTAAATTGAGGAAAGCTAACTCAAATTCACTTTCATATCTTATGCACACACTTTTATGCTAGACTCAGAGGACAGGAAGGGTTTATATGGATTGATTGCAAAGTAGCAAATGTAGTTAACACTGTGCTTTCATGGTGCTATTTCTAAGCTAAAGAAAAATAGAGTTACATTCCAGCCAGGTATTTAATCACACAGCCCTTTTCCCTTGATCCAAYGTGTCTGAACCTTCTTTTATAGAATTAACCTAAACTTGATATTTAATGAAAGTTTTRCAAAAGTCACAGCTAAGGTTAAATGCATTGATTGTTATTTAACTTTTTCTGCATGAGAGGAAAAAAAAAATTGTTCAAAAAAGTGATGTGGGCTTGAGTTTAGTGTTTGAGCCAACTGCTGCAGTCAGAGACACACATTTGGAAAGATATCAAGCTGACATGGATGACATWATTCTTCATTTCATTTGGGGGCACAAGCCCTAGACTGGATAACTCAGTAGTAAAATTAAACACATCAAAGGGTTCTGCAATATAAAAAGTACCAGAATCAACAGCAACGTCTTCCTATTGCAAGATGCAAGAAGCACTTTCTCAAGGGTGAAAGTGCTTCTAGCCAGTGTCTGGTAGAAAAAAAGAAACACACAAATTGAAGTGTTTTCTGTATCCACAGGAATACTGCAGTTCCACATGCCTCAGGTAAAAAACTCAGACTTCTCATGACTGGCAACCCTGGCTGCTACATCTTATGAAAGTATTTGTTATCCCTTTCCAGGATTCTTAGTTTCCAGTTAATTTCCTCTGGGTTCAGAGGACAAATAAGGCTGAGAACCTGCTGTGCCCAGGAATGCTGCTTTTCGCTTGCAGCCTTAGGAAGATGGATAACTTCCCGTGAGACCCGGCACCAGGAGTCCATTCATYTTGCATTACAGAAGGGAATCTCTCATGCAGAAGGTTCTAGTGCTCTGCTTGTGAAGGGAAAGGTTTCTGAAGTTCACATGGACCCTTTGTTTTCCACATTCTACAGCATTCTTACCTTCTACAGCACTACACCACCTCTAGGCCTAGGGCCCTGTTATTAAACTGTTAAGGGATCTGAAACACAACTGCTGCTTCATGCATGTGCTTTTGTAACTGCTCATATCTTGATGAACTAATGATGGGAAAGTGTAGGAATCCTTTAAGAAGYTGACAGGAGGCTGAGAGAAGCTGGGAAATTCTACAAATTCTCATGGGAAACTAGGAAGTTAGGAACTAAGAAAATACATTAGTGTCTGTCAGAGGGMACAAGAACAAGAACTCATGCTGATGGTTCAGGATGTAAAGGACTTAGATACCTTGCTTTTCAAAGATAGAAAAAGTTTCAAACTAAATAATGAATTACTGTGTGTTGTTTTTATCTTCATAGAAGGCTTTTGTTAACCTGGAACCCACGAGGGTCATTTTCTGATTTGCTAAAGTAGCATGACACTGAGTTGTTAATTGTAAACTATTGGTTGAGAAAATTCCTATAAAATGTTCTGCTGAGGTTTTTATTTTGTCTCTTGATTTAGTTTGCATGGATGTTGTTGTTTTTCTGTATYTCTTGTTTATTGCTTTGTATGATATAGACAAATAATAAATCCTAAGTCTGCAGCTATCAAGGATCCATCCTGTTGGTGAGACACAAACTGAACCGGCAGGAAAGGAAGAGAAAAAAAAATTATAAAAGCCCTTAACAGATGTGATAACAATTTTTCTTGATTTTATCTGATCACTTCAGTAAAAGTGATTGCTAAACCAATTTTCAATGTTAGACAGCATYAGCACAGCAGTTCCAACCTCAAGAAATGGAATCTATTGGAAATGCTGGGATATCTTTCAGTTGTTATTAGCTTGGCAACCCAACTGCTGAAAAGTCATAGTCCCCACATAACCATTAACATAAACTTTCAAGGACTTTTTTTTCTGTACAGATGCAGAATTCTGTAGAGACTTTTTTCTTCTTATAGGGAAAGTCGTAATTTTTAATGTAATTTACAGAATGCTAATCTACAGTTCTTGAAAACGTTCTGAAATTTGACATATGATCCTGACAATGGAATCTAAACTTTTTGGTCTTCTTCTTTATACCTGTTTTTACTAGCTCTTTAAGTTCTTTCATTTTTCTATTCCTTTATGCTCTTAATACTATTCCAAAATGCTTTTAATAGTTTTGTTTAAATAATGAATTTTGTTTCTTGATGTCATTAGGCTTTCCACTAAAACAGAAAGCCAATWAAACCTTCCGTAAAATAAAGCATATTTCAGTGAAGCAGCAGAAGCAGTGTATTTCAACAGTTCTGAAAMACTACTCTGCTCTACACTTTGCTTGGCTGATGACAAGGCTAAGAGCYCTGTAAGAAGAGTTCCAAAATCTAGAGAACAAGTATTAGAAAATGTACCATTTAGGCTCTTAAAGTAGCCCACATATATATTATCCTTGTAGAAACAARCACAGTTACATATAAGATTCAATTGCTGTATGAGTTAAAGAATAAACAAATAAATGGGGAAGTAAAAAAGCCAAAACAACACAGGAAAAAAACCCCCAACTCCAAAAAAGCTCAGTCATAACTGTGAGGAAATGATAAAAAAAGTCAGTGAGATAAGAAAATCATTAAGGACAACCTTAAATATATAGGATAGATCAGCTCTTTTTCTTTGAATCCCAAATTAATTGCAATCACTTTTCCATTGAGTGATAGCCTTTGTTGTGTTTGTTGTTGTGGCTGGTGGGATTTTGGGGTTGTGGGATATTTTAAATTTTTTCTTTATTAATGCAAACATTTTTGTGCTTGTGTCTATATTTTTATAACTTGCCATAAATGCTATTATTCAGGCATATAACACTTATGTATTCCTCTATTTAATTTCTGATCTAGAAGAAACTACTTTTGTCCTCTTAAAAGAGTCTTGGGTTTTAGCCAAGATATTAAGAAATTTTACCATCCATCACCTCTGTTCTCACAGAGAATTTTGTAATACAATGGAACCATCAAAAAAAGTCATGTTGAGGTGAAAATCACCTTTCAAATAAATGTGGTACACTCAGAAGTTTATGAAAAAAAATTCAGACATTGTGTTTTAGCAATAAATTCAAAAGAAATAAGAAGGTATTCTTTGCCATTATTTCAATGCAATTTCTCCAATAACTGCAAAATGTGAAAGTTCACATTTCCAAAAGAAATTTAATAGTTAATAAAGAATACACCATTGCAAGTACCCATTTTATCCAAATCAATGCATTGATACTCAAATTTTATCTCTGGAAAAAAAAAATCATCTTTATGAGAAACATAACAGTAATTTCTGAATGAACTTTTGCCAGGATTCAGTTCAGGTCTTCATGTTCTCAATGGGACTGTGCCAACCAATTCTTTTTTTCTAATAGTAAAATTCCTTGTGCACAGGATACTAAAGAATGAGGAGAGAAAAATCATGAGATAATCATCTTTTTCTAGGTACAAAATATTCAGAAATGAAATGGACCAAATGATACTTCTAACACCCCAAAACCTTGAACATGGTGGAAGAGTTTATAGCAATGAGTAGCCAAAAAAGACATATTTCTTCCTCTTAGATATTAAAAAATGATCAGCATATTTTAGCAATTGAACTAGTAAATTTAAAGGTGACAATTATTTAAATTTCATGAAGCTCTTTTGACCACCAGGATGTGACCTTGCAATCTAATCAATTATCTCACCATTTTCCCATGCATCAGATCCTACATTTGGTGCTGACAAGGGGGAGTTACAATTTAAGTATCCCCACTCCACCAAAGTGCATGTTCTTTCAAGTATGTGAAAGTCAAACCCTGGCTCCTGCATGGCAATTTTKAAATCAAATCTTCTCAGAAGCCCACGCCAGAGGAAACCCTTGCGGCTCGTGCAGCCATGGGCTTGCCCAGCTCCAGAACAGCTCCATAAAGCCAGTTTTCCACCTCAGTACTTGTGCAATGTAGTATTCCCCCAAATTGCTTTTCTCTGTGAGCACAGATGGGCAGACAAATCCATTTGTTCTTTAGAGCCTCCATTCTGCCYGGGTTTATTAGCCCCAGGCTCACCCATGCAGCTCCCAGACTTACAGACATCACAGTACATATATTTTACTGCAGGAACTGCCTGCTCACTGCTCACAGAGCCTGCTGGCTGCAGTTCTTGTAGTGCAGCTACATCAAACACAAAGTGTGTCACAATGATTGCTCAGTCAGTTCTGTGCAACAACAGCTCCTGGAGCTATCAACAATTATACACAAGCCCGTAGAGCACATAAGTTAAGAAGTCTCTATATCCTTTAAGCCTCATTACTTYACTTGCAATTCTTTAAGAAAAATGAAACAAAAAAAGGCCATTATTTGAGGCTTCACAAAGTGAAGTTATGTGAAGACTTGGGGCAAAGAGTTTATCAGTCATCCAAAACTGAAATGCCATGGAGTTCCTGAATGCAGCACAGAGGAGTTCTGCATTATGGAGTGTTGAGGTGAAAATGAGAACCATTTCCTATACACATATTTTTTTCTTGTTGTTGTTATATTCATATGTACATTTAGAGCAAACCTTGGGCTATGTTTAAAAGGAAAAAAGACATTTYAAGATCTTCAGCAGCAGTTATGATTAGATAGTTTTTCTGATCTATTGCTACATTTAGTCCAGGATGGTTTATTACCTTCCACCTTTTACTGACACTTGGCATATTGCAAAATTTTTTTTCCCTCTTCCATATTACAAGCATCAGTTTAAAGGATGCAAGTGTTGCAGTGAAGAGCTGAGATTTTTTCTGATAATATGATTTTTGGAAACTGCACAATGTTGATATTAATAACAGTATGATGAAATTATACAGCATGCTGCTCATTGCATAGAGCMATGTATAGAGCTGTGGTGGTCTTGTCAAATTTATTTACTTGGAAAGGGGTAGAAGCTCCAAGCTCTTCGCTTATCTGTTTTACCCCAAGGTAGAATCTGGTCTAGCAGAATATGACCYAAAATAACAGTGTTACAGTTTATTTTGAAAGGGCATAGTCAAGATGAAYCTAAAAATATATGTTCTCTTACATATTTAAAGATCCCTCAGCAGCTTATATCAACCAAGAACTGAAAAGTATAAAAAGCTGTCACTTAAAAAAGATGCACGCAATCTGTGAGCTGAAACAATTTTTCCAYGATTCTAAAGAATTTATATTCAGATCCTCTTCATTCAATAGAATTAATCACTTTTTTYCTTCGATTTTTGTGATAGCTTCTGATAGCACTTTTTTTTCAATTTTATCTGAGTTCTTTATTCCACTAATTCAGCAATGATTTCTTTTATTAACATGTCTCCTTAAGAGGCTTTTAATTAACAACATTGACCACTTGTCTCAAATGGGAAAGTACATCTAAGTATGAAAATCTGGACCATTTCCTATTTTCTTATTCACACTAATTCTTCCATGATGAAAAAAAAACCAAAAAACTAACAAACTTTGCTGGTAATTCTTGGAAATGTTTAAGAGAATACACCATTTTTTATTAAGAAATACAGGAACCATTGATCCTAAKACTAAGGGAAATACTGCAATCTTAAACACAGAGATGGATAAGAGATAGGAAATCCTTTATATTTTTTATATCCATAGAAAATATTGCATAGGATTAGTTTGTATAATTCATGAAACTTTTCAATATTAGTTAATCCCAGCTTTATATTGCTAAATCATTMAATGAAATAACAATTACTTTTTTAGCTCCAAAGTAATACACAAAATACTTCCTCTTTTCCCCAGAATGAGATTATGGTTCTGTATCATCTTTTCAGTGAATCTCAACCAAATCCAAGCCTGGGAGCTTTAGAACCGACAAGAAATTGTAACCTCATTTACYTGAGAACAAAACAACATTCTCTGTAGGGGTGCCACGAAATTTGGTTGAATTTTTCTTTTTTGAATTTTGCATTCCTTTATTTTTTAGTATTATTTAGCAGAAAAACAGTYTTTAAAAAACCCTCAAAAAACCCAAAGTATGAAGTTAATACCCTCTAATCATCCATTAAATACAGAACAATTTGGCCAGATGGATATAGCTACATATCTGGTGCTTGGGATCCAAATATCAAACAGCTGAAATATAGGGGCAATCCTTCAGGCTAATCAGAATCTGATCCCATGAACTGAATGTCCCTTGGCAGCCAAAGGAGGTAAAATTAAAATGAAATATACATATAAATAAAACAAGCAGCTTTGGATAGGAGTTGCAGGTTTTGAAACAGAGTTAATTGTACTGATTGATGTAGCTAGTTTTCAGGTTGTTTTCAGGTTRCTAGAGAGCATTGACACTGTGACTGCTGATAAATGTACAGGAATTTAAAYCATTAACCCACACCACAACTGTAAAATTTATTATTCTTGCACCTATGTGAATTGGTGCATCCAGACAAAARTCTTCTTTATTCTTCCTCTATTATCTTTACTAACAAATATCAGAACTCTTACCTTGAGCACAGAATGARAATGTTTCTCATTCTCTCTAAACAGAACTGGTCTTTTCTTTGGACTCTTAAGAGCAAAACACTCCAGTCACATGGGAGAGATGTCTGTCAGTAACATCTCTGGAGAGAATTTTCCTCTCTGTCCCATAAGTAATTATTTTGCTACCTTTTGTTTTCAGAGTTCAGCCCTCAGCCAGCGGGCAACTAGGAAATTTAGGCACCATCTACTGCCTTAAACTTGTCCCTGCATGGATGGGTAGCTGAGGTGCCAAACAAAATAAACAATTAAAAATAAAATCCCCATGAGCAACACTGTCCATCAGTAACAGCATTATAATAGTCCTGTTCTGGTTTGCAGGCAGGAGCACTGGTTGTAGCCTAAAATCCTGTGTGGATACAGACATGTTGCTAGAGATGATCTTGTTCTCTTCTGCCTCTGGAATTATCACCTTGAGCTGCTTGCTGAAACCAAGTTCAACAGAAACTTTCTCTTGGATTTAAGGACAGCATAAGAAGGACAATAATTAGCTATAGACACTGCTGCTGTGAAGTGCAAAATATTCTCATGGCTTGTCATGCTTTCACCCCAGCTGGCAATTAAGCACTGTTGTGGTGTGTTTTATGTCCAGAATGGTTTGTTCCCCTTTCTCCCCTCCCTACAGCACTGGTTTGATAATCTCCATTGTCAATCTTCCCTGACCCTACCCCTTAGTCCAGAAGCTTCCATGTCAATCCCTCATAGACCTCCTACTCCCTTTGTCAATCCCCTGAAATCCTATCCCCTTCCAGAAAGTTCAGAGTTCCTCGATAGATGATTGGAACCCTTCCTCTAGAAAGTTCAGAGTTCCTCGATAGATGATTGGTTTGCAGGCTTTGTGCCCTCCCCTATAACTCCCTCATTGGTTACTGGGATGTCTGTCATTTTACCCTGTTTCCTTCCCACTGGCCACAGATTTCTCCCCTCCCCTGAGACCTCCCCAGTTTAAAAGTTCATGCACAGCTCAGCTTGGKGTCTTTGGATGCTGTTCCCCCTGGAGAGTAAAACTCTCATGGATTTAATACTCTGAAGGACCTCTCCTCATTCTTTGTCTCCATTCCCTGCACTTCTGCCTCCCTGCAGGAGCTTTAGCTCCCAGCTGYTCCCTGCATTGTGCTGCTTCTGGGGAGTGTCCCCAGCCTGACGTGGTGCCTGTGGAGGGCTGAGCTGGGATTCCAAAAAGGCACAGCRTCAAAGCACCACACAGAAACTCAATTTTTCCCCATGTTAGGAATCAGAGGGGTAAAAGTGAGAAAACTTGTGGGTTGACACAAAGGCRGTTGAATGGGGAMAGCAAAAACCACGTGYGCAAGCAAAGCAAAACAAGGAACTGATTCACTGCTTCYCAAGGGCAGGTAGGTGCTCAGCCATCCCCAGGAGAACAGGGCCCCACCACACATGATGGTGACTTGGGAAGACAAATGCCATCTCTCCAAATAGTCCCCTCCTTCTTCCCCCAGCTTTGTGTGCTGAGCATGGTGACACTCATCATGGAATATCCCTTTGGACAGCCGAGGTCAGCTGCCCTGGCTGTGTGTCCTCCCTGTTCACCCCCAGCCTACTCCCTGGTGGGGCAGTCTGAGGGGGTGACTATCTGCMAATACTGCTCAGTGATCACAACAACATCCCTGAAAGTATTGGCAGTTTCCACCCCAAATCCAGAATATGGCCCCAGGAAAACTACTGTGAAGAAATTGAGCTCTATCCAGTCAAAACCAGCACAATAAATTACTCAGAATAGTCTATCTCTGGTTATATTTGTCTGCAGCACTTCGTCTATGTTTTGGCATATCTTAAGTTCTTTTCTTATACAAATATATTGACCATATTCTCTAACTATTTCCAGAAATCAAAGACATCACAGTTGAASTAATTGCATTTCAAGAAGAATTTAATTACAATCTTGGGCTCAGTTTTGCCACCATTTAAGTGGAATTGGTACAGCAGTAGAAAAAAGAGGAGAGAAAAAAAATTAAGGCAGCTTACTGAGTAGGCACAATRTATGAATGCACTTTTTATTATGGACATAACTCCTTATGAAGTCCTTATCTACATTAGCAGATCCATGAGCAAACATGATGGAATGCAGCTGATAAAAAACTAAAAGAAAATTAAAATCTGTTTATAAATAGCTATTATTTTTRTTTCCAGACTGTTTAATGCTTATTCATCCAGTAACTCATTAATTTCAAACAAAGCTATAATAAAGAAAAATGACAGGATTTCACCGAAGTCCTTAAAGATACTGTTATTTTCTGGGAAGAGTTTTCTTTTTTTTTTAAGGGAAGTTTTGCACATATTTTTTAGGTTTCTGACTTTCTCCTAATTGAGATATTTCTGATTTCTAGCTTAAGAATTAAACCAAGAAGGAGAAAATTCAGAGGCTTTGAACAGGAGTGGATAAACCCTTGAGAAATATTAGCAGGAGGCAGAATTTAGTGAGTGAAATGCTTCATTTACTTAAAGGTAGAAGCATTCCAAACCTCCTGGTAATTCACCCTTGTATAGTTGCATCTTCCTCTGCTATTAGACAGAATATATGTTCAGTATTCAATTGAATTTTTMATCTAGTTATTTACATATCACCAAAAATACATATGTATGGACATATAAAAAGTAGTATATAAGGTATTAATATGAAGATGTCCTTATACTTCACCCCTCTCCCTGAATGGGGCTGAACTGGGTTCTTCAGGTGCCCCATGGCTGAGTGTCCATTGCCCACCCTGTCTGAGCTCAGCTCTGGGAATGCTKCAGGAGAAGGAGCTGGCAGCCCCAAGCAGTCCCTGGGAAATACTGGGGGAGTGTGGGGCAGYTTTCACCCCTTCCCTGGAAGCAAGGAGAAAGCAACAATGCAAAGAAGCAATAATAAATCCAWGGAGGCACAAAGTTCAGGAGAAAGAAAGTGTCAACATCATTATTTCTCCGGCTATTTTTACCTTGAGAACCACCCTTGTCATCCTAATGAAACCATCAAAATGTCACATGGAGAAATCTTTTTAACTTCCCACTCCCTGCTTTTGCCCAGGAAGGGCTGTGGTATCACCTTTAAAGACCAGGGGAACATTAAAAGAGTGATAAGAACATCAGAGTAAAGGGGAAGGTACTRGGTATGACTTTTTAATATGATTTTTTTAACATATAATTGGTGAGGCTCTAGTATACTCATCATTCAGCTTGGACTATTGGAGTTGTTACAGTTCAATGGAACAATAGTAAAATCTTTACCCACATTTCCTGTTGTGAATATCCCAGTTCAGTGTAACTAGAATTCTAAAAATTAAAAATAGTAATTTTATAGTTAGAAAACCTTGGTTTTATTTCTTAAGCAGTGCAAACTGCAAGAGTATTATTTGAAAGATGCCAAGGTGCTCTRTCTTCAGAGCTCCAGTGCAAGCTCTGAGGGCTGCCTACAGCACTGAGGCTTGGGAGGATAGATGCTGTTTCTCTGTGAAGGAGTTTGCTTTGGCCCATTAAAACAAGTGTGAGAAATATTGTCAGGAGAACAAAAAAAAAATCAAAGCCACGTTCCAGCTACAGTTCTGGACCTCATGCTTTGATGCTGAGGAAAGAAGGYTTAGTGTTACCACAAATCAAAGGTACTTCATTAACTCCTGCTTTTTATGAGGCTGCTGAGGCAAATTGTACAATATAGTTTTAGACATCATTAACTTTGTGACCTTAACATGAATGTGTTGATACACAATTCGAATTGCATTAGTGAGCAGAGCAGCCCCTACTGTGGAAGTTCATCTTATCTCCCCCTTCCCCCCAAAGTCATTATGAAAGAACACGTGAAGGCAAGTAGGCTTCATGYAAAACTAAGTTTACCTCTGATTTATACCACTCTTTTAATGTTTCCTTCATACCATAAAAAAGCATTTGATACAAATTGGTTCAGGCTAGTGTTTCTGAAACATAACAGTACATCTAAAGAGGAGATAATGTAGCCATGGGGAATTACCTTTCATTTATGAGTGCAAACTCTTAAGAATAGAGCTACCATATTCAAGAGTTTTCAAAGGAAATCATTTGATAGCAGTGTGAATTTTAATTGCACTATTCCCATAGAAGTACTAATTTAGCAACTTAAATGACCTGCCAGCAGCACTGCAAGGAAAACATAATTATAAGAAAAAATTATTATAATAATGATAGACACGCACTTGTTATTTTAAACTGCCAGGCAACCAGTTTCATTAAAACAAAAGAAAAGCAGCACCAGTGGGGAAAGAGTTGAAAATAAAGGTGGTGTGTTGATGGCTTGAGGCTTGATGATCCATTTAGAGCTCTTTCTCATGGAAGGGAATGAGTAATTTGGCTAATGCATGGACGATTTCAGTATGCTGCGTTCAGCTGCTCAAGTGCTTTGAATACCTATGTGTCAAAAAAAAACATACCCAAAAAACCCCAAAACAATTTCTTTGATTTCTTTATCATTTTTGGCCAGATCTTAGAGTTTGGACGATAATTTTCCATTATTTTCAAAATTTCCTCTAGCTTCAATGCAACAGCTTTCTGTTAAGATATAAATGTACAATGTTGGCAGCTCAGAGTTTTTCACCTTTATATTGGATTTGGAAAGGGCAAGAGGCAGTAATCAAAGGAGTAGAAATCCAKGAATGCACATTGTGAAGTCTGCCCTGGTTACTTCAATATGTAAATTGGGATGGAAKACATAGGTCATGTTCTGGCAAATTAGTTTGTCTTCTAATCTGTTGGATTTGTTTTCGCAAGTCAGGGAACAAGAAATAATTGTATTGAAGAAAGAGACAACATCATGCAAGGAGAAGCTGTTTTCATTTTGTGAGAAAAAAATAACATGAACACATTTTTACTTGCCTTCACTCTACCCATATCCTATTTTTTCCCTAATTTTTTTAGCATGTCAGTAATCTTTAAAGYATTGAAATGTTGTTCCAGCTTATAATTTTTGTAATAAAACAAAGATTTTAAATAGTACTGTGGCCAAATACTAAAACCACAGCTGATGCCAACTGTAAGGAATTCAGTACAGAGTCCAATAAATAGAGCAGAGTGAAGTACAGAAGATGAGACGTGATGTACTTTTATAATCTTCCTCTCCTATGACTACTTGGGTATTAGGAGCCATTTTTTATTAAAAATTTCACTAGATAAAGGAAGGGAGAGAATAAACACAATCACATTGTATTTAAACTCTACTGGAGTGCTTTTCTAACCCTTTCTTTAAGAACTTTCAATGAACATTAACTAAAGTTAATGMTATGACTACAAATATGATGGAAACAGCTAAAAACTTCAAATTTATAGAATAAAGGTGAAAAGAACCATGAAGATTATTATAAAATAWGCATATGTCCTCCATGATTCACTGTCAAATGTTCACAAGCATACCAGTATTCCACAGACAAGTTCTTGAAAATCTGTGATCTGGGAAAACCAAACTCAGAGARAAGGTTTGATTAACTGGTGTTAATTCCTCCTCATGGGAGGAATTGTGTTGCACACCACTCACAGATCAACCTGAAATGGTTCTCAGTCAAAAAGTGACCACTCYACAGCCACAGATTCAGGACACTTAGTAAGTTTTTAAGTCTTCAGTTATCACTCTTACTACTTGATTTGCTAATCTGAAACCAACCTCTTGAATTCCTGACTGAGCACTCAGCTCKTCTCAGCACACACCACCTGAGCCTGGGTTTTTGCTTCTGGCTTAGTCAAGCTATTTTCTCCAYCTTGCTTCTCTGACATCTGACATCTTATCATAGGAAAGTTTCCATGGCAGCCAGTGTAAGGCACAACTGAGCCTTGCCATTATATTTGATGGCCTTTTTCTTTGGAGCTTCGATCCAGCCTGCAATATCATTTGTCAGAAAACTAAGCAAGAGCTCAAAAAGAGTTTTGGGCATTTGGAATAGATTTGTGCTTTAGCTATCCTCCTCAATCAAGAGGACAAAATAAAAAAAAAAACAAAAACAAAACCCAGTCACAAACAAATACCAAATAAAACCCCCAAACAAACAAACAACCCCCAAAACATATAGCAAATTAAGCTATTTCTATATACAGCTATAAAATCTTTATTTACAAACAACACACCAGTATATTATAATTTTTTTAGGCTATGAGTGTTCAAGAAAAAAATTATTTGATACAAAGCCTTGGACATTATAAACTTAAGATGCTAAGCCATCTTTATGAGTCTGTAGCTAACTAAGTGAAGAAAAAAACTAAATAGAAAGAAAAGAGGCAATGCATCTGARAAATAATCCCTCTGTAAAATACTGAAAGGAGGAAGTTATCTCCTGCTGTGATAAGTATCACCCTCCAATAAATACAAAATGCACCTCCCCAGAAAAAACCCCATAAACCAAGTCACTCACCTTGACAAATTYTTCTTGTTCATGGATACAATAATTTGCTTAGAATAATGAAGTAACTGGCTAATAAACAATTTATTCTGTAAAAAGTATTTGATACCTGGATGGTTTTGTGATCACATTAATGTACAGAAAGCTGTACATATGTTATGGTTTAGCATAGCTTTTAGTTAAAAAAGGAAATAGTTATCTGCAAGGACCTTAGATTGACACYTAAWTCAGCCAGTGAGAAAGTGAGTTCGTTTTTGTGAATGAGCACATTTATAAAAGCTGGGGATTTTGGGAACTCTGCTGTCTTTTTTCGCTGCTCACTTCGGGAGAGGTAGGAGACAGCCCCAGCTCCCTCCAGCCGGAGGGAGCCGGGGGCCTCCTGGGCCCTGCCAGGCCTGCTGAGCCCTGGGCTAGCACGGGGCATCTGCTAAGGTCAGTGACTCTTGGGCAGAGAGGAAGGCAGARGTGTGTGCTCCAGCTCCACTCGGACTGAGTTCTAGCTGTTAGAGAGAGACTGCAGTGGATTCCCCCCCCCCACCTCCCTCCACTGCTGTCTTGGTTTGAAAGACAGGTGTCTGCTAGGGAAAGCCAGAGCCCTCCCCTTGCAATGGAGAATGCAAAC
Source organism: Alauda arvensis (assembly GCA_902810485.1). Lineage (NCBI taxonomy): Eukaryota > Metazoa > Chordata > Aves > Passeriformes > Alaudidae > Alauda > Alauda arvensis. Next base: position 616,048 of record CADDXX010000344.1, on the reverse strand, counting down.
CCCCTCCCTCCAAATTATTATAAATTTGAAATTAAGGGGCTTTCAGGCAGGAAGATGTGGGAATGGGAATAACAGGTTTTTTTATTAATACATATATATATCTAACAAAGCAAGCGAACAAACAAACAAACAGCTACAGCATTAATAATAAGACAGAACTGAGAACCTTGAGGGACCACAAAAGCCCAGGGCAGTCTGATCTCTGACTCTGAGGCACCAAGCTGTAACGGTGGGAGATCCCGAGCTGGTGATGAGGTAGATGGGCAGTTTCCGCAGTGGTGGCTGGAGCAGCAGAGATGTCCCAGCAGGACAGGGTGCGAGGTCAGCATAGGCAAAACCCTCAAAGCGACGGTGGGACAGGGTTGGAGGAGAGCTCCAGCAGGGCAGGAGGAGAGCTCAGGAATCCCCGGGCACACAAGCAGATGGTGGTAGGTTTCTCAGGAGCGGGGTTGGTGGTGACAGTGAAACTCCTCCTGCAGCAAGTGAACAGCCTGGGCGTCCTCTCCTTGAAGTGCCAAGGGCAAGAGTGCCCAGCCCCTCCATCCCTTTTGCTGCCCCAAATCTCACGTTACCAGGTTCTGTCTTCTCTTCCCTGGCTTCTTTTGGCTTTGGTTAAATACTGATAAGTACTCGGTGGTTCGGTGTCTTTCTTGAGGGAAAAAATTCCAAAAGGGAAAAAAAAAGAAACAAATCTAACCTCCAACACACCCAAAGCAATGGTGAAAGAATTTGGTGTGGGCACAGCAGCATTAAAGATATGATCCAGTGTGACCATTGCCAAGACTCTCTTAGAGAACTCCCATGGCCAGAGATTTTAACTGCTGGCACTGGAGCCCCTTCACAGCAACAGCTCCAGTGACTCCACGGGTCCCATTTCACACCCTTTCCCCGTCAAGTTTCCCACCACTTTTCCTCTCACACTTCGCACCCCTTTGTCTYCTCACTTTTCCTGTCATTTTTCACCTCAYGTTGCTTGAATTTTTTCTCCTTATCTTCTGCAGCCATTTTTCCTCCATCTTTCCCCTATTTTACCCCTCATGTTTCCTCTTCTTCTTCCCCCCCTCACACTTCCTGCCCATCTGTCCCCTCGCWTTTGCCATCATTTTTTCCCCTCACCTTTCCCATCTTTTCTGCCCTTCTGTTTCACACCCTTTCTTTCTCTTATTTTCAGTCTTTTTTGCTTAAGCTTCCTGTCCTTTTTTTGCCTTCCATTTCCCACCCTTTTCTYCCCTCAAGTTTCCCACCCTTTTCTCYCCTCACTGTTCTCTAGCAATGTATTTGCATGAGTTAAGTTATTCTTTGTACCATCCAAACTCCTTGTGATCTTAYCAGGACACCTGCAGTTTTGTTATTCAAACCWCAGGAATCCATCAAGGCTGCTGAGAGAAAAACAGGACTGAAATAAGAAYAAAAGGCCTGGGAACTGACCATTGAGAATGCAAACTTCAGATAGAAGTGGGCTCGGCATGCGGATGGACTCGGACCAAGCAGGTGTCCTGAGGGGTGCATGCCAGCCTCATGGACAGGCTGAGGATCCAATCAAATAATGTGTGTGTGTGTGTGTGAATATGCTAAAATCTATAACTGTTGCTTATTGTAAACAATAAACGGCTTCTGTGAAACCATATTGGTTTGGTGTACAGGGTCCATTTCTCCTGCAACGTTCCCCACCATTTTGTCCCCTCATGTTTCCTGCCCTTTTGTCCCCTCACATTTCCCACCCRCAACTGTTGCTCTTACTCCCTAAGTCTCTCCTCTAGCTTTAACAGAAGTGCTTCCATATGGCTTCAAAAGTGGTGCACTATATCCACAGGTGCAGCTACCTGTGTGGTGAAGTCATTATCACTTCTGTAATCTATTTAAGTAGATTGYTTATTTTATTTATAAAGGCAATAGATTTGTAACAAATACATGTATAATACATATTCATCATACATAGAATTTATATACAAGAGATTCTATATATAATGCCTATATATTATTTACTCAGATTTTTTCATATGCTCTCTATATTCATAATATCTTGTTCACTTACATATATATATGTATATATGTAGAAGGTAATTAACATTCTAAAACTAGAGTTGGTTTCAAAAAGATCTGTAGCTGGTTGGATCCAGGTACACTGACTCCTCTCMGAGGATTTTAGACAGCCAGGTCTGAGCGCCCAGGATCCTTCTCTCTGGCCTGCAATATTTCAGAGTCCACATCAGCCCCCGTGTCTGCACTGAAGKGGCCATGGCAAGGCCCAGGAAGATGAGCGGGTGCATCGGGGGATGTGGCTGTGTGCAGGGGTGCAGCCCACCACAGCTTCTTTCACCTTTGTGCTGACAGATAGACTTTAAATGGATGCAGAGCCCATCCAGAGCCATAGAGCAGCCTTTTCTCTCCTGAGTGACTTGAAAAGATGTGCCAGCAGCTTCCCCAGGACTGGGATCTGGATCTCTCCACAGGCAGCACCTCTGTTCTCACTTTGCCCAGCCTGGGGGAGGCAGGCAGAAGAGCAGAATGGCTGAGGGCAGGCAGCTGAGCCATCTGGCAGGAGCCAGGAGGGG
>CADDXX010000344.1:569315-585489 GCA_902810485.1 Alauda arvensis | reverse complement strand
ACACAACCTTTCAGCTGGAACTAAGTCTGTCTTCAGCCTCACTTACACTGGTGCAAGTCCCCCAAAAGGGTAAAAGGAAAATAAAAATGTTAGCAGTGACCTAGAGTAACAGATACAGACATTCTGCATACATCCTTGCATGCCACACTATGTTCACTGGTTTCTGATGAAAGYAATTCTAAAAATCCTGTAGAATATTAGGAAAAGAGATTAACCRCAACCCCAGTGTGTTCTGTACCCTTTAAGCACACTGGTAAAAATGCTTTATGAGCTGGAAGAGCCACCACTTTTCCTCACCTGGCCTCTGGCATGTGAAAAATCTCATGGTTCTTTTGGCTCATGCCCAGTGGGAGTTCAGGAGTCAGGTTAGTGCTCTATGGGAGCATCATTCGGCAGGAATGCTCCTCTGCATCTTGGACAAGGAGCATGTGCTGCAAGTGGCCCTTCCCAGGGCACAGCCACAGGCTGCAAGTGGCACTTCCAAGGGCACAGCCACAGGCTGCAAGTGGCACTTCCAAGGGCAGAGCCACAGGCTGCAGGTGGCACTTCCCAGGGCAGAGCCACAGGCTGTAAAAGTGGCACTTCTAAGGGCACAGCCACAGGCTGCAGGTGGCACTTCCCAGGGCATAGCCACAGGCTGCTCAGCCCTCCCACCGACCCTCACTTCTCCCCAGAACAGTCTGGCTGTTGTTCAAATGCTGAACAAGGAGAGTGCCAAAAAACGTAGTGCCAAACAAGAGGAGCAAGAGGCAAAGGGAAGAAACTGATGCACAGGAAGCTTCACCTGAACATGAGGGAGGATTTCTTCACTGTGTAGTGACTGAGCACTGGAAAGGATTGTCCAGAGAGGTTGAGGAGTTTCCCTCACTGGAGATATTCCAGGAAAACCCTGTGCCATGTGCTCTGGGATGACCCTGCTTGAGCAGAGAGGTTGGACCAGATAATTCACTGTGGTCCCTTCCAACCTGACCCACTCTGGGATTCTGTGAAATGATGATTATTCTTATATGAAATTCTTTACATGCCAGCCAGACTTGTTTCCTCACTTTGTCTTGATTACTTTATCAATTATCAACCAAAGTGGAATAATTAAARGTAGTAGGAAGCATAGAGATAGCATAGGAAAGGAAAAAACAAAGAAGCAAAGTAACAAACAACTTACATGCACAAACATATGGAACACTTTTTCTCAGACTGCATTTKTTCCAGAACTCTAATTTCCTAGAAGACAACCACTTGTTTTTAGAATTTCCTTGGTTATCAGGAATCACTAGTGGACAAAGTGTTTAAAAATTTTCAATTTCTTGGCATCCAGAGTCACATCTAGAGCTGCCATTACACGTCAAATATTGAGCTGTCCTTTCTCCAGAGGTGACCAAACCTTCTAACAGCAAGAAGATGATAAAGAAACCATAGCACAAAGAAATCCCATCCAAAACCTGGTAATACTGAGTGATGTTCTAGCAATACCCAGAGGAAGAAGTCTACATATTGGAGAGAAAGAACTTGAGGCAACTTTGATTCAGTCCAATRCATAAAGAAATCAGTCTTTGGGTCAGGCTCCTAACAAACCAAAGGAACAGAGTGCCCAGGACCACCAGTGTTTGCAAAATGTGGTGTTTTTCTAACCTTCTGTGAATGCTGTGCATACAAAGAGAGCTTGTAGTTTGGACAGTGAAAACAAGAGATTGTTGTCACTTTACATTGAGAGCATTTATTAAAACTGCAATTCTTTCTGTTTTTGTTTCCCCCACATGTATTCATCTTGACCTGAAATTCATTTAGTTCATGAAGCTGAAAGCTTCTTAAGCAGCCATTTCTGMAGCATTCATACACACCAATGGATCTTCAGAGTCATCCTTTCAGGCAGTTCAAGTCTTTAATGAAATGTTCACGCGCAGGAGCTCTCTATCACAAAGGYTTTGTGCAGCAGTCATAGAGAACACCCATTTTCTGAATCTTGTAAAAGTTCAGATGTATTTGAAGTGGAGTAGGGCAGGCAGAGCACCAGATCCCTGGGGATGTTTGAATCCAGCTATTCAAGTTCTAGGTGATTAGACTATCTCACTTCAAAGGCTCAGTAATGTATTCTCAGTATCACTGTAATGTAACACACTACTTAAAAACCAAATCCAATTGCAATCTTGCAAAACAAGATAAAAAATTCCACACAAAAATGAAATTCCATACAAAAATCAGTTTGAAATTGCTGTCACAGTGACTCCTCTCTTCCCATTAAGGCTAAAGCTGGGCATCTTCTATGTCTTAAGAAAAATTAAGTTATAGGACTTGAACATCTAGACAAGTTACCTTGGCACATACTCAATAAACCTGTTTCAATGTAGAAGAATCAGGTCTGTAAACTTCTGATAAGTCTATAATAAAAGCATCCTTATATCAAGTTTAGGTTTACAGCTGCCTTTTTCTTTCCATGTAAGAAAAGGCTCAGAAGGTCAAAAAAGTCTGAGAAGCAGAACATCTTCCCATGCGGATATGATCATTCACAGACTGTCAGCTACCTCAAAGAATGGATAACACTGATATGTGGAGACCAACAGCTGCATAATCTTCTGCTTAAAACAGCCCAAAATGGATCATTCCTGGGAGGAAAAGGCAGCTGACTTTAATCAAGAAAKRCCAAGAAACAAAACAAGAAACTTARCAAATGAAGAAAGATGCTATCACAACGAGGCAAATTGAAACAGTTTCCTAGCTTTCATGACCTACCTAAAGGCTACATAAAATTTTACACGTGCAAGAAATTAAGAACTGCCCACAAGTAATGAGAATAAAGAAAGACTGGAGGTTCTGGGCATCAACAGAAAAGCATTTCTGCTTTAGCCTGGTTTTGACATAATCACCTTGTGTAGCCCTCTGTTGTCAGTAAATTGGAGGCAGAAAATATGCATAAATGCTCTTTGAAATAACAGACCAGACCTGCTTACTGGGGAAGAAGAGAAATTTTGTTAGTGCTTTCTCATTCTTTTCTTTGTCCAGTGAAGAGTATTTTCTGATCAAAATAATGAGATACCAAAAGTTTGCAATCCAATATTAAAAATAAATATTTCTACCAATAAAGTATTATAAAAAGGAAACAAACATTAAGAAAACCAGAATTACARTYTCCAAATAAAAACAAAGATCTTATWCCTATAAAAAACTTTGGTTTCTCATTTCGCTGGGAAAACCAGGGAATTTTGTTCCTAGTTCAGCCCATGTAAAATAAAATATATACACATACATGGATTTCCATAACTCCTGTGCGAGACTGGAAATGAGACTTTTGAAATCATCTACAATGAACATTTATTTCTGGGTGATATGTAAAAGACATTTAAATGCACAATTTTAGCAAAGTAAGTACAAGAACTCAGTCACAACAGCTTCATTTACTGATACAAATTTGTRTGCATTGTGTTAATTACTTATTAACAGGGGTTGAAGTGCTGTGCAACAAATSCCTGTTTGTCTGCCCTTTATCAGCCTCTTGCTTGACAAAGCCATTTTTCCTGTGAGGCTCCAAATAGTTTCAGCTGCCTTGTGAAGAAGGGAATCGATAGCTTAAATTTTAAATTAAATTTTAAATTAAAAAAMCCCTAGTTTTAGGCTAGTCCTTTAAAAATGAATAACAAGAATTTGAAATATGGTTTTGAAGGCCAGACCAGTGATGGAYACCACAGCTCAGTGATTTCCAGGACTTGGCAAGATGCAAGGTTTGCACAGAAGCTCAACTCCCTCATCTCTCTATCAACAAAGATTTACCCAGGCAATCCACACTAGGTTTGCACCTGAAACTTAGCAGGGTTATCCAATGAATTTTCTTCCACTTCTGCTTTTGAATCATTTGCCAAACCACGGATTTCCAGGATTGGAAGGACTGATGGACTGCTCTCCTTGCAGCCTGAAACTCTGTTCCCAAGTCAAGCAGGGTGCTCCCAGATCCTCAGGATGTGTTTTCCTGCCAGCTGTGCACATTGGCTGGAGACTTACAGGCACAGCATACAGGAGAAAACCTGACTGTTTTATTTCTGTTCATCTTTTCTGTTCAAATGGTGGTGTGATAGGGAGACTCAAAAGACTCACTGGAACCAGTGGGATCTTCACTGATGTCCTAGTGAGCAAGAGTTGTTAGCTTTGGTTTTTTTGAAATAAAAAAGATTATCTATTTAGCATTTAGCTATTCTAAATAGATATATATCTACATCTAAGATGATTTAATGAAGAAAATACTATGTTGCATAATATTTTCTCATGCTGAAGGAAGATCCTAATGGAAATAATTTAAAGTTCAACAAAAATAACATAGACTCAAAAAAAAAAAGAAAAAAAAAGAAAAAAATTCCTCTTAGAGAGATAATGGGGGTAGTTAGGGTAAATCACTATCCTGTGATGAAATGAGATATTCTCTTTTATTTTTTTATTATATTTGAAATTATATTTGTTATATTTGAAACTTTCCATTGAAGAGAGAAATGGTAATAGATGTTTCTTTCTTGTGAGAAGATTTACTGGAAGGGCTCTTTTAAAATCCAGAATTATGAGGATACTTACCAAACACTGCAGTGTTAGAAAATATCTCAGCTATCTGATGGAATGAGCCAGTGTTACATTGCTTTTATTTCCTAGAAATCACAGTTCTGAACAGCAATATTGTTATGTGGTCAGATTAATTAAATTACTTAGGAATTACAAACATGAACTGTTTATTAGATTAGGTTTTAAAGCCTAGGTCATTAGGGAAACAATTCAGATGACATTTTTTATTACCTGATAATGCAAACATTACTGACATTTTGAAACGGATTTGTTAGGTTGTTTTAACTTAATTTACCACATTCTTGTCATTCTGATTGAGTTAGTTATTGCTCTTAATATCAGATACTTACCAACATGATTGCCCATTGTGATATCTGACACATCTTTTTGTTGGTGGTGCTTTTAATTCCACCCAAGAAGGAATGCACTGAAGGCAYAAATAAGATTAAAAYTAGAAAAGCAATATATCACAAAGATTTATTTGCTAAAAAATATCAGCCTCAAGTGGGCAAATGAATGAAGCAACTAAACACATTACTGAATTAAGCAGTTCATTCCTWACACCTTCTTGTAGTGCTTTGTCCACAGAAATGTGCATTTTCTGATTAATACCATGAAACCAAACGCAGAATAAAAGACCCCAAACARACCCATAAAGGATCACTTGCAAAGCACATTTTGCTTCTGCAATAAGTACAAAAGTGTAAAAAATAGCTGTAGAATAAGTCAGACATTTAGTTTTCCAGAAATGAAGTATTTTATATTACACTGGAGTTRAAACAACAGGATATTAAACCCATTCTTTTTCTCAGTTTGTATTCAATTCTGCAAAGCCACAGAACACACATGATAATKCTTTTAAAGTTCTGGAAATCACTGAGTGGAAATTAGAAGTAAAATAAATTATGAATTATAAATTCTTCTGTGATCTTTTCAGTTTGACATTTAGAAAATGTGATACAARACAAATCCCGAAGAAGGAATTCCATGTGAATGGTGCCAAGGCATTTTTTTTATTCAGCTAAGCTCCAGGAACCTTTTATTCCTTATTTCACCTTACATCACCACCATTTKCTGATGGAAAATGAGAAACAGCATCATAAGTAAATATAAATATTGTTTTTAAATAAGGAAAAGGTATTCTAATCATTTAGGGACACTAATGGATGCCCAGCCATGCTGAACATGACCTAGCTTGAGCCAAGGTGGCCACTGGCACCTGGCYTGTATCAGCAATAATGTGGCAGCAGGACCAGGGAAGGGAAAATCCCGCTGTGCTRGGCACTGGTGACACCACACCTCAAATCCTTGCCCAGGTTTGGATCTSTCACTGCAAGAAAGACAYCGAGGAACAGGGCTGGGGAAGGGTCTGGAGCACAAATCRGATGAGGGGGAAGCAGCTGAGGCATCTGGGTGTGTTTAGCCTGGAGAAAAGGAGGCTTGGGGGGACTTTATTCCCTACAGCTCCCTGAGAGGAGGGTGGAGCCAGGTGAGGGGGCACTCTGCTCCCAGGTGTCCAGTGACAAGGGGAAATGGTCTCTAGTTTTGCCAGGGGATGTTCAAGCTGAATAGCAGAAATAATTCCTTCATGGAAATGGTTTTCCAAGTTTGTTACAGGCTGCCCAGGGAGGTKTTGGAGTCACCATCCCTGGAGGTGTTCAAAAAGCAATTGGATGTGGCACTTGGTGCCGTGGTCTGGTTGACATGGTGGTGATAAGGAAAAGTTGAATTCCATCTTGGATGTCTTTCCCAACCCTAAATGACTCTGTTATCACATGTGGCWCTAGGCTGAGTTGCAGAAGTGCCAGCGTTCCAAGTTGGACTTCCAATGTGGACATGTCACAAATACCTAAAGCTGTGTCCTTATTGGTCTATTTGACAAAATTAGAGCAAGACTCCTATGACTGCTGAGATAATGAATTCACCTTAAAAAAAAAATAAAATCAGCTAAGAACCATTTCTATCTAGTTTATTTCTGAACTAAAGGATCACGTTTTAAGTCTATCATGACTGGCTCTCTGTCCTTGCATTTCTGTGCCCTCACCTGGTTCACTTGGTAATTCTAGTGCAGTGAAACCTGCAGTCTTTTCAGGCTGGTTCCTGCTCCCCTTTTCAGCAGAAATGCCATGTGTCTGGRCCCCATGAAAGTGCTAATTGAGGACATATCTTAAAACACAATAATACCACACAGTTGGGTTAGATAGAAAAGTGATTTTTAAAGAAACCATTCTCCCTGTACATGAGAAAACAAAACAAATAAAAAAATCAAAAACAAAACTAAATTTTGTCCTTTCACTTCACATTTTCTAAAATTTTAAAATTGGACCACTTTGAAGACTGCTCACTTACTCTCTGATAAATTGGGAGTGATTCTTTTAAAAATGTACAAACCATGAAATCACTTCAAGATGTCCTGGCAAGCTTAAATTCCTTTACTAGACAAATGATATTGCAAATATCTGTCTAAATCTCAGGCAAATGTAAAAAGCTTTAAGCTTTAAAATGTTCATAACAACAGGAGGTCCAAAGTCAGTTATTTTATTCTGTTTTGAGTATGTGGGAAAACATTTGAGTATGTGGGAAAACAAAACAAAAACAAAACAAAACAAAAAAAAAAACCAAAAAAAGAGGGACAAGGGAGTAGCCACAAACTTACTAAAAGCAGCAAATACCAGACTGTTCACAGAACCCTGCCAGCTCTTTACAACCTTTGAGTGGGATGACCCAGCTTATTCTACTCAAGTGTGAGTGTCCATCATGCCAGTTCTAAAAACTTTCATGAGTCACTGACAAGARGAATAGTGAACACTTGTGAGAGAGATTTGACAAAGGACAGAGAAAAAGAGTCTAGACAACCTCTTTTTATAAACATTATTATTCAGTTGTACTTCAAGGCCAGAAAACAGCATGAACTCCTCTGTGTCATGTATTATAAATAACAAACTTTCTGAAAAGAAAAAAAAAAATCTGCCTAAAAGACTCAAGAAAATAACCCTGTGCAGGTTTTTTTTTGTTTGCAAAGGCTAAGGGGAAAAAAAAAACCTGACAAAATAACACAGTAACAACTCAACACCTTTAAGAATCCCCTTTGCTGCTTAAAATGGAGTTCTGTAGCAGTTCTCTGTAGAAGCATTATCATATTTTGAAGTGCATTAAGTACTGCTCTCCTCTTTTCGTGTGACAGGAGTTGCAAAAGCTCAGATCAGCTCAGGCAGAAGATGCCTCAGATTCAGTCCAAGTAAATCCCCCTCACTCCAGACCTACAGCTGCCCAGTGCCTCTGTTATTCCTCAGGTCTTATCCTGGGGACCTCGGCCCCGGACAACTGCTTGGGAAGAGCTTAGGACATGCTTAAGGAGCAGTGCATAAAGGTCACCTAGAACTAGTCCCACTGATGTTGCAGCCATAAACACTGAAAAAAACCCAAAAGATTTCCTGCAGCAAGCCCGGAACGAACTCCAGATCAAAGAAGGACAAAATCCCACTTCCTGATACAACCCTACAGCTTCAGCCATGTGGGAATAACAGGTGGGGTGGGGTGCACACTGGGGTGGGAAATGTCTAATCAGTGAAAGAACAGGAATTAGTTGCGGCAAAGAAAAGAAAATTGTGATTTGTTTCTTAAATATCATCCCTTAGTGTTGAGATATCTCCTTAGCTAGATGAGTCTCCTTTCTCTGTTTTGTAACATTAACAACCATCTCACATGAACTATACATCTCCACTAAATGACTCACAAATGAAGCAGGTGGCAGACCCCAGCAAAGCCAAGCACTGGAATGAACCCTTGAGAAAAAAAAAAAAAAGTTTTTTTTTAAATGCTAGGGAAGAAAGAAATCCCATGCAGTGAGAAAACCTTGCATCACATGGATGACTGGTATCACCAACCCCAGAAACAGCTGCTGAAAGATCCTATAGAAAGAAATGGATATATTTAAGAGAAGGTGCAATTTCAGTCCATCAGAAGGACAATCCTTGTGCACTCCTGAGGAAAGGTACACAACAGATCCCTGCTGGAATYTCAGCTGAGCATTTCTTGACAGTGCCTACTGTTGTCCTGGCAGGCGCTGGAAAAGGGTTGTTGGAGAAGAGAAATCTGAGTGGGAATGAAATATTATCTTGAAGAGGAGAGGGCAAAAACACTGCAGCAAGTGCCTTTTCCAAGAATGTCTGCAGGTGGTACCCTGGAACAAGAGACACGGGACAGAGGGGAAGCAGTGCACGATGTGAGGCACCACAAAGAAATGTTTTTGTGTACTTGAAGGATTAYTTCAGCCATCACAGGATGACCCTATTGGCCAACCCCCATCTCAAAACAAGAAAAGTGTTTTCTCTTTGAAAACAAGAAAGCACTATTGTTCTGCCGAGTCACTAAAGCTATCGTTATTTATTATAAGAGGGGGGAAAGAAAGAATAAAAACTGATAAGGAGGTTGAAAAAAACGAAAGTGCCTGAGTCTGTTCATTAAAGCACATTTTGGTGAATGATACAATGCTACTGCTGGCAATGGGCATTCAGCCACTCACCAATCAATATCAAATAGTTGTGTCAGAGTCTTTCAATCAAACATTTAAAGGGCTTGAGGGAAAAAACCTGTCCCCTTTCAGAGACAAATGATGCTGCAATCACCATGGCAACCAAAGCCCTCTGTCATGTGTGACACAGAGGATTGTTACTGACTGTCCCATGAAGCCTTTTGCCACTGCTTTAGATCACAGCTTTTGTCTTGATTTGTCAGGGAACAGTCAGACACACCAGAAGGGTGCACCTAAATGGTACAACAGGGCTTAGAATGGCAACACAGAGCCATAAGTACTTGCATCAGCCCAGTGATGGGTCATTTCCTGGTTGAAAATGTTAACAAGTCAGTGATTCCACAGTAAATAATGCTGCCCAGTACCTATTAACCAAGTCCATGGCAATGCAGTGTATCTGACAGCAACAACATTTTAAATGCAAGGAGCAGGAGCATAAAGGGGATGAGGAAAAAGAAATAAGAAAAATATATTTCTAGTCTGTTTATGGTGAAAATATCACAGGCATTAATTTCTGTTAATTTTCCAAATAAAATAATGACAAGACCCAAATAGTCCTTGAAGGTCTGTCACTGCACACCTTGAAACAGCAAGGACAATTTCTCCTATTTTAAAATTACTTTTTACCTCTAGTGTAATGAAATGTCTGACAGAGTAAGAACAGTAGCCAGGCAGGTCACCAAAGGAAGAGTGTCTGCTTGCAACAGAGTCCACTCCAATTCTGACTTTTGGCAGCCTGAAGCTTTAACTATTAGAAACTGTCATTATACTAAAATATTTCCTGGAAATATGAGTTAAGGGGGTGAAATGTGTTCCTTCAGATACTGAAACTTCTGACTAAAATTCTTTCTCAATATAAATTAAACAAGTCAGAGTCATAGTGTAGAGAGACATGGAGTATTTATTTACACAAAGGATGGACAAACTTAGTATGCCCAAAATACATATCTAGTAAGGCACTGGAAGTGGAAGCTGTCAGTTTTGAGATAGCAATTATTGAACTGCCTGGCTTCCTCCAAAAGAACCAACTGGCTGCTTTTCAAAAAGATTTCTACATTTCAATTATTTGTAGTCCGAGCTGTGATATCACAAATATTATATAAACCAATGGTGGTTTTGAGCCATAAGAACTCCTGCTAACATTTATTACACAAGGCAAACAGCATGTTAGGTGAAATAAGCTATCACTTGTAACTTTGACATAGCTCAAATCTGTTCAAGTAGTCAGTGCTTCCCCAAGCCATTCCCCCTCACTTCCTCCTAAACAGCAGAAGCAAATCCTCTTGGCTTATTTGTCAGAATAAAAAAAAAAAAAAAAATTTAAATCAAACCCAGGCTTCTCAGAGGCTAAATTATCACATGCTGTTGCATTAATTAAGGGACAGAGATTCCTCAAATGCTTCTTTAGGTCTGGGTGACTTGGAAGCACAAAAGGCCCTTCAGGCAGCTCTTTCAAAAGTTATCTCCCTCTCTCACCATGGCAGTATATCCTCTATCACATAAATGCTCCTTTGCCTGCCTGTAGTGGATTAAAAACTTATCTCTGTTGARCAATGCTGTAAGATTTCTTAAACTGCCTAACATCTCTCCTCACCCCCTTCCCCAAGCACGGGCACAGACAAACATTTGTTGCTGTGGATTTAGAGGGTGGTGATGTAGCTGGTCATCATCTGCTCACCCAGAAAAGGAGTGTGAAGTTTGGGGTCTGAAGTAAACAGTGCAAAAAAACTGCAAGTGCTTAATGCAGCTGACACTGCAAAGGTTTCAGAGGTGCAGGGAGACAAGGCAGTACAAGATCAGTATGCAGTGCCAATAACTGAGACAGAAAAGAGAACCCCTTGCTTTCTGCTCYCATTTTTATCAAATTTCCAGTTAGTATGTCAAAAATGTCCTTATTTTGCAACATTTGTTTAATGTGAAAATTTCACACCTCCTTCAWGCTTGCCTCCAAAAGTAACCAACCTGCTTTCTCAATGTTTTAAAATGAAATGAAGGATTTTTGAGCTATTTCTTAACAATAACTAATTTCATTTTCATGACATTTAGTAGCTACACTGTCACTAGCCAAGAGGACTGTTATTTGTGAATGTCTTCACACAGAGCCATGGAGTCCTGCCTGTTCCTAGACTGCTCTTTTCCTTAGGTCTCAATAMAGATTTTATTTGTATATCTTGGGGAAGTATTAGTTTATAGGCTTAGAAATTATACAACATGTCTTAAAAAAAAAACCCTTTCAGCTTCATAAGAAGTCTGCTTTATAAAACAAAATATAGAGCTGTAATACCTGAGTGTTTTTTATCTCAGTCATTATAATAGAAAAAGAGCTTCAAATTACACTTGGTCTAAGACAAAAAAAAACCTTTGCATGCCACAGGTATTTTAGGACTGACATTTAAAAGAAGCCTACTGATATTGACAACTTCCTATTTCCTTCTTTGCCTTCACATGAAAAAAAAAACAGCATTATTTCCTAACTTAGATCCCCTCACAAAGGGAATCTCAGTATTTTCAATAACAACCAAGGTGTTTGGCATCTCACATGATGAGATTTTTTTACCTCTTATTCCCCTGTTTACTTTTTAGTGATACTGGCTGGGGAAAAGAAATCAGCAGAGACTTACTTCCATCAAACAGGGAGTAAATCCCCATCCTGAAACTCTCCTCACTGCAAATTCTGCAGCTCAGAGTCAATATTAATCACCACACCTCATAGTAAAACAAAGCTCTAATCCAAAATGCTTTCACTGTAATAGATAAACCAAAGCTAGGATAAACAAACAGCTAAAAATTTAGGGTTTTGTACATGGAAGGATAACTTCAAAGTCATCCAGGGTGTGACATAACCCATACCTGCATATTCCTCACACTCTRGTCCCTCTCCAGTTACACTGTCAGCCAAAACAGAAACCAGGCACAAGCTTATCTCCCTCCTAAGGCAAAGTCTTATTAGCACACTAGGACTACTTAACCCTCAATTCCTCTGCTCAGGGAGTTCCTCTTGGCTGCAGTTAATTCAGGGTAGGCTAATGAGCAGAATATGCCAAAGCTGTCAGTGTGAATCAATTAACATCTGCCTCTGGATCTGCAGCACCTGCTAGCAGGCTGGATTAGTGCAGAGAGCCAGCTCTGCTGTCCCAGGGTGCTCAGAAGTGTCAGGGCACATTAGAGTTTTAAAGCTGCTTTCAGCAGGAGGTGCAGGTGGGAAGTGGGCTGTGTATCCCCTCTTGGCAAGTGTCTGGGAATGGGCATTACTTTCTGTAATAAAGTATCYTGCCAAAAGAAAGAGGAGCTCATTAATGTGCTTCTCTTTTCATCTAGGAGCAGGATAACTGGCACTGCTGCTCTCACCTCTCTGTCAATAAGCTTTTGGATGCTCAGTGCAAGCTCTGCAAGTCAGGGCAGTGGAACTCCTCTCTCTGCTTTTGCAGATCTGTATATGTCAGCACGGGTGCTGTGTGAGTTTCTGCTCAGCCACTGATGGTTCTGCAAGCCAATGTCATGAAACACTACTTTGCCAGGCTGGTTATCATTTGGAGCAGGCTGGAATGGGTCTGTGCACGATGGAATTAGCACAACAGGCCCACTGCAGATCACCATGAAGGTCTGTAAGGTGACCCTGCACGAGTAGAGGACACAGCATCATTTCCTTCTAAGCTTCTTACATCTTCTATCTGATAAGTACAGCCCCAGATCATCTCAGAGATACAGATAATACGTTATTCACTATAATTTCCTTCCTTACAAATTCACTCTTTAACAATATTGTATTTCTGCAGTTTTCCCTTCTTCAAAATTTCTCTTTATTTTCAAATTTCATTTTCCCCCATCTTTTCTGTCCAAGTTTCATGTGACTGCTGTGCCCATGTGAGACTACTGAGTCTGAGGYGACTCTATCAAGCTTTTCTGTTACTTCTCACTGAAGTCTGATCATTTTCTGCTCTGGGCAAGTTTTGTATTTCTCCAAACCTCAAACCTCAAACACATACTGAAAWCACATCTGATGTATTAATTGTAAATTCTGCAACTTGACTCCAGACTTTACTCTTTGTAAGATTGCTTCTGRTACATAATGAAAATGAAAGTGGCTTAAAATTGCCGGGTATATTATCCAATGTAAAATGCTCATGTTGTGGTAAATTGATTGGAAAGTATAAAATGTTTTTTCTGATTTTTTGTTATCTTTCCTTGCTAATATCATMAGCAGTCATAAATCCTTCTGAAAAGATGCCCTCAGACAGGCATATTCCCCCAGACAAATCACAAACATCCTCATGGCAGTATATATATATTTCTCTGTGTGTGCAATATGAGAGCTATGAGAACAAGGAAAATGAATTCTCTTTGTCTAAGGGATTAATTCCTTGACTCATGCTCAGCTGGTCCTATTTCTGAATGATACAATCATGTCTATAGTTCTCCTATGTCTGAAAATTATCTCTTCATAGAAGGCACACAGAATTCAGAGGAAGAAAAATGGCTGGAAGCCACTAAATCAGTCATTAAATGTTTTTCTTTAGCATTAAATTAATGAATTTATTAGGAARGAGAAAACCCCACTAAGTTGGTTGTGCTTCTTTGTCCAGATGTGAGGTTTTAAAACATTTCTATGGGACGTCACATTCTCTAAGGTAAAAGTGGTGTTAATGTCTGTAAGCCACAAGGTTTTCAACAGCAAGGTGAACATACCAGCTCTCACTTTAGTGACTCTCCATATCAATAGGAAAGTTTCCTCAGCTGTGGGAGTTATAATTTTGCTGCCAGGTGTACARATGACACATGATTTTTTGAGTGGAAGCTTGTCAGATTCTCTCAAATTCTTGTTACCATATTTTAATTAATCCCTTTCTTTCATTTGAGTCTTCACAAAACCCTCTGGGGTTTTTTGTGTCAGTGTTGGCTGCCTTTGAGAGTGTTTCCATGTGTCCTGGATAATGTWGGTCCTGAAGTTGAAAGGATTATATGTGCCTTGCACTGATATTTTTTTATTATTCTAAGTGTATTCTAAACTCAGATTCAGCATTTCATTGCTGGATTCTTTCCAGTCCTTTATAAACATAGTTATTTCTCCATTCTGTGCCATTTTGATGTTTCAGTGACACATGAAAATCATGTTTTAATTTAATTTCTAAAGACCTGTTTATGTTCAAGAGGTTTTTAATTTTKTKGGGGTTTTTYTATATATCAAATATTTGTCTCAAGCTCTGTGCTGCGCTTAAAATATTTTAATGAAAAAGAGGTTTAAATTATTTCTGYCTGKRCCTTTTGGTGATGAAKAGGGCTACATCCAGTTGGKGGCTGGTCASTAGTGAAGATAATCAAGGTTCAATACTGRGGCCAGTCCTGTTTAATGTATTTCTTGATGACCTGGATGAGGGGGTAGAGTGCTCCCTCAGTAAGCTCACTGATGRCACCAAGCTGGGTGGGAGTGCTGGGRAGGGAAGAAGGCTCTGCAGTGGGATCAGGACAGGCTGGATCCATGGGCTGAGGCCCATGTTGTCTGAGCTTCAACAAGGCCAAGAGCTGGGTCCTGCCCTTGGGTCACAACAACCCCAGGCATTGCTACAGGCTGGGGACAAAATGACTGGAAAGATTCTTGGTGAAAAAGGACCTGGGGGTGCTGGTTACAGCAGTGAACAGGAGCCAGCTCTGGTGGCCAGGAAGGACAGTGGCACCTGGCCTGGATCAGCAGTGGTGTGGCAGCAGGATCAGGGCAGGGATTGTCCCCTGTGCTGKGCATTGCTGAGGCCACCCCTCAATCCTGTGTCCAGCTCTGGGCCCTCACTGCAAGAAGGACWTTGAGGGGCTGGAGCATRTCCAGAGAAGGGAACAGAGCTGGGGAGCATGAGCCTGGTGAGGAGCAGCTGAGGGATCTGTGAGGCCCCAGCCTGGAGAAAAGGAGACTCAGGGGAGACCTTCTCACTCTCCACAAGTCCCTGACAGGAGGGGGGAGCCAGGTGTGGTCAGGCTCCTGTCAGGCAGCTGATATCAGGCTGAGAGAATGTAACCCCAAGGTGCACCTGTGGAGGTTGAGGTTGGACATCAAAAAGGATGTCTTCAGTGAAAGGGGGGTCTGGCATTGGAATAGGCTGCTCAGGGATGTGGCAGAGTGACCATCCCTGGAGGAGTTCAAGAAACAACTGGACACAGCACTTTGTTCTGCAGTTTAGCTGACACAGCAGAGGTTGGACTTGAAGAACTTGGACATCTTCTCCAGCCCCTATGATTCTATAATTATAACAACTTTCTCAGGGGTATCTTAGCACAAAGAAATTCCTTGATGTTTCATCAGTCAGTTTGGGACATGTTAGAGCTACTGTCCTTCCTATTCAGCCTACAAATTTGTTTTCTTTCTCTGAAAAATGTATTTTGGCACTAAATATCAGAATGAGCATCACCCAGATCTGATCCCTTTGTCATGGTTGCCTCTCTGGCTGACAACTGAGCACTGCAGCCAATGGTTCATTCCCACACAGAGGGGTGGGGGGGAGAATTGGAAGAGTGGGAAAACTCATGGTTTGAGTTAAAGACAGTTTAATAGGCATATTCCAAGTTGTGCCCTCAAGCAAAGTGTCAGGGACTGAAAAGGTCCAYGCCTCAAATATTGTTATGAAATTTTGCCCATTATAGCAAAAATTGTAAAAAGAAGCTACAACCACAGAAACCTCCTTGAGGAACTTTGGACTGTAAGTTCAACTGCTGACATTAGATGAAGGGAAAACTCATTCTGCAATCACCTCAGGGCCAGGAGAAACAAACAAGACTGAGGAGAGAAGAATGTTTCCACAACAAAGCCAAATGCAGCAGGGATTCTTCCCTGGCTGAGTTTGGGGTGGGGGAGACCACAGCCTGCAGAAGCCAGGTGTACTCTCCCCCAAAGTGAGGTGGGGAAGGAGGTTCTGGGTGTAACCTCTGGTCAGAGGCAGTGACCACCCATYYTCTCTTACACCAACTGGCCCAGCTGTGGAACCCCCRACTCCACAGGCCACATACATGGGMARTTCACGTGAGAGGCAGCTGAGTCCATCAATGACCCCCCAAAGTGCTCCCCAGAATAATTCCTGAAGCCTTGCACCACAGGACAGCGGGTGCTGCAATAAACCCAGT
>CADDXX010000344.1:558924-568985 GCA_902810485.1 Alauda arvensis | reverse complement strand
CCTTCCTTCCTTCCTTCCTTCCTTCCTTCCTTCCTTCCTTCCTTCCTTCCTTCCTTCCTTCCTTCCTTCCTTCCTTCCTTCCTTCCTAGTAAAACCCAGACTGTTGATTTTGGCATGTAGTCTCATTCGCACCCTAATTTGGGCAGAGGCATTTCTAATAACTTTAATAACTGGATCATGACACAAAGCAAAACAAGGAACTGATTCACTGCTTCCCATGGGCACACAGGTGTTCAGCCAGGAGAACAGGGCTCCATCACACATAATGGTGACTTGGGAAGACAAACACCATCCCTCCAAATGTCCCCTCTTCCTTCTTCATCCCACTTTATATGTTGGGCTTGATGGCATATCCTACAGAATACCCTTTTGGTCAGCTGGGGTCACCTGTCCTGGCTGTGCCTCCTTCCAACTCCCTGTGCACCCCCAGGCCACTCTCTGGTGGCAGCCTTGATTCTCTGACCAAAGCCCAGCAAGAATGAAAAGATTCCTGTGTTATCAACCCTGCACAAACCCAAAACACAGCCCCATACAAGTTACCATGAGGAAATTGAACTCTACTCCAGTCAAAACCAGCCCACTCTCATGAGGATTTGCAAGCGTATCTTTGGATACAAGCATTGGACCTGGCAAATGTTACTGGTAGCAGAAACACAATCTCTTTTTTCCTAATTTTTAAAGTTCTTTCTTCCTCACTGATCATAAGTGCTGGCAATAGAAGAGCACAATGAGTTGGTGTTAAGGGCCAAGTCCTACAATCACTGTTGCTATTTCTCCACACAGCAGAGAGGTTTTACTGCAGTGGAACACAAAGCATCCCCTCTGTGAGCAGAAAGGCTGTTAGATTTTGAGGCTGTATTAAGGTAGTCTTTCTTAACATCAAAATCATCTGAGGTCAAGAGGGCAGAAAAGGAGCTATTAGCAAGATCATTGCAGCTTCTTGTTTCTGCAGCAATTTTCTAGGAGCAATTTTTGTGTGCCTTAGCTTTCCTTGTTACTGGGGGGGGGGGGTTGCTGCCCTCCCTCCTCACAGGCACTGCAGCCTTTGATTGCTCAGACAAAGAATCCACTCTTTGGCTGCAAGTGTTTAAAGTCTTTGATATCAAGCAAGCCAAGAAAACTAATGCCTAACTGAATCAATCTCTCAGCTGCAAAATGAAAAGCAGACTAGATTAGAATGGAAAATAAGAGTAGAGGTGACTTTAGAGCCATGACTCACCCCCCCTCTCTCTGCCCCTGTTTTTGTCAGTGGGAAAACCATAATTTGCCTTCATGTTCTCCAGTGGCCAAAACATGATTTATGACCATTTTTTAAGTGTATTTATGGATATGCTCATGAAAGGTGCCACACTGACAGCTTGCTAGGCTCTGCTCTTCTATTAAAATACATTCAGAGCAATGGCAGTACCTTTTCTTTTTTTTTTTTTTTGCCTGCTTTCCCATTCTGCTCCAACACCTGATATCTGTTCAGTGCTGCACAATGTCCCTTCATTCCTGAATAAAGCTGTACTTAATAAGAGTCAAAAGACTTTCAGGAAGACTCTACCCTAATAACCCTGATGCCAGTGGAAGTTTTCTCTGCAAACATGTTCATCCTTTATGGCACAACCAAAACAGGCTGGAGATAATGGTGCTTTCATGGAAGAAAACTGCAAGAATATCTGCAGTGCAGGGTGAGATATTCAAATTCTGCAGCATATAGCAGTATTACTGGAATAGCAGTTCCTGTGTTCCAAATATTGCTAATATTTGCCAGTATATTCAATTTGCACTGCTTCAAAATAGGAATCTGAATTAATATGTTAACTACAAATGTGTGCTGAAACCTGTAGAGATAGATACTTGGCCCTTGGTCTTAAGATGAAACAAAACTTCTTTCCCTTATTTTGTTATTCTGGGACTAAATTTTCTCATTTACATAAGCATTTAGAAGAAACAAAGGAAATTACTTTAAATTAGTTGAGCAATTAGAACAAGCTTGTGTTTTTTAAACAAGTGTTTACCTCTTGTAGCTGTGTGATTTCACAGCTCTGTGATATCTCTATTTGTGTGCTTGGTAGTTTGTTTGTTCCCTGATATCAAAGGAACAAACTACATTCAAAAAAAGTCCTTGCATAACTTTGAAGCTATGGGCACTAAAATGTTTATGCTCTTCCAATCATGGGAAATTATAGCATTTTCCTTTCTTTAAGCTACTTTTTGAAATGGTAGGAGTAAACCAAGACAGCCTGATTTGATATTGCTGTACCACTGGCAAAAATGTCAAAGCTAGTGAAAATGCATAACAGTAAAATCAGATGGGTTTAGAGAAGAGATTTAGAACTCACAGATTTAGAACTTATTTAAATGGGTTTCAAGCTAAAATCCTACAGGTTTCACATTCCATAACCACCTCTCAAACTGGGGACAATAAGGATGCTATTATTTGTGGCTTCAGTCTTGTGAAACACATAGTAAGGGGCACAGTTTTCAGAAGAATGAATTCATGTTGGGAATTGCATAAATAATGAACGTTGATATAATTAATGAATGCCCATTTCTGCATGAGAAGATTGAGGACAGAAAAACAGAAATATCCTACATAATCTGTATTTTCCTCACCCGATTTCCCCGAGCCATGGTCTATTCCCAGTTTTCTTTTCTCTGCAAAAGAACATAACAGAATGGGATAGAATTCACATGATATAGGAAAAAATGTACAAATTGATATTCAGAGGAAATCAAAAAGAAAAAGAACCCAACCTGTAGATGTCATAATAAGATTCCATATTTCCTGTGCTGTATCTGAAATAGACATTTAACAGTCCTGTGTTCTGTGAAAACAGAGTATCCCCAAAAACCTGAATTCATAAATAAGCAGAGACATCACTTCAGGTGCCCAGAGTGCAAGTTGCTGCAGAGTTCTGAGGAGCTACCACTGGCAGAGCACACACTGAAATATTCTCACAGATTCGTTGCACAGATGCTTCTGTATGAGCAGAAGGGGCAGTTAAGCTGTGCCTGAGGGAACTTGGCTCAGATTAAACAACATGTGGGTATAATAGCTGCTAAATGCAACTGTTCCCAGAGTTTTTGTGTATTATAATGTGCTGAACACATTTGTGATGTATTCCATATCCAAAGTGATATGCTTAATGAAAGTTCTGGAGTGGCTTGAAGTCACAGGTAATCAATCAAGAAAGACACAGAGAGCAATTTTATAAAATTTTAATTACTGCGGATGGATTAAAGTCTAAGATATTTATGTACCTGGCTGACTTTTAATATTAATTATTATACTTAACAAGAAGGATATCTTTGCAGTGTTTGAGGGGAATGAGAAAAAATAGGTTTATTTCCCAGTTTCCTCATAAAAGATGGTTGCCATTTTGTCTATAAAGAGTAAAATGTCAGCAAACCATTAAGATAATTATGTAGGAACTATTTGGAAAATAATTCAGATAAATTTGCTATTTCTTGAATGTAAACTTAAAAAGTACAACAAGCATGAATTAATGTAGTGATAAAAGGTCATACACATATCCCTGAAGCTCCCATGCAGAAAAGAAACAACTTCAATGAAACCTGTTCATCTGCTGAACATTGATTCTGGTCTTACTTCATTGCTAGGGGTTAATGCAGCAGAACCCAGTGACACTTAAATACCACTATTTAATTTCAGAAGGTTGAGGTTAAAATGCCGGAACCTTTTGGTGTTTGAATATGATCTGAGCTTGAAGGAAATGAGTTCCATCTGATAAACTGTGTATGAAAATGAGACCTGTAGTAAGATCAGAGAGAGGGATCCCAATACATCCCAAATGTACAGCCTGACACAGTTTGCATGGCACTAACCATGCTCTTTGGGGGATATCCCTGCAGAGGACAGCTTGCTGGAAAGATACAGAAATTCTTGTGGGCTGCCTGGCTTCTGATTGTCACCCAAAAGACCCTGCAAACATGGGACAGAGTTAACACACTTGCAGCTGCCAAACCCAAATATTCTTAACACTAACAACTGACTTCCAGTTACAGCTTGTCCTGCAAAAGATAAAAGACTTATAAAAGACTCTTTCCCTGCCTCAGATGCAGGGAAAGAATCAGCTGGAATGCTCAGTTCTACTCTGGGTTTAACAGAAAGATTTGTGGCCAGGTATGACACATTGCAGACCGTGGAAGCAATTTTGGGCTGCTGACATTTCAGTGCTTTTGGTCATTATGGTTACTCTTGAAGGCCATCTACAATATGTTATAAAAATATGGGGAACCAGTGACCCAAACAAAAAGGTCCATTATTGTGCAATTATTTTGTCCCTACAATACACCTTGAAATTAAAATTATGGCCCACAAAAAGCCATAAGGGCAAAAGTAATGTTGTCAAAAAGTGCTGAAAGAAACATGAAGTATGATTGCTATCAGGACTAGAGCTATCTTTTCTGATTATAGATTCAGGTAGTGATCTTGGCAAATTCACAGATAATTCCTGGTTTTGTTAGGATTCATTCATTGTCAAGAAAAAAAAAATAAGCACACCTTGCTTGGACAGCACCTTTTGGTACTTCAAATAGATTGAAAAATATTCACCCTGTGTTTTGTCAGAGCTTAGTTAGTAAAAATTCAGTGGGACTTATGGTCCTAAGGACCATAACAAATGTTGATATAATGTTTCAATGTCTAAAGTAACATCATTAATTAAATTCCATCCACATTACAGTAAGATTGTTAGGACCTTGCAGAAACTTTCTGTTTTATTTTGAAAGCAAAATAAAAGAGAAGATTTCTGCTGCAAACTGAGGGCCTGAGTCACATCATGTAGTGAATAACTTCAGCTTTCAGCCCTGAGTCTGTACTACACTGTCACATGGCCACAAGGCCGTGCAGACACTGCAACTCTCCAACTAATGACACTGTTGATAAAGTCTGTAGTCAAATTCTGTCCCCTATTTAAGCTTTCCAGAAGACCTTATATAATTAAACTGGCTGAACAAGTAAAAAAAAAAATCRCCTGGATTTCCACGATTGCATTTTTTCCAACTTCATTATGACTTTTATCATGATGCACCTGTGTTCAAACTTGCAATTAACAGCGAAACGAAAAGGATCACAAACACAGGCAAAGAAAAGGGGTGTTAAAAATACCCTGGGAAAACAAGATGCAGATAGACCATTTTCACATGAAAATGGAGTCAGTAAATATGTTGCTGTACTACCAAAATATAATCAAGTTGCTTAAATATCCTTGTGAGACTAAATTTTTATTGAATCAGTTCTCACGTCAAGGTCCTCATGCCATTGTCTGTAAGAGAATGAAAGCACTGTGTCTGCTAAAATATAGTCTGGAAGAAGGAGGCCCAAAAGGAGAGAAGTCATGAATGGACAAAAAATTGTCCACAATGTGAAAGGACTTGAGAATTATATCAATTAATAATTACTTGGAACACTGTAGCAACAATAACATTATTTTGTTAAGGCTTGTTTTGTGGACATTTCTTGGTTGGGAGGGCATACTTATCTCTGAACAGAGTTCCCTGAGTTCCAAAGATTAAAAAGGCCAGGAGGCAACACTAGGATCATCCTAGTCAATATTCTGTAATATTGATCAATAGTCAATATTATGCAATGGAGATGACAAAACTGTTCTGGAATTGTATCCAAAACACATTTTTATGGTAAATTTTATCCCTCAGTGTAAAGATAATATGATCAGAAACTACAGGTGCTGGTGAAACAAAAGGATTCAAGGACATGGTGCAGGATAGCAAAAATTTCCTTATTATTTTCTGGAGAGGAAGATAAAACATCAAGTTATGCCAACTCCTCAAGCCCACTCTCTTACAACTCATACACAATCTTCACATGACCCAGAGAATTCTACTCTGGTAAATTTTATCTTCAGGTGTTCAGGAATTTCTAATTGTCACTGCACTGATCACTTATCAGAAAGAAAAGTGATTTCACTTTTTTGACTGCACTTCACTCTGTGTCTCCCAGAAAAAGACCTGAGGATCCCATGGGAGCAGTGCTTCAATCCTCACTGAGAACACCTGCCAAAGTGACTGCTTCTGTTAATGGAATACTTATTGTGCCATATTCACAAGTGCTTTTGGGGTTTTTTGGTTGGTTGGTTGTTTTTTGTTTTTTTTTTTTTTTATTTTATTTTGTTCTGGTGTTTTAAGGGTTATTTTTGGGGGGAGGGGCATTTTTGTTTTGGATTCTCTGGTTTTTTTTTTGTTTGTTAATGTGTTTTGGTTTGGTTTTTTTGTTTGAATACTATTATTAGTTGTTTTTCTCTATCATATAATAATTTTTCATGTTTGAAGGTTTACATATTACTGATAAATCTTTTTGCCCAAAGTTGCATATTTCAAATAAAAAGAGCATATTCTTTTTATTCTCCTTTCCAGTGAAGAACACCTGATGAGCCTGATTTGATTTAGAGCAATCAATGAGTAGTCTCTTATCTATTAGACCACATGTTCTTTTTTTTGTTGTGAAGTACAATTTCTCTGTGTTAGGACTGCAGGCTTGGGAAAGATTTTGTGATTTTTGTCAGGGACAATTATGTTCATTGATTTATTTATCTTGCATTGCTGTGCACACTACAGWAAAGATTGTGTTATTTTATATTGCAGAGAAAGGTCTTACCTACATGAGGACTCATACCAGTTTAAAGGTGGCACTTCCAGAAATACTTTGATATTGCAAACAGATTTAATCAATAAGTTGTTGATTTCTTTTTGGTCCTATTGGAAACTTTGGTCAATTTTGTAAAAAAACCCCAAGTTTGTTGGTAGTTCCTTCGGTCCCATACACTAAATTTTTTTTACTTCTTTATTAGATTAATGAATCCATGTTGTTATTATATAATGACATCTTACCTTAGTTCTTGTTCTGAAATTAGTCCCATGCATGGATTTAGTGTAATCAGGCTGTATTTAACTGAACTCTAGGATGATCTCATTCAAATAAGGATGATTAATTAAAAATCACTAACTTTTTTTAACTAATAGATAGAAGAAAGTCAGGTGGTCATGAATTCTCCAAGGAAGCCTAGTAAAAAGGCTAAGGAAGAACCTTGTAGTTCTCTTCCTAGAAAAGTATATTTCTTTAAACTACATCAATAATATAGACATGAACAGGATAAAATGAAAGTTCCATTTACCAATAAGTTCATATTTTATTTTTTATGCCACACCTGTCAAAAGCTAATTCATAACAACGTTCATAAAAATGTGAACAACTTGAGTATGAGTATTGCTCACAGCAAATGTAACACTTGCAAATAAATTTGTAAATTATTTGGCTTAATGCACAGATGAGAGCACAAATTCATGCTCCATGTGCCCTTATGGTGAGAAGCAACATTACCACAACATGAATAACCTGCAATTAAGCTTTTAAAGTGAATTTCTTCTTATGTTTCTTATTTTTTAACCTTCTAAAGATACAATTATGGAGTCAACAATTCTAGCTGTTCAGCAATGAGATGTATCATATATTTACAGTTCCACTTACATTTTTAGGGAAAATAGGTGACATCAAAAATGCAAAATCTTAAAAGAAGAAACTGAAAATTGTGTCATCTCATTTATCTATTGTGGAGCAACTGGAAATTAATGCTTAGAGATAAGTAACTATTAAGTCAAAGGAGAAAATTTAATATTGACATTAAAAAAAAGCTAGTGGTCAAAAAGTTTGTGGTTTTTTTCTGGGTTATTTTGAGTATATGCAAGAAAGACAAAAGTTCAGTGATGTCTTACACTATATATGAGTAAGAACATAGAAAGCATTGAGGTTTTCACTGGTAGCTTATTGCCATTGACTGTATTTTACACATCTCACATTTATTATATGCTAACAGGAAGAACTGTCAATAGTACATTTAGACTCTGTAATACCTGCAGCATATTTTTCACTGGAAAAAAATAAACCCCACTTATTCACAAAAGAAATAAAATCACTAAATTATCTGCCTCAATGAGTATTAAAGGTGTCTTGCAGCCCTCAGTGCCCTCTGTTAATGATAATACTTGTGGTTATTTAGCTCCTGTAAAGTAAACAAGCAAACAAACAAACAAACACACTTATTGGAGCTGTTTTGAAATTATTTATCATCACAGCAAAGGCCCTGAGGTACAAGAGCAATGATCTATTTTGCAAAGAGAGTGAAGAACTAAAACAAAGGGAAAAGTTTAAGGACTGGAATAAAAATTTAAATTCCATTCTAATAATACATTTGAAGGAAGCAATGCATTTTTGGATTCAGATTTTGATATTTCATTTTTATGAGAAATCAAAGTTTTATGAACCTGGAAAAGAGAGAACTTGCATATAAGGATCTTGATGTATGGACTTAAAACAACAGAGTCTGATTTGAGGGTGAATAATTTATTTATTTACTTTATTTATTTTAGATTCTAAAGCTCTGCAATGGTGAAAGACGAAAGGATCATCAATGCCCTAGGGCAGACCAACTTTTCATCACTGGGTATATGCTCCCTCCCAGAGTGCCAGGGAAAAGGTCAGGCAGGAGATCACAGGAATGTGGGCAATGTGGAGTTATGAGTGTTGGCTTGTGGGCAGCAGGAGCAGGGCAGTGACCATCTGCTGTGCTGGGCACTGCTGAGGCCAAACCTCAAATCCTTCACTTTTGGACCCCTCACTGCAAGAAGGACATTGGGGGGCCTGAGCATGTCCAGAGAAAGGTAGCAGAGCTGGGGAAGGGAAGAACTCAGGTCTGATGAGGAGCAGGTGGGGCAGCTGGAGAAAAGGAAGTTCAGGGGGGAATCTCATAGCTCTGCACAATTTTATAGCTCTGCACAGTTCCCTGAGAGGAGGACAGAACCAGGTGGGGGTCAGTTTCTACTCCCACGTAAAAGGTGTCAGAACACGAGGAAATGGCTTCAAATTGTGCGAGGGGAGGTTTAGACTGGATGTTAAGAATAATTTTTTGATTGAAAAGGGTTGTGAAGCATTGCAACAGGCTGCCTGGAGAAGTGGTGAAGTTGCCAGTCCTGGAAGTGTTCAAGAAAGGTGTGGATATGGCACTTGAGAACATGCTTATTAACTGTTGGACTTGATGATTTTTGGTGTCTTTTTCAACCTTGATAATTCAATGACCCTGTTTCTATATCCCTGCCAAGACAGTTTTCACATGTGTTAGAGTGAAGCTGCTTTCTGGGAATGCTCCCAGGCCCTTTCTGCCCCTGCTGCCACAGCTCTGCCCAGTATCAACAGGTCCCAAGAGTTTGCAACTGGCTGAATAAGTGACTTCTTTTTATGAAACACAACAACTTTAACATGCACAGGCTTTTCCCCAGCACAGGAATAATGTATAAACAAAGTCCTCTTCTTTAGAGACATCAGGCACTAAAAGGGAGAAGATCTTATAATGGTCCCTGGGGGAAAAATAACACAAGCTGTGCAATTTCCAAGGAGGACCAGATGAATGCATGGTTAAATACATGCCACTGGACTGCAGCTCCATGGAACACATTTTCCTCAGAATTTTCTGTTCTCTTCAGTAGGGGCACGTTGTAGATAGTGATTAAGGCTTAGCAAGCACCAGCAAACCCAAATTCATGGGAAGCAGAGGAAAAGCCTCGCTGCTGCTGCTAGAGCTCAGCCAAGCTCTTGCCAATCCATGTACAGCTCCACCACTTTTTTTGGGGGGAGCCAAGGCTTCACCCAGGCTGACAGTGAAAAACAGATCCGTGCACTGAGTGTTTACATTGATAATTGGACTATTGGCAAAAAACTACATCAGAGGATTTGGATCAAGTTTATATGGAACATCAAGTAATGAAATATTTGTAAACAAGAAATTATTGTATAACTGTCGCCAAGTCATCTGAGTGATACTGGCAATCAAAATTGCTTACAGGCACAGCATGATTTAATAAATATAATTGTCTGATTGTTATTGATCTGAAAATATACAAGTATGAATACTGCCCTGAAATAATTTATTTTGATGCAGACAGGATTTACAAAAGCACTGACAGGAAAATGACAACATTAATTTGTATTTCTTTATTCCAGCTATTTCATAGAGCTCTTTAATTGTCCTTCTCTCCTGTCT
>CADDXX010000344.1:503240-558841 GCA_902810485.1 Alauda arvensis | reverse complement strand
CCCCCCCCCTTATATATTTTACCCAAGGCCATTTCGTTTTTCTTTCATTGTTTTTCACCATTCCCACCCCATTCACTATCTACTGATAAGAGAGATAATAAACAACCACAGAGATGGGCTGAAAGCAGCAGGGAAAAGGGCATGACAAAAACAGGCAGACAAAAAGTGGAATATCAAAGATATGTAAATTTATGTATCTGGAAGTGTTCAGAAGGACTCAGTGACCCAGGCTTTAAAGGAAACATTCTGCCCTCTTCTCTGTCATGTGCTATTCTGAAATCTGTCTGTGTCTCTCATTTAAACCAGAAATGTCCACATTTAGGGTAACATTACTGATCAAAATGTAATTGAAGCTCTCAGTGACTGTCAAGATATTTCAAGCTTTCCACAATGAAAGCTCTTAGTAAAATATTTCTCAGCGTCTTGACTGCAAATGTACAAGTTGTTGCACTTCATGTTTGATAAAGAATGCAGCAAATTATTTAGGGATGGAGGACAAAAAGGTTAATGACAGGCTTGGTTTTGAAGATGAACTACGAATTAATGGATTCAGCTCAGATCCTATTGGTCATGGTCCAATGGTAATTCATTTATAAAACAGTTATCTCATCATCAGCTTTCAATGTGGGAAGATCAGGAGACGGCTTCTTTAAATTAAAACCTGGCTGCATTGCATTAAGATTAAATTATTGTTTAAAAGTCATCATGAACCTAATGAAAATACGACAGGAGACATCGTAATTTATGCAAATGAAGCCTTGCAAGCAGCAGCTACATCTTTCTGAGGCTTCTACTTCTTTGCATTCTGCGTTACTCACAGAAACCATTTCCAAATCACGTTGTTCAAGAATACTAATCACAGAGGTGGAGAGCACAGCTTATCACCAGCAGATAGAAAATGTGTTATATTTAGCTTTACTAGGTTATCATGTTAAATGTGAATGTCTGCATCCAGATTGCTACTCACAGGAGATTTCCCTCCTCATCACTCTTGTATTGTATTGTAAAGTGAAAGGGGGACAAAAAGGGGCATAAAACCCCTGAAAGAATCCATAAAATACCATGCATGTTAAAGGCAAACATGGCGATTTTCTGAAATTCATGAATGAAGTCTCAGGTACACTCAGCAAAGGATAAAAAATCAGTTCATAGGTTTGGTAATATTTTCATTCTTTTTCTGTGGTGTTTTTTTTTGCCTTGTTGACTATAAGAAGTATTTTCCATTCTTAATAACTCATCCCCAGGATGTCTTTTTGTTAGATTATACACAACAGCACAGCATGTCGTGTCCTGTCCTCCCTCCTGGAAATCTTTCATATTCCTTAGGAAATAGGAGCTGTGATGTTTTGAGTGTGGTTCCTGAGGAGAGGTTATTCCCATGTCCAGTCCCTCCTGCTCAGGGAGGTGGTGAAACCATTTGCAGACAGGAGGGCTCCGTGAGGAGCTGGGTTCCTCATCCTCTGCTGCTGCTCTGCACAAACTCCAGCTGGTTCTGTTGTGCAGCCAACACACTCACTAAGACATGACTTTGGCAAAAATACTAATATTTCCCTCTCTCTGTAATTAAAAAAAAAAAATGAAAAATTGCGCATGTCAGCTTTGTGATTTGAATGCTGGTCTGTCACTTGGAGCTCTGTAACTTGATTGGTGTGGATGAGCAGAGGCAGGCAGGGCAAAGGAGGCAAGAAGGTCCAAAAATGCCATTGGACCATAGCAAATGACAATTTGGAAAAAGTGCCTTCCTCTTCCACCCTCCAACTCTTGTCCCACATCGTTATGCATTGCTACAGAGGTAAAAACTCTGCTGGCCTTCCCCTGGCACTCAGCAGAGCCACATTTCCCTCATGGGGGCAGTCTGGTCCTCTCATCTCAGCCATGGGTCGGGTTCAGACAGGATGCCCCAGCTCCCCTGGAGAAGGGAAGTGTGTAAGAGGAGCATTTCTAGGGGAGTGTGTGTCAGCAGCAGTGGGGCACRCACCAGGCAGCCCAGGAGCGTCCACTGAGGCTGCAAATAATGAAGATGTCATTGAAAGAGTTGTTTTGTTCAGGAAAAGGTTACAGGGATTTTTCACAAGACAGGCTGATAGGTAATTTGCTAATGATATCTTTCAACTGCACTGACAAGACACAAGTTTTATTTAATTTTTTTCTCAGCAGCAGTGTCAGTAACAGCACTTTGGTGACAGCAAGGCCATATTCTGGTATATTTTACTTTTGACTCATGGCAATATAATTTCTTTTCTTAATTGCCATGAAACTGAGCTGCCCCCATCTGACAATAGTTTTTCAGTATGGATCCAAGTAAGCTATCAACAGCACAAAATATATTTGGATTTGCAAAACCCCTAGAGATAACAGATGAGTTTATCTTCTTTTTTTAACAAAGTTTTGCTCAGCAATTTTAAACAAATCATGCCTGAGATATTTCCTCCAGATATTGGAAGTACAGGTAATCTGCTACAACATGTCAAGTACCACACTGAACTTGAAGGGCATACATTAAACATTGTAAATCAAGATTCAATTAAGTTGAAATAAAACTATGAATCTACTAAACAAACCAAAAATTAAGTATATAGATATTTATTATCTTTTGGAGACAAAAACATTCCTAATTATCTGACATAATATACATAAAATACTATAATGAACAAAATTAATTAAATAACAAACTCATCTATTGACAGAGCAACAAAGCCTGCCTAGAGCCTGTGATCAACATTTAGAGTCAAGGTTTGATTTTCCTCTAGGGAAAAATGCACAAGCAATAAAACTAGATTCAAATGGAAATTGTTCTAACAACTTAATGCAGTGGCCAGTTTCTACAGGTCCTGAAAAARAAACACATGCATGTGATGTCACACTTAAAATTACTGAAGTTGYAGCAATTTTACTGTGATCAGAAGTGCAGTAAAAACACAAATTAACTCAGACTATGCTGTTTACCTCCTCCTAAAACAGCACTGTAAACACATGTAAATGTAGTTCATGTAGAGTTTTCCAAGAAGGTTTCAAAGCACAAAGGGATGCTTAACCCTAGATATGAGTGTGAAAGGGTGATTCCTTTGTGTGTAACAGACCACCACCCTCACAGGGAAGAATTTCTTCCTACAATCCAGTCTAAACCTGCTCTTGCTCAATTTGTAGCCATTCCCCCTTGTGCTGTCACTCCATGTCTCTGCACATTGTCTCTCTCCATCTTTCCTGTGCAGGAATTCCATTGTACAGGAATTCTACCATCAGGTCACCCCAAAGCCTTCTCTTCTGCAGGCTGAACAATCCCAATTCTCTCAGCCTTTCCTCATAGGAGAGGTGCTGCAGCCCTCTGATTATCTTGGTGTGCCCCTCTGAATTTCCTGCAGCAGGTGGATGTAACATTTAGGACATGGTGGGAAAGTTCCTTTGTCATTCATCCCCCATTCTGTTTTGTAAGACTGTATCTATTTTCATAAGGAAATGCACTTTGTAAAACAGATGTTGTGTCTCCTTGCTTTTTACAGAAGGAATAACATCTCCAGGTGAACTAAGCACTTGTATTTAAATATAATTGAATGATTCCCAAGTTGCCATCTCCTGGACTGAAACAATCAAAACCAATAAATACTTTAAATTATTTATCTTACCCAAGAGCAAATATGAAAATAACACTATACCTCAGAAATACCTGTTTTTCTGCAGAGACTGCAAAGCTATGAAAAAAAAATTCTTTGCAGAGCTAAATCCTATCCTAGGTAATAATAGAAATTTCACCTCAAATAGGCAGCCAAGTRCTTTTCTTATTACTGTGATTCCCTCTATCCTCAGTGGCCTTCACCAAGTATAAGGTTTTAGAGGAAAAACTGTGAGATGTTTAACCAGACTTCACTGAGCAAACCAACAGCTGAGCAAACAGATTCAAACACTCCAGCCCTCTTCCCCCTTTACCACTCATTTTTAATCTTGCCTAAGTGGAGATGCCCTTGGAGGATGTGGGAGAGTCTGCTTGCAACATGCTGAGAGACATATTTGTGACCAAATCACAGAAATTTTCAGCTAATACCATGTGCACCAAATGGAGCTCTTTGGCTTCAGACACGAATTGATAATAACAATGATAATAAAATGGCATCTTAATGCTTTCAGTCTTTTAAAACGTGTTTTATATTTCAAAGAATAGTTCAGATACTGAAACAACAAAATAATAAAACATGCAAGCATCCAGATTGTCTTTTTTTTTTTCATTTTTTCACCCCTCTTTTTAGCATAAATGGGAGATCAAATTTTTAGTGTGAATGAGGACAAATCCATTTCTTTCCAACAGCTGTTCAGTTCAAATTTCATTTTTTACACCATTTGCCAAGAAACTCAGTTCCCCTGCCACCACATCTTAACTGTATCYCCAGACAGATTAGCATCATGGCAGGATAGCATGTCATGGAATGAATTTAACAACATTTGTTCATAAGATTGTTACTCCTCCCAGCTCCTGCCTCAGGATGTGCCACAATGCCGTGCAGCTCATCAGTGAGCACACTGAGAAGTCAATGAGGCAGACACAATGTGTAGATTAAAAAACCTACAACATTAAGTTTAACTCCTCTGTAACCTTTTAAACCCCATTTATAGGCTTATTTAATACTAAAATAACAGTGCATATTGTTTCAAATGGTACATATTTAGGAAGAGCAAAATGTAAACGAGTTCTGCATCACACAAGGTCATTCTGGGACTGGGAAATTTAGCAAAGAAAAAAAACCAGAACACAACAACAACCAAAAATTAGGCAGAAAAAAAAATGACATTAGTATCCATAGAAAAGTTATTAAAATTTCTCATAAGGTTTTGTCAAAATATTAATGTAAAAATGAATAGATAAATATTTATCTAGAATAATTAATTTGTGAATTACTACATATTTTTTGTTATCTTTATATATGTATAGACATATTTTCTTTCTAAAAAGTAATTTGGGTAACGAAAGTACAGCCAAAAAGAAAGGAAAAAAAGAAAAAAATGGGCTTATGTTGCCTGCTATGGAGAAATATGTATTTATTTGCAAGAATTTCTTGCTTTTCTGAAGGCAGCTGGTATTACACTGTAGATGCATAACCAACATGTCTCATAGAAACTTAAATGTGGTTTATATATACAAATATACCTCATACATATATTATCATAAATACTCTTTTACTGTAGTTATCTGTTTTCCAAACTAATGAGCAAGAAAATATCTCCAAGATGAACACTTGTCTGTGTCTTCATGACAAACTTCTCAGTAGGTAAAGCCATGGTTCTCTATCAGCCCATTTGATCTGGTCAAGAATTTTTTTTTCCTGGGAGTTATTCAAAGGAGCCTTTCACATATTTACAGGAATACTGTTCAGTTCTCATTTGTTGGGAAAACAGATCTTTCTGTATAATCAGTTTTTGGGGACAAAATCAGAAACAGAATCAAAGAAAAATACACACTTCTCTGCCAGTTTCTTCATCTAGCATRAGACCAATTGGCTACCCAGGATTTAAATAATAATTTAACCATGCTTTATTTTCTACTAGCTTAGGCACCTTGCAAATTAGGAAATTGTTCACAGAACTCTATTTTTTTGATGTTTGATCAAAATAATTTTCCTTTTTCCTTGGTTTAGATTGGGTTACACTTTTTTTCAGGAACTGAAAACAAAGGATTCCTATGTTTCTGTTCATTAAGAGTAGCAAAGTGACTTGTTTCTGGAGTTCCTTAATGCAAAAGGATCTGATTCCCCAGGGAAGGGTCCATGGGTGTTATTTCTGAACAGGCAAGATGTTAAAGGATGTTTCACCTCTGCTACAAAGAMAGGCTGAGAAAGTGGAGGTTGTTCAGCCTGGAGAAGAGAAGGTTGTATGGAAAACTCAGGGGACCTTCCTGTGTCTGAAGGGGCTACAGGAAGCCTGGTGAAGGCCTCCTTGTCAGGAATTGTGGTGATAGGACAAGGAGGAATGGCTTCAGACTGAAAGAGGAACATTTGTGTTAGGGAAAAAAGAAGAAATTATTTACTGTGGGGATGATGAGGCACAGGTTTCCTAGAGAAGCTGTGACTGCCCTATGATGGGAAGCGTTCAAGGCCACGTTGGATGGAACTCTGAGCAACCTGGTCTGGTGGAAGGCTCCCTGCCCATGGCAAAGGAGTCAGACTGGGAGGATTTTTAAGGTCCCCTTCAGCTCAAACCACTCTGTGTCTCCCACCCTGAATACTGAAAAGTCTGATGGCAGTGTTTGAATGTGAGAGGCAGAAGCTGATGTCATCTGGGATGACATCAGCTGTTATGGTGACCTTGTCTATCTGAATGAATGGACCATGTTTTGGTACCAACTATTCTGTGAAACAAGACTTGTGTCAAAAACAAACCAGGTGTAGTGATTGCTGCCCACAGCCATACTTCAATTATTTAAATAAAGACACCAAAATCTAAAGTTAAAATAAACCAAGGCACCAGAAAGGGACTCTTGACCTTGAATGTAGCTTTACTTTCAAAGCTTTCATGTGTCAAAAGCTGAATTAATCAAATCTATGAACAACAACATAAATGAAAACACAACATTTGGCAAATACAGTTTAGGTTTTAAGTTGGCCAGAACAGCAGTGGCAAAATATAAAGATAGAAAACAGTGAAACAGAGCTAGTGTGGTGGCATCTGCCAAAGTACCACAATAACTCTTATGGTTAGCATACACCATTAATGTCCTTTAGTGGAAACTAGCTGGGATATGTTGGACTCTGGTAGTAGAAATGTGAAAGCAAACACATGTCAAGACATTTGTGAGATGCATTGCTATGAGCTACACATAACATGGTGTAGATCATCTCAGGGAAACTGATCTGTCTTGCCTTTGACTAAAGAGGACCAACAATCTTGTGATTGTTGATGAGGGCATCACATAAACATTCTTCAGAATAAAAAAATATAGAATTTGTAAGACAAACGAGTCAATTTGATGTAATAATTTAGTAAAAAAAAAGTCCAAATTCATCCAGGTGGTGTAAGCTTGATAGAAGATCTCAAATTGTTAAATAAAATTTATTTTACTGATTGTGACTCTAATGCTACATTTTTGTTACCATTCACAGCAGGTAAAAAAAAAATCACAACCAGCAAACAAACCTTTCCCCCATATTCCCCAATTAATGTGGTGCTAAAGCACTTTAAAGCCACTGGCTCACATGAGCTCTCTTTTACGTCAGTGTCATATTTGTTGCTTCATCTGCTTTGCATTTTTATGAACACAAAACTCCTGAATTTCTTCATATACATGTCATAATCCAGAATGCAGCAACGTGAGGGACAAAACCCCCTTATTCTCTTGTGCTAGCCTAAGAAGGTTAGATGTAGATACAGACAACCTTTAGAGCTGGTCTTACTGGGCACAGCAATAAATTCATAAAGAAATAGAAAATGCCAGGCTTTTCCTCTGTTAAAAATAACTCAACAAAAGCAATGGAGAGCCAAAGTAGCCAGCATCCATCCAAAGCTTGAAGCTTTTCATCCGGGAGACTTCAGAGCTAGTGTCAACTGTTTTTCTGAGAAATGACAAACTTTCCCTTCTCTTTGTACAAAGCCAGATGATGACTCTAAAAATTTCCTCCTACCCATCTGTTCATTCAGCTGGTATGTGGCATCCTTCTCCCTATTTTTTTTTTTTGTGTTTTTATACAAAATGCAAATTTCAGGTCAGGAAACTGCAATATTTAGAATTTAAAAAAAAATTCTCTTAGGCTTGACATAAACTCCTGACTCTCAGAAAAGCAGTGTTTGTCATTTAGGTTCTCAGAGATAGAAGGAGAGTAAATTATTGTGCCATCCATGATGAATTATTGAAAACATCAGGGAAGAGCAATTACTGTATGTCTGATCTTAATTTGGCTTCCAGTTAGAAATATTATACSTTATGCAAGCTACCTCAGGGAACAGATGCCATCAAAGAGCAATGAAAAATGTTAAATATCCTGTGGATAGAATTCACTGCTGTAGCGGCTCCCCACGAGAGCAGATGCAAGTTTTCAGGCATTTTCTGAACATTAAGGACTTGGCAGTGCTTTCAAACTCCACCATGAGGATGCTCATCTTCCCCATCATTAGCTGAACATCACGTTCTACTGCAGCGTCCATCTCCACAGAGCGGAGAAGTCTGGCTGCTTCCTTGGGCTGAAATAAACTCGATTTTATTGTGCATCCTACTTATTGTATGGAAGGGATATTTCTTCAGCTAAGCTATTTGAAACATACTTAAAATATTCATAACTGCAGCAAAACAGGCAGCAGGGAATTTGATAAAAATATGCAGTTCTCTTGAGCTGTGAAAATGGTTGTTTTGGGAAATGCTTGGTTATGTGAGAACTAATGTACAAAATGAAAACATTTCTTCAAGTTGGTTGAGCTTCTGAGCTCTACAGTTTAGTTTTTTTGTATTTTTTTTTCCCTGCATGTGCTACATTTTTAGCAATAATGAGCACTTTTTACTTGTGTGATTCGCACAGACAATAAGAAAGAAGATGGAAGGACCTTCATGTTGGTCTTGTCAGTGTGAGTTTGATTACTTTTTAAAAGTTTTAATTTTTCATAAAAAACCCCTGCAACACAAAAAAAAAACACCCCAGGACTCTAAATTTATCTTGCAGTAACAGAGGTTTGGCCAAAGGCTTCGATTATTTTGAAAGAGTCAGAATTCAGTGGTTTACAATGTATCTTAAACTGCATTTACTAATTGAAAGGAAATAAATCCTATATTCTCTGTAACATTGTTACTTCATTTATTTCTTTCAAGAGCCACTTTGGGAAAAAAAGGTCTCACTTTTGTTGCAATGAAACAATTCACCTTTTTAGACGTCCCCTACACTAAGCCCAAAATCAAATAAAACCCAAAGGTAGCGAAGTTGCGAGGGCTGGTGTTGTGCTCTGATGTTGGCAAATTACAGCTGATCCATCTGGTGCTGCACTTCAGAGGCCACATTGGCCATGCTCTGTGTGCTGGGTGATTGCATGCTCTGCTCTTCATAGCGATGTTTTTTTTCTGTTGGGCTTGTTCTGCATAACACAGATTCAATTATTATGTCATTCCTACCTCTGCTAGCCAGCGTATTTCTATTTCCTGGTTGATTTGGGAGCAAAACTTCTTACAAGTTACACAGGAAGTTTGGCATAACTTGAGTATCCACTCCTCTCTCATGGATTACTTGGACATCTGGAGTATCTGCTGTCCATAAAATCTACAGATGAAGGGACTAAGTGGCTGAATTTTGCCACAGACACTTCCCTGCAGAACTGGAAGCAGACATGGAACTGGTCACTATTTCTAATGGAAAAGTTCTTTTTTGACTAAAATATCCTATATGTTTTGGTTCTTTTATTTCACCCACACTCTCCCACCAGCTGTGTAAAAACTGGACAAATTTAAGTTGATCATAATGATTATTGTTTCTAAAACCTTTTAAAATAAATTTTATAAATTAAAGGCATTTATAAAAGCTTCTTAATGCACTGCATAACTAAAAGTCCACCACCCTGCAACATACCCACCCAGTCAAGTCAAAAATTATATACTTATCACCCCATTAAAGAATTGCTTTGTACTGGTTGCCAATGTCTTACAGGTAAACACCCTATGTTTAGTAGAACACAATTCAGCTGTAATACACTGAAAGCTTAGTAAAATATCTGTCTTGTGCTGCAAACTGCACATACATCTTCCTCTTGTTTTAAAAATCCCATTCAGACAAAGAAGAACTTTTAACTATTGGAAGATTTAATCTTGGCCTAATATTTCCTCAGACATGTCAATTGAGCATTGTGATGCTGGGCTGTGTTAACTCTGTGCATCAGAGTGAGAATGCATCGATCAGGCATTCATTGATTACAGCATTCAAGAGTTACTAGATTTCCTTGGGAAAGAAGGATGTCCATATGATGAATTAAGGAGAAAAAGCAGTTCAACCCAATTAGTAAAGCACAATTGAATAAAATATCCATAGCTCTATATCTTCTGTAATGTTAGGGTTTTCTGGAATGCCACARTGCATCTTTCCTGCAAAGTATTTACAAATCTGTTATATTTTTATTTCAGAGAAAGCAGAAGAAAATTTTTGTGCAGCCTAGAAAATGGAAGGACAAACCTATTGCTCCTAACAGCTGCAATGGATGAGAACTGCCAGAAAGAAACTGTTCTTGTTGTAGTGTGAAAATACTATTTAAGAATAACTGCTTTGATCCTTTTGATGGTATTGAAGACAAATACGGTTGCTACAGAACAGATCTTGGCAATGAAGATGGATATTTTACTTAGTACAGACTAGACAAATGCATCAAGATGAAATTAAATAGTTCACTTGTCTGTTTAAAATAAGCCACTAAAAATCAACATGGCTAAACATATTTGATAGGAAGCCAATTAGTTGAAATAAGCAGAAAATATGACACATACAAGTCGTGTTACTRCCATCTGGTTTTGAAAGTTCAGCACTTTTAACTGTACATGTGGGAAATAAAAGAAAGGTTAAAAGAACAGTCCTGGAAGGGAAGAAAAATCTAAGAAATCATTTAACAGCAAATGTTATTTCTAAAAGGATCTGTCAAGAAATAAAATGCTGTGGCAGACAATCCAATTGATATATCAAGTACTCAGGGCAAGTCTTAAGACTCCAACTTCATGATCAAATATCTCAGGAGGAAAAACTTTCTTTCAGCACAAAAATAAAATATAATCAATTCTCACACTGTGTGCTTTTAAGTTAAAAGACAAAAAGGTTGACTTAATGGAATTTGGCAAATAAAACTAATTTTAGCAAGGTTGACATCTCTATGATTAGGTTGTGCTGGTTAATTAGGATGTACTGAAATGGGAAATCCACTCACAGATGAAGCATTCCCCTAAGATCTGATCACACACTGTGGTTTTCAAGATCAGTGGCTGCTGCTTAGTAAGGCTGGCAGCAGACAGAACTAAATCTGATAGAGGAGAGAAGATCCTTGGAGATGCAGAGATACACTGTGAATAAAATGTAACTGGAAATCACAGGAACACCATCATAAAGCTTGTAGAGCCTRCAGGAAAGATGGAGAGAGACTGTTTACAGAGGAGGGAGTGACAGGACCAGGGTGAATGTCTTCACACTGACAGAGAGGAGGTTTAGATCAGATATTGGGAACAAGTTCTTTGGTGTGAGGGTGGTGAGGCCCTGGCAGAGATTTCCTTGAGAAACTGTGGATACTCCATCCCTGGATGTGTTCAAGGCCAGTTTGAGTGAAGCTCTGAGCAATCTGGTCCAGTGCAAGGTGTCCCTGCCTGTGGCAGGGGCTTGGAACAAGATGATCTTTAATGTCCCTTCCAACCCAAACCATTCTCTGATTCTATGTCCTTCTAAAAATGAAAAGATGATGGAATATTTTCATGGTTTCCTGTTGATTTGCTTTACGGGCCATTCCTGTAAAAAAAGCCTGCCGAGGGCTGTGAGGTGTGAGTGTCCCCTTGGGCCAGTGCTTCATTCAGGGCACTGCCTCCCTCTCTGAACCAGGCCAGGCACATCAACCACATCTTCAGGGAGAAGGCATTAATATTTAATTAACAACATAATTAAGACTAAAAAGTTCCTCGCAGCAGGAATTTTGGATAATTAAACTGAACAGCCATCTTGACCAACAACACTCAACAGTATATAAAAGAAGCAATTTAAGGAGAGATAAAGGAAAGCAATAGCAGTGTAGGATATCAGCTGACTTCAGTACTTCTGCTGAAAGCTTGTGTTGCTGGTGTCCAATTCCAGGCTTACTTAACAGATTCCAACAAGGGCAATGCCTCTAAAAGTTGTGACTTTTGGAGGTGCAGTGTAGGCAGGAGAGGGGAAGAGTTTCTTAATGTTATTGTGTGACTATTTGAATGTTGACACTATCTTCACATCAGAGAATTTCACACATGAATTTATGAAATTATTAGTAAATTAGTGGGGCAGATTTCCCTATCTGATTTCTGGCAGGTAAAGACTTTGCAGAAATAGATGATAGCTTACACATTAGATAAAGATATACACTCTGTTTTAAAATCTGATTGGGGGGGTTCATCTGCTGAACCTAATATGTAAAAGACATGTTAGGAGTTAAGATATTRTTAAATATAATTTCATAAGTATAAAAATTCTCATCACTTTCATAAGGATAAAAAATGACATAAAATATTAAATAAATTATTAAATATTTATTTTATGCTTCTTATAAGTGCCTTGTGCTTTCTGCAGTGGCTTTGCTGCTGGAAATGCAAATAATGAAGTCTGGATTCTTTTCACATGTAATCCTTTCCCTCTTAATAATACAAACTGAGGAGGAGTTGAATAAATTACACACTGCAGGTATAGGCAGTGCAAAACACAACCCTTCCTTCCTTCCCTTCCCCATGGGCTTCCAGCCAGGCTTGTTAGATGATCCATTATTTGCATGAAGGCAGAAAAGATTCAAGTGAAGCAAATGTTAGACAAGCATACTTGATAAATGGCAGCAATATTTTCAGTAAAATGTACCTGACACAGTTATTTCTAGACAACCACCTCAGTAGTCTTAAAACTTTATTGGTATGAAAGTTTAAGAGTCAACAATGCATTTATTTTAAGAGAAGAAGAATGCAGTGACACAAATATTTCCTTAAATCCTCGACAACAGATGTTTCAACAGAGAGAAAACCATGGTACAGGTACTCAGCTGAGCATCCCTCTTCCCCTTTCATGTGGATCAGGCTTTGCACTTGCACTCCTACCCTTAAAAATGTAATAACTGAAAGATGTGCACATGCTTAGAAATATTGTATTAAACTACATATTGTAGTCCCTGTGATCTGTTTTTCTACACCTTGAAAACCAAGCTGGTTCTTTACAGGCTGGGCAATTCTGCTCCTCTCAGAGCAGTACTGACAGTGAAAAATAATAACTTTAGAAATTAAGTCAGCCATTCAAACACCAGCCAGGGAAATCCAGCTAATCAGTTGTCATTAATTTCCCCCTGGAACACCTGAGGTCCATGTGGGTGTTCTGTACACCTCCTGCTTTTTTGGGAAGTCCACCTTTCCTTCAACAGCAGCCAAAAGAGCAGATTCCCAACACCACCACTACTGATGAAGACCATTTTCAGTAGAGAATTTGCTGTGAATTCTCATCCTTTGTCTACAACTCGCTGGAGATAATGATCACAGGAGTTTCTCAGTTCCCTAGAATTCTCCTCAGTCTCACCAGCTGCAAAAACACTGTGACTGCTTAAATCTCTGTGAACCTTGCTGGTGGTTACTCAGAGGCCAAGGAGTCATTGTGTCATGGGTCTGTGTTAAAATGGGAAGATCAGGAGGAGACACAAATATAGGTGATATTAACAGAATTTACATTTGTTAATAATGTTAAAAAACATTTACAGAATGTTTTTCTTTGCTCTGGTAGGGATCATCCCTAAGAAGAATGAGCACACTTGTGACAGAGAAACCCAACCTTTAAGACTGATTAAGATACTTTCTTCCTGTAATTACATCAGGCAGAAGAGAAGTTATGTCAGCTTTGAGAACCCAGTTTCAGGTGGCAGCAGGAGAATGGAGGAATCATTTTGACTTGTGCTATACAGCCCAGTCAGTGTTTCTGTTAGCTCTGGAATCACTGCTGTTTTCCCAGGCATTGGCTCTAAAGCTAAATACAGGTATTCTATTACAAACAGTAAATTTGGTGAAAAATGAAGTTTGGCTCATTGCAAATCTATTAAAAATTTCACAAAAAGGTTAAATACTTGAGCTGATAAAGAGAAGAAATGGGAAGATAACATGGAGAGAAAAGGCTCTGATAGCTCTCTTATCAGCCAACTGAATATTACAACAGATGGTATCCCTTAGGTCCTTACTTAAGAAACTTCCTGTGAAAGTTCTTCCCTACTTCACTTTCCTG
This sequence comes from Alauda arvensis, assembly GCA_902810485.1. Taxonomy (NCBI): domain Eukaryota; kingdom Metazoa; phylum Chordata; class Aves; order Passeriformes; family Alaudidae; genus Alauda; species Alauda arvensis. Next base: position 544,928 of record CADDXX010000344.1, on the reverse strand, counting down.
TGAAAGGGAAGTAAAGGATACATGTTTATAACAGAAAACATAGTATCATTATAAAGAGGAAATTYCTCTATTTAATTCTATTTTACTGAAAAATTCAAATTTAGAACCGGTTGAATCCTAAACAGGTCTTTTTCCACTTCAGCACTAAACCACCAAATAGAAAGGTTAATGCAGAAACGGTTATCTCAGCACCTTCCAGAGAATGAGGAAGAACATTTAATTTCTCTGTTGAAAAGACAGTTCATTACTCTGAGATAGAATAACTTCTCTTTTTTTTTAAATGTTTTTAATTTAAATAATGTCTGTGGAGTCATGCCAGTAATTCTTGCTTTTGTCCAAACAAGTAGCTGATTCTTTAATTTTCAGATTCAGTGGGCACAGTGCCTCAACCCCCAACCAGGCAGCCTTCCTTTCAGCCTCAAGGATGCAAAAAGGAATATGGCCAGCCACCTCTTTCAGAGGCTGAATTGATAAACCTCTCAAGCCACAGAGTGTTGTGGCCTCTGCCCCTTTTCCAGCAGCAGCATTAATCACAGCAGAGTGCCCAGCTGGGTCCAGCTCCTGTCCTTAACCACGGATCAGTGGGGTGGGGAGTGGGGGGCACCATTAGACTGCACCAGTGGGCCAAGTTTGCTGGTTTTGACCAGGGTGGGTTCATGCTTGTGAAGTCCCCCAAAATCAGAGATGAAAGCTGGTTCTTCCTATTTGTTTCATCAGTGCAGTTGGTACTATGAGGGGAGATAACTTCATTTTGTACACCTGCAGTGAGGGTTAATGYTACTCTTCATTCACCCTGAGGATTGACTGAGGATGAGAACAATCCACATATTCATGGTGAGGTTTGGGCAATGAATTCATTTCATGGAATCCTTTTCATGGTATCATCCTTTTTCCAGACAGAASTTCATGAGTAAATACATCCACAAGTTTAGATTAAATGCATGAATGGTTTCCTGAAATGTTCTATATCACTGGGATGTGGTGAGTTTTTTCCAACAGAATGAGAAACAGGTATGTTTTTATTGTTTTGTCACTTCATCATCCTCCTAGTTACCTCAAGCTACTCACTCACAGATGTTTTCTATTCCTCTCTCTCTCTTTAAAAATCTGTGTTARACTAAATAAGCCTCATAAAAGACAGTAAAGTCCCTTAGGCAAAGAAGAGAGATATTCCCAGCAGAAATGTCACTAATCTCACTTTGTAAGTCTTTCAGGAATACTAATRTTCTTCTTCAGTTCCTTCTCTGTGGAAATGCATGGCTGTACCCTTTGGTAATCTAAGTGCCACAGAGCCAGATAGAAAAAAAATAATTATGCGATAACTGTAGGGTTTATCAGATAATTTGTATGCAAGAGCAGAAAATTTGTGAAGAACRTTGTTTACAAAATCAAAGTGATTTCATGTTTCACTCTGATAAAGTTTACTCTGAGAGATCAAAAGTACTTTATTTTAACCTTATCACTTTGTTGGTCTTTTAGAAAACATCAAAATGATTTATAGGCTAGATTGCAAACCTCTCTTCTTGAACCTCAGCAAAATGGTTTTGGAAAGCTTCTATGGCTTGATGGCATTTCTTGTTCCCTTTTTAAAGCATCTGGCAATCTGGGTATTGAAGTACTTGTATAACCCTACTTTTCTGGCATTTCTGGCTATTTCTGTCCAACTGATCACAGTTACTGGGGAAATGTTTTAAAATGGATGTTTAGAGTTTTAAAAGTAGCATTTTAGCATTTCAAAAGATCAAATGAGAGTTGGAAATTTTGCTGAGCTACAGCATGGGACTTTCAAGAGTRTGATAAATCAAAATTTATTAGCTAAAAGTATGCACTAAGGTAGAGAAAAGAGATGCTCAATGGCACATAAATCCTGCCTGATGTTCAGTGACAAAGGAAAATAGGGATACAGGGAAGTTAATTTCCCTTTTTTCATGACCACAGCTGATGAGCATTGCATTCTCACATGCATTATGGCAGCCAGTAACACCTAATATTTTTCTGCCTATTCTGTTTTTATTGCCTATACAGTTCTTATTCATATGCAGTTTATAAATCTCTTCTTATTCCTGCTCAGCTATTTGCATCAATAATATAATTTAACAGTAAATTTCACAGTCTAATTATTCATTACATTAAAAACATTTCCATTTATTAATTTGAAATTGTTTGCCTGCTAATTTAAAAAAAAAATGCCCTTGTGCTCATTTCACGAGCCAGCGTTATTTGCATTCTCTTGAACAATAATTGTAATTATTTTCCCTTTTCCCCTAAGACAAAACAGAACAATCTGGAGTTCCTGATCAACTCTCCCACTAACATGGGATAAGCAGATGCCTGACTTTAATGGGGGTTTGTCCCATGGTTGCATTTGCAAGGTCACAGCCTCAGTGAATTATAGCTGTCATTTCTACAGTGAAGGTTTTGCACCTGGAACTGCAAAGTCTCTGCACAATCAGCTGAAAGGAGGAGGCTTCCACTTTTGAAATTTCTGACSACAGGTTTCAGGTTTATAATCATCCCCAGTATTTTCTCCACATTTCTTTATACAACTATTTTTATGTGGTTCATTGGTTTTTTTGCTTCTTTATTGTCAAATAATTTTTATTGAAAAACTAATTAGGTCAGACGCTTGATTTTCCCCTTCATATTGCTATCTAAACTGAAGGGAAGTTCTACTTTTTTGATAATAGAATATTTCTTTTCACAGTCTGCACAATTTTCACTGCTGCTATGCCATACMCATTTTATTCATGTCAAGTCTGGGTCTCTGTGGCTGGAAAAGGAGGAAGGCAAGGGCCAGCCCACTCCCAGAATCTGCAGCCCCAGCCTGGCTGGAAAGGGGCCATGGGAAGTCCAGCCCTGCCATCTGTAAATGGTGCTTTTATAGCCTCACATGTTCTGGGACATCAGAATTCAGATTGTTGTTGTTTTGGGAGGGTTATTTTTTTATATAAATATAATTGAGGTAAGTCCTAATCCCTCCACTCTCTTTCATGCAATGCACAAATTAGAATTCTTTAGGGAATAAGACAAGCATGTTTTGTACAACGTGAGGGCAGCAACCTAAATCTTCCTAAATCCCTCTCAATCTCTCTTCTCTCCATCTTCCCTTAAGCATGACACACATTTGTGTTTTGCAGCCTCTCAGCAGTGATGAGAACTTTCAGCTGATCTGAATAAATGCAGATGAACTGATTGTTTTGGATGACTGATTTAGTGGCTGGATCAATTACACACATTAAATAAATAACATTCTTCAGCATGATAAGGAGGAGAAAGGAGAAAAGCTTTCTGGCAGAAGAGGAGTATGAAGAACTTTCAAATACTTCAAAAGGATGYCGATACATCAATCCCAGAGAGCTTTCAGGCATATATGAAGTATAATAAAATACCTGCATGCTAACACAAGAAGCTTGAAGGGCAAACAAGGAGAAATTGAAAGCTGTGACTAACAGGGAAAAATGATGTAGGAGACTTGACAGAAACATGGTGGATGTACGACCTCAGTAGCTCATAAACATGGTGAGTTAAAGCCCAGCATTACTGGCTGAGAAGGAAATACAAATGCATAAATTTGAACCACTGGGAAAAATTGAGTCGTGACATAAGAAAAAAAGAGGAATTTCAAGGGATTTCTATGAATCCATTTGAAAAATCCTTATGGTGGCAGGTCCYAGTGTTTCTGCTGAAAAATAGCATCAGATTTGAAGACTAATTTCTGAAGAGCTAAACAGTAAAAAAGTAAACAAGAACAGGTAGATGTGAAAGCAAAGGTGATCAGCAGCCTGCAGTGAGGAGGAGAGGAGGAGGAAAAAAAGCCTAATCTGCAGATAAAGTTACAAACTGACATTCCAATGCAGGCAGAATTCTTGTCCATAAATATTACAAAGGAGCTGGTACTTGGCACAGTTTCCTATGGAGAACTACCACACAMCAATCCTGTTAATGACTCCTACTTATATTCTTATATCAAATTGAGTAAGAAGAGAATTAGCAGCAAGAACAGGCTAAAAAGACCCCCCAGTAGATTTTGAGCAGTATACATAACAAATAATAGTAGATATATTCATTGTTAGGAAATATTTCTAAATCAATTTATCTTKGTTTTCTTCAATAAAGTTTTAAGTGAGTCAGAAAGTCAGTTTTACAAAGACTGAAGTAGCGAGAATTTAGGCAATATATACATAAAATTATTGTCAAATATTTGTACAACAATTTAAAAAAATTCTAATTTTTTAATGGAAAACCATTATCATGAGTTCAGACTTTTGCAAATCTCTGCCAAAGTTCAGATTCAGATGCTTAGAGAAAAAGGATCTATAAACAAAACTAGTTGAAACACTTCAAAAAGCTGTTCATACTTTATAAATACAGTAATACAAATGCATTTTTTCAGTTATAATATTTCCTGTTTAGTTTTTAATTAAAACATTTTAGCAGAACTGTATCAGTTTCCCCCTTCAATTTTATCTAGCTGCCACTTCCTCTACAATGAGCAGTTTTTTAAAAGGTATCACAAGAAAAGGCAAAAAATAAAAAAAAAACCCTAATTTAAAATATTTATGAACTTGAAAAAGGTAAATAAAAGACATTTTTACTCAAGTGACAAGAATTAAATAAAAAGGATGAAAGCTCAAAACCTGAATATTAAAAAAAAGAATATATTTTTCATAAAATATGTAGAAATTAAATATATTTATATATTTTTTGATTTTTTTCCACAAAGATACATATTTTCARAAGACTTGAGCATTTTTCATAACCTTTTAAATAGGAAATTTTTAAACATAAGATAGTACTGAAATCAATCTATTTTTTACCCAGTCTTCATGGGACTGAGAAACTCCAGTTATGATAATATTAGAATCACAGGAGTATTTCTTAATTTTTTGTTGAACTCTATTGAAACTAAATCTAGATAACAGCACAAATGATGAACCTTGACATATCTGTTAAAAATCTAGAGCCAATAATATTTTATATCCAAATGTTCCACTTACAAATGCACATTTGTGAACATGCAGATCAGAAGAAAATACACAATCCAGTGGGAAAAAGAGAGTTTGGGCGACAATAAATTGTGGGTTAACCAGACAAGCACAATCTCATCTTACAAAGAAACATTTGCAGATGGCTAGGAATTTTAAAATTAAAGGATTTCTTTAATTAACAGGAACATCCACACACCATCTTCTGGATAAGAGTACAATACAGTGAACTTCCAGGGGAAATATTAAATGTCTGGATTGCCTAAAAATAAATATCCATAGAAGCTGACATACTGCACCAAAGGGAATTAATGTATGGGCTCTGTGTGCATGATCTGTCCCTGCCAGGGGGAGAGAGCAGCAATGAGTGAACAAGGGTCAKCAAATCACTGAGACAAGAGACACACTTCCAAGTCAGCTGCTGAGGCTGGACAGAAGAACTACTCTGTCCYTGGTCACCAGAGAGGCCTCTTTGTCCTCCCTACTGGTGCCACAGCCCTTCCCTCACTCCAGTCCTGGTGGCATCCGGGAAGAGGATGCAGGTGGATGAGTCCCTTCACTGCCCTGGAGATGATGAGAACCAGGCAAGTCAAACCAGCAGGATCTGCTCGTAGGTCTGGCCTGGTTCTGGATGACACAGGACCCTGTGGAGGTCTCAGCCCTTTGTGTGTGCCACAGATGTGCAGCAACTGCAACAGGAAATGATCACAGGGAGGACAGGGACCTGTTGGAACCAGTCAAGAGGAGGCCAATAAGTTGATGGGAGGGATGGAGCATCYCTGCTATGAGGGAAGGCTGAGAGAATTGGGATTGTTCAGACTGGAGRAGGGAAGGCTCCAGAGTGACCTAATTGTGGCCTTCCAGCACCAGGGAGCCCCAAAGAAAGATGCAGAGAGATTATTTGCAAGGGCCTGGAATGACAAGATAAGGGAGAATGGCCTCACACTGAAAGGATGTGGGATTGGACCGGATRTTATGAATCATTCTTTATTATGAGGGTTGTGAGGCACTAGAAYACGTTATCCAGAGAAGCTGTTACTGCCCCAGCCTTGGAAGTGTTCYAGGCCAGTTTGGATGGAGCTCTGAGGAACCTGGTCTAGTGGAAGGTGTTGCTGTCCAYGGCAGGGAGTTGGAATGAGATGGTCTTTAAAGTCCCTCCAAGCTAAACCATTCTATGACTCTGTAATTATGGAGTGGTAGCTGCAGTATATCCCAGTATACACAGTATATCCCAGTAATCCCTGACCAATTGACCCACTGTGGAGCTTCTCCCATTCCAATGTCAAGAAGAGCATGACCCATCATCTGACCAGATTACAAATCCAAGGATGTCTTCATTAGTGGAAATAGGGTTTTTTTTGTCTGAACTGACAATAAACAAGTGAAAWGGAAAGCAAAACACATCCTTGGGAACTCTCAAGGGAAAAAAAAATATGCAGCACAGGCCTTTCTGATATAAAGGATCATGTGAATTACACTCAGCTAATTGACAACAGGAAAGAACAYCAAACAATTATTGAAACAGCAATAAAAGTGCTAACATACTATTACTAAGACTACAAACCGAATGAGCAACAGAATAACATTCACAGGAAAGGCAGACAGTGTAAGATAACAAAGAGCTTAATAGCAAATGGTTGATAACACCTTTCAAACCAAGCAAATCCACTCACCATGTGGCTTCAGTGGGATGTGAGGCATGGAATGGCATCAAAATATGCTATGAAAAACTAAGTTTTTAATTCATTGTTTTGAGATGTTACCTGGAGCATTTTCATAAGTGTTTTTTTTTTTTTTTTTTTTTTTTTTGAATGGGAAAGAGTTTTTTTTTTTAAAAATTTAAATTTTTAAAAAAATTTTAATTTTTATTATTTTTAATATAATTTGCAAAAAAAAAAAAAAAATGGTTTCACGGAGGAGTGCAGTAGCAAAAACTTTCATTTGGTTCCTTAGGAAAACTGATCATGACAAGATTTTAAGAGAATGGAGACCTGAATCCAGGGTGGATTGCCTTCTGACCTACTCCTTATTAGATCCGTGCAGTTCTCAGGCAGGCATCACCCGTATCTGGAAAATGGCCAGTACTAGTCCAGCTGGGAATAGATCAGCAATTGCTTAACAGGAAACCAAGAACACCTTGTGCTATGACAGGAACTTCTGGAAAAACAACTACAAATTCATGCTAGTCTCATAAAAACRTTTTCTTGACTGAATTATCTTGCAGAAAACACTATTTCAATGATTTCTCAGCTTTGAATTAACTACTTATTCATTAAAAGACAATTTAAAATGTGTCAGTTTWGGTGGGGAAAAAAACCAAAATACAATGTCAACACCATTGCACTTGAATTACTAAGATTATGTATCTTGACTGTACCTATACCTTCATTCCGTTTTTGAAAATTAATCTCTATCTCACTTTTCACAGCTAGGTTCTGCTTTTAATGCATAGATTTGCATATCCTAATTATTTTTCAAATGTCATATTAAAATGTAGGTCTAAATTTCCATACTAAGACACAACATACTTTCCTACTGTTTACTAATTGCTCTCTAAATAAATTAAGTTTTATAAAAAATCTTTCTGTTCTTTAATGTACTTTATCTTTTTAATGAGAGATTACAGGAAGCAAAATTGATGGTTTTAAATCTCACAGCATAAAATAGATCTATTTGGATATCAGGCTGTGGAATTCAGTGTACATGATTGTCATGTGGCAAGAGGATTCCTGAAACCAAGAGAAGAGGAATTATACTGAAATAAAGGATATTAAACTCAGCAATCAATGGGGAGCAATTATGGTATAAGTTSCCCTAAATTTTCCTGCAAACATTTTTAAGTGTCCTTTTTAATCACTTGTTTCTGCCCAAACATTTCAGGAAGATATTGGACTATGGGAAGCAATTGTCTGATGAAGTATCAGAGTTTTCTCTTCATAAAATAAAACTAAATGGACTTTCTGTTTCAGTAKATTAAAATGCATCCTAGGAGGAAGGGAATATAAATATATACTCTGTATGCAAATTGCTTGCTTGATTTCTTTTTTTGCCAGTAGTACCACTGTTCCTTAAATGGAATCTGGCTTTTTCTCTGCCTTGAGAAAATTGCACTGGCTATATCAAAATTATTCTTTGCTTTTGTTCCCTGGTCAACAAAAGTAATAAAAATACACAAAGCAGCCACACAGAACAGCTTCAGCTGAGGTAATGTAAAGTTTAACATTGTTTTTTCTCAGCTCAATAAAGAATTAGGTGTTTTTACAGCAGTTACAATGCCACATATTATGAACCCACTGAGTGACACACACACACAAAAAATCCGTATAATCGCTTTTCCTCTCTAACCTTGTAGTGAATCATMGATGCTGTAATTAAGGCCATCAGCTGACTAACACATCACATGGAGCAAATATGCCACCACAAGGAAATGCCATTTACAGGTGATTTGAGCCACAGCAGATCAAACTGCAGTGAAAAGCCTGACATTGCAATTTCACATTCATGTTATTTGGGCTAAAAGTTTTAAGGCAAATTGCTTAACCAATTTTGAAACAAAAGGATTTAGGTAACTCTCAACATAAGGAAGTAGATACTTCCATTTTCCTTCATGGTATGAACCAAAGTCAATCTAAGGAATGCAGGAAATTCAGATTTCAGTGTAGTGTAAGTACAATGTAACCTCTGCAGGAAAAAAAGTGTGCCTTCATCCTTTTTTATTTTTTACTTGAAAGTTATCTTCTGTATTTCTCTAAGGTGGTGTGATACATGTAATGTTTTTAGTATATATATATATAATTTAATATATACGTCTTTGTCTTCCATTCCTTTTTAATTTGTGAAGTTATCACCACTCTGTGCCATACAAATCTGATTGAGAACACCATTTTCACAAATTTTATGGAAATGRGCTGCTGAAGAGAGCAAACCCTTCTATATTTCACAACTGAATAAAAGATAGCACAATGAGATTGTTTCTTTTTTTAACATCACAGAACTTTCTCCAAGACATTAATATTTTCAGCTGGGTAGGAGTTTACTGGGAACACTTATAACATTTTTATCCCACATACATTTTCAGAAGGCCAGCTASAATTCAATCAAAAAGGTAGTTAAGGACAAGATGCAGGAAGAAATAATAAGAGACAGTAATACTTGTGGTGCCCTCAGCTTTTTGGGGAGTACAGACAAAATCCATATTGTTCCTTTCCATTCCTCCAAAACTGAACTTCATTTCTATCTGCAAGAATTGTTAAATACAAAATTATTAATTAATATAATTAATTCAATGATAATTTTTAAAGTGCCCATCTAGTGATATTCTAGTCATAATTTTCATAATGCTCAATCACTTGTTCTTCCTGCCTAAAATTCCTTTCCTCCATTCTGTTTTATAAAATTCTTGTATGTACTCCTTCATGTACTTTCTGAGCACATAACAAAATTAATTATATGGCTAAGATTCATGYGTGGCATGATTTCCTAGAGCAGACTGAAAATCATTCCGAAGACCACTCTGAGCACTTCCTTGTCAGCAGCTCAATTATTTCCACCCATGCTAGAGAAATGTCCATCACTTTGGAGTTSTAGAATTTGTGACTTGACAAAATAAAACCAACAAAACCCACCAAACACCCAACAAATTGTGGAAGTTATTTTTCCACTAGTAAGTCCTAAAACTGGGATTTAGTTTGCAGTATTCACATCCACCCACTGGCAGCGCCTCCTTTTCCTTGAAATCCCACTGGGAATGCAGCTGCAGGCAATTGCTTCTAGAGATTTGTGTTTGACTCTCCTTCTTTCACAACTCTCAACCTTCTGCCCAAGACTCCTCCTAAGGAGCTAGGAAAGCCTAACAGCATAAACAAAGGTATCTAGGAATGTTTAAAACACATTTATGGTATCTGACAGACCTGAGGGCTTTGTGGGATGGGCCTTTCCTGACCCATAATAAGCAGCCGAATTAGGGGCCACGTGGCTGGCCCCTGTCTCCTGCCTAGACATAACTGTGATTATCTTCTCTGTGCAAAGTTTAGAACTGTTTTCCAAACCTTAAATAACATTAAAATGTAATAGTAAACTTTTCTTAAGCTGCTTTATTCCAGAAAAAATAAAAACACCTTTATTATTGTTTTGCTTAGAGTATTCCCCAAGGAAAAAAAAAACCTTAATTTTCTCATTTTTCACCAGACTAWACAAATATCTGGAGTATGGTAGTCAATATTATCTCAAAAATCAGTAACCAGAAGATGGATGATTATTTAATACCTTTATTTTAATGAATCAAAAAAAATTATGACAATTTATGTCAACATTATGAATCAATAAGTGACCTGGTGATGTTGTTTTATTTGGTACCAGTGGGTAGTACAAGGATTCTCTAACAGCTGGAGGTCTGAAACACACAGAAATAGCCATTTTTACTTGCCAAAAGAGCTTGATAAAATAAAACTTTTTTTTTTTCARAAGAAATTGAATTTTTACACAAAAATAATATTCTAGCACTTCTGTTTACCAGAAGTGGTTTCTGATGGGTCAATTACCTCATTTAGCCATAACAGATAAGGACATCCTTTCTAACTTATTGTCCTATAATGGATAAAATAATTTTAGGAATGATTATGAACGAAGATGAATTGAATCTACCTGAAAATCCATGCTAAACTCCAATGAAGTCAGATAGCATAACAAAATAAACTGAAAACATGAACTACTTTAAATAATCWATTAAATTCGTAATAACATTGGAATATTCCCCTTCAATGTATTTTCACATGTATTTCATTTCATACTGAAATACATGTTCCTAAATGACTGAAGGCTGGAAAGATTGCTGGATGAGATGCTGGAGTTGAGGAGGTGGTTAGTTGGCCTTAGTGATTGCCTGCCTGGGGTCACATWGTGTATTTGATGTCAGTCAGTCCTTCTAATGCTTCTAATGCAATGTGGCCCTGTTCTTTCATTGGAATAAACTTTAATTTTTATTAGAAGCAAGGTGATTATTACATTAATTTGTGCTACCAGCTGATTTTTTCCAGTGTCTGGCTGTAAARATGTCAGGTCTCTGGTTTTGTCCATGCACCTCTGTTGAATCTCCACCATCTTATATTTTTGCAAATTCATGGCCTTCATACTTTCTGCATATATTTTTTTAACACTTTCTTTCTCAAAGGAACTCCTGTCAATATATTTTGATGTTCTGCTCTACTGCTGTGTATCTTTTCAGCTGGGCAAGTCTTYATTTGTGAGATAATGAGTTACTCTTGTTGCATTTTCCATGGTGGGATAAAGCTGCACAATATATTGTTGATAACACTCATAAACCTACTTATAAAAAAAAGAAGAAGACAAAAACTRTTGTGAGAGAAGAATGAGCACTCGAAATTGAAAGATAAGGGTGCAAAAGGAAAGAAAATGAAAGGAATGATAATAGAAATCAGTGGTCTGAGGATAAGGATGAATATATTTGAATTCTGGTGGGGTTTCATGCTCACACACAATCCACTTGTTGAGACTACTTGATTTTCATTGCACTTTGCTCTTGTACCAGAGCTTTCTATTTCTGTATTTTTCTATCCCTACAGTTTTAATTTTAYTTTCCTCATTCTCTTCAGCCTTTAGATGTGTTCATCTGGATGCATTTTATTCAGCTATTTTAAATGCCCAGTAAATATTCTAAATTATTTATTTGCTAGAATATATAACTTGTTAGTTGTTGCATTTACAGTACAGATGAGATTTTCATTTTTCAGATATCCATGAACAATTCTAAGAGGTGAACATTTCATATGAAAGAATAGCTTTTGCTTACTAGTACAAAATGAGGAGGAAATAGTTTAGATATTTATAAAACAAACTGAACTATCCAGGAAAAGTCATTACTCAATTTTTTTACRTGTAGAATTTGATGTTTATCGGGAAAGTCCCTGAAGATTTGTACATGTAAGAAGTTTGTTTTGTTCTCAGATGTAATATTGAAAAAGACATGCTGCTGAAATRTGTCAGTCAGTGAAAGAAAAATACTAAACCTTGATTTTCCTTCTGAGAGAACTGTGAGGTTGACTGTAACTCTGTTCATGTCCATCCACTTATTTGCTGACAAATTAAGGTAGGAAATTGGCAGTCTAAATCATCATGAGAGAAATAARGAAATCCTAAATTTACTCATCCTTAAGTGGGGAAATAAATACATTTTCAACATCTGTGTTTTGTGAACAAATTGTATAGGCATGTTTCTTCTCTCTTCCCCACAACGCCACAATCCTACACAAGCCCAAACCAGGAGATGAGATCATTCAAATTTGAAAAAAAATATAAAAAACCTCCAAATCCACAAAATGTACTAAGCAGAAATGTCTAAGGATCTCAAAGATGCTAATTGATATAAGCACAATTGCTTCTGATAGCTAAAAATGCTCTTTSAAAACTCTTGCATCAAGTGTCTTTGATCCACACACACAAAAAGACCCTCCAAAAAATCCCCAGACACCCCCACACACCTACAGCCATGAAAAAACCAAACCAAAGCAACAAAAAATAACCCAAAACCAAACCAAACCCCAAACCAAGTCAAACTCTGTGACTGAGACAGTGTTCCTGGATTCAAATCAGCACCATGACTCTATGAATAATTCCAAAGGGTATCCATGAATAATTCCAAATGGAAGCAATTGTGCCTGTTCAGTAATGTATGTAGCATTTCAACAGCCACAGAACAAAAACAGTAAATTATGCAATAAAAAAATTTAAGTCTAGACCTGAAAGAATTATAGTTCAAAACATCACTCATTTTCCCAATAACATACAAATAGAAATGCAAATAAAAATAGAAATGCAAATTTATATATGTAGGTGCTTATGCCACTCTCTAGATCTACAAAGRTAATAAAGAAACCTAAATAAAGAGTGGCATTGAGAGTACAAATTAAGCACTTCATAAGTCCCAGCATGAATACTGGGTTATTCCGCTTGTACCAGCTCTGGAATCTGCTTTATTTTAATGATCCTATGACACAGGAGGATGCTGTGCCATGGAAAGGTCAACAGTGCCATTTCTTAGGCAGTTTAAGCAACATCTCTATRTTTTACAACAGGAGTTGTAAAAGCTGAACAGAGTAAACAGTGCCTTCCAAATGCTGCTTGTTGCCCAAAGTGTGGGAGGAGATCCAATGGAGTTGATCTTACAGGAGCAGTAAGAGAAGACTTCCATCCAGCACTCATTTTCCCAGACAGCTACAGCAGAYATAACCCCTAAAAGCCTGTAGTCAAATAGCTTGTTTAATTCAAGATCACAGAAGCTAGGACATCAGAGATGTGATTTGCCACACTATCTAGTATAAATGTGATAAGCAAAACAATGGAAACTCCTGCTTTTTTCTCTCTCAGGTGCAGGTCCCTTACAGAAAAGTAATCAGAACTCTACCTTAAGTGGTTTTTACCAGGAAAATATTGACATTTACTGCAATAGCAATTATAACAATTGTGGTTACATAAGAGTATACATGYTACAACGACCACAAAGTAAATGTGTGTGCAGCCAAATCTCCTAACAGATCCATTTGACAAGATGGGGTTGAGTACAAGTCATCTGTGTACTGCTTTACCTTTTCMGGCAAGAAGAAGTGGCATGTGCTTGCCTGATTCTGTATTTCATCACATTTCTCTCATGTATTTCTTCACCTTCAAAACAAATTTTGATTTTCGATAAAGGAATTATGCCCACTCCATGTTTTGTAAGAAGTGAGATAAGGGCAAAAGGAGGAACTATTATTTATTGAGGAATGGAAGCCATTATCTTTCCACTGTTATCACAGCCCCTTTCCTGTGTGTCTTGTGATCAATCTCATCACCATCACAGCAAGCTTGGCACTGACATTCCTTTTTACCTCAGTTTTCAGTCACTAATTGTGTGATTAAGGCTTTCTGTATTCAAAGGATTCCTTGCCAATTCACCATTGCACGTCACTTTCCTATTTAAAGTCTGTCTCAAGTCTTTCTCTGTGTTTCCTCTCAATTTTCCTACACTGATAYTTTTTCTTTGATCTGTTTTCAAGAAAAGCAGATTTTCCATGATCTTCTGTTTTTTTTTTTTCCCTAAAACTTTTTTCARAAGCCTATGGCAATGTTAGGYAATGTCTCCCCTTATCTGCAAGAAGGATTAAATCCTCAAATACACACTATGTCAATGTAAAAAGCAGTGTAGCTCTCAAGCCTTATACAACTCTGAGTCTCCCAGGAGCAGTATTTGTTCTTGTTCTTGAAAAGAACTGGAGAGCCATGGGAAGAAGAAAAACATGTCAGTGGAAAGAGCTTCTGACAATTATTTCTTTACCAGTTGCTTTGTAGCCTTACCTTCTCAGGGCTCAGGGTTTGTTCAAAACCCTTTGTTTGCATTGTTGTGGGTTGACCCTGGGTGTGTGCAAGGTGCTCTTTCCCAAGATCTCCTGCTGCAGGAGCATGTAATCTCCCTTTCCTCAGCAGACAGGGCCTGGGGAGAAAGTAAATAGAAAAAAAAATCTCATGGGTCAAGATAAAGGCAGTTTAACAAAGCATAAGCAAAGATTGTGGGTGCAGAAACAAAAGAAAAAAAAATATTTCATTACTCGACTTCGCATCAATAGCCAATGTCTGACACTTCCCAGAAAACAGGRCTTCAGTAAGTACAGTGGTTGCCACAGAAGAAAAATGCAATAAAAAAACTGAGTGCCTCCAAACCTCTGCCTCAGCTTTTTACTGCTGAGCAGATACTGTATGGAATGGGATTTCCCTTTTTTCTGCCTACATCTGTATGGAATGGGATTTCCCTTTTTTCTGACTGGGTCAGCCTCCCAGGCTCCTGCCCAGACCCAGCCTAATGGCCTTTTGGGGCTGGTGGCTGCTGGCTTGGACAGACAGCCTTGGTGCTGTGGGACCACTGCCCAGCAGTCCCCAAATGCTGCTGGGCTCTCAGCACCTTTCTCTCTGCTCAGCACTGTGAGRGGCTGCAGTGAGAAAATCAACTCCATCTCAGCCAAACTCCTGGCTTTGTTTCCCTCAGTACAAAGCAATGCCTGCARTACAGTCTGCAGAGGTTCTCTCATCTAAAGCTCAAACTTTGACTCTAGCTTGGAGTACATAGAGGAGAAGATTTGCCTGCCATGGCTCCAAAGTTATTAAAATTCATTACCCCTCTCCATGAAATTAATGAAGATTTCTTTCAAAGTTCCTCAGGAGACAGCGTTGTGCAAGAAATATTAATGTGATGGCAGTGCTTTGCTGTGGGGTTTTTTTTTTTTTTAATTCTGCTTCTTGAAGGTGTTGTCCTGACTGCTGTGCTGAGTGAGGAGGAAATTGTTCTAAGTGAGAACCATAAGAAAGGAGGACATGATGCTCAGAACTTAATCACTACCTTTATTGACAGAGACCATCAGGATCTAACATCTACCACCACAGAGTTGTGGCAAATACCTTTTGGTTAGAGGAATATTCACACAGTCCTATCAATATATATATATATATATATTTGGAAAGGTAAAATATACTTGGAAATGCACAATCTACACAGCATTAAAACACAAACATTTCAGCTCCATCACATTTTCTCTTTAAGTTTGTTTTTACTTCCACACTGCCTAAAAATTAGGAAAKAAGGAGAATTTAAACTAGTAAATGATTCCCTGATACAAAGACTACTCAGAAGACAGTACAGTAATTTTGCTGATGTCAGATCTGAGCTTGTATTGTTATTTATGAATCTCTGGCAAGAGCTGAAAACAAGCAGTTGTTTCAGGTTTTTTYCTTGGCTATTAGCCAGTTTTCTTGGTGTGTTTGAAGTCGATGTGCTATCTCACAGAGAYCACAGAAATTAAATATGCATTTTCTTGCCATAAAATGCTGTTTACACAAATRTCTAATATCCAGTAGAAGAGTCATTACTATCCATGGTTACAACTTTTAAAGAATTTTTAAAACTATCTATACATTTCTATTGCCTCTGTGCTRTYGTAGTAGGKTCTTCTCCAATTTACATGGAGTAGCCTTTGATTGAAATGGCTATTTACTCCAGGGTGAAGTAATTAGGACTGAACTTTATAAGAAACAGCTTCTGGGCCTCTGGGCATGGAGAAGGGAGAGCARGAAGCTGAGCTTTTCTGCTACTCAGTTCTTTCAGAGAAGAAAGAATCATAGCCTCTGAGTTCCACTCACCCACAGAGAGCATTTTCCAGAGCTTCCAGGACTTTCCTATGATTCCTGGTTGTTTTTCCCAGCCTCATGCATACAGGARCTATCCTCCCAATCTATCACAACATCTGCCTTCTGGCCATCACAGATTTAATTCCTCTTACAATATAAGCTGTCTGTAGTATCACTTGGTTCAGAAAAGAAATGGGTTCATTATTTGAAAACCCCAAAACAACAGAGATCTGTACGTAGCTATGCCATTGCTTCTTAGAATAATATTTTTTAAAAAAATGTTCAAAAATGCCAAAACAAAAGAAAAGCCAGGAAAGGTGTTAACTGCTTTTACCTTTGCATTTTTCATCCTTGGAAAGAAGTAACTAAATTTCTCCTTTGAAAGTAACAGAAACAAAACCAATGTTGTTGTTGATGTTACAAGAGTTGCTTGTCTTTTTTATTTTCTTTGAAATGGTGTATTGTTATAAAGATGGTTTTATTTTCTTAGGGTACAGAGGCAAGATGTAAGAAGCTATTTAGCTGCTGTTTGTCTGCCTTGTCACTAYAGTTTCATATTTTTCTGTGATATTATTCATAGGTGCTTGAACAAGGAGTTTATGATCTAGTCTCAGAAAATAAGAATGAATCCCTTCCAGTTTTCTAACCTGTTCTGTTGCTGATCCATTTGATATTTTCTGTTAAGGAAAAATGTATTAAAAAACATCTAGACTGATCCCTCAAAAATGTRAGTAAGTTTATAAACTTTGAATATATCTGCTTTATTGTAAACCCATTGTCAATATTTGACTCTTACATAGTTCAAATTTTTGTCTCCATAATCAGCACAAACACATTTTAATTGGATATATATTTTATATAWATTTAAATATATACATAACCTACRTAAAAGATTTTTGTACTTACATCAGCAGATTTAGCTGAAAAAAGAAGCAAYAGCTTGAGGTTTTGCTCTTAATAACTGAAACTACTTTTCTAATGCTCATAAAAGTAACATTTAATCTCTTGCAGTGGCCCAAAAAATATTGGAAAGATCACTGTTCCCCTGTAAAATGAAATTTTAGAATCTCTTCAGAACACTCAGACTGTTAATTGTGTTAAAGTACATGCAGTAAATGGTTATGGTGTGCTATTTTGTTTTTATTGAAGACTAAGTGGAGTTTAAATTACCCCTTCAGACAGACAGTTTTGTTATGTTTTATTATGTTTTTGTATAAATCTTGATAATTCTGTTTCTAAGGTGAAGATAAAGAAATTTTTATCTGTTTAGAGTGTTACAAAGAAACCAATTCTGGCATATATTTAAATGACAGTAAATGAGGCAYTGCAGAATCTCAGGAAAAACTCAAGTGCTTGGTACAGCTGARCTGGAATTGCACTCATGCCCTCTGGTTTTTGAAAATGAAGATGTGTAAGAAAGGTGGACACTTGCAAAGGTCTTGCAGATGACACTGTGGTGGAGGCAGATACCTGAAAAGCAGAACACCTGTGCTCAAACCCGTTTATCTTCCTGTTTCAGSTCAGCACTTGATCCCCCACTAATGCTCATGACTGGTGGCTTCCCAGCCTGAGGTTCTTCTGAGWCTGGTCTCTTCCAGTCAATATTTGTCCGTATTTACTGGGATTGAAGAGTTGTACTCCAGCCTTCACTTGCTCAGGTGAATCCCTGAAATACAGAGCTTAAAACCCAAGAGACTGTCTCTCCTTTTGTCCTTATCTAGCTGCTCAGAAGGGAGCAGGTTTAAGGATGATAGAAAAAGAAAGGTGTCTCTGCTGCAGCCAAAGAGAAATGGGAAGGAGGGCTGGACTCAATCTCTTACAAGGTGCTGTTTGTGCTCATTGAACTGTGCTCCAGGGTTGTGTCAAAAAATCACTGATAATCAAAAAACATTGATAATATGCTCCCAACAGGCTGGCAAGAGACATTCAAGGACCTCCTGCTGGCACTTTCATTTAGTGATGTCCTCCAGCTGGGAGCGCAGTCCCAGGGTGCCACAATGATGTGATCCACAGAGAGATGCCTCTGCCTGGATTAAGGTGCAACCAAGACCATATCCTGAAGTCAAGAGTATGGATTTTATTTAACAGGAAGTATGAGAGAGAGAGAGAGAGAGAGAGGGGGGAAGAACGAGGAAAAGAAGAAGGAGGGTAGGTAGAGAAAGAGAGTGACAGAGAGACTCTCTAGATCCTGACAGCATCCAATTACTCCCTTCTTCTGGTCTTCTTGGAGGGTCCTGTGTAACACGGAGCTCAGTGGGTTAATACATTCAGGTATCTGTGGGAATGCCCAGGTACATCTCATAGGAGGTGGGCAGGTTTTACACTTTGGGAATGCCCAGGTACATCCCATGGAAGGTTGGGCAAGTGTTACACTGTGGGAATGCCCAGGTACATCCCATGGGAAGTGGGCAGGTTTTACACTGTGGGAATGCCCAGGTACATCCCATGGGAGGTGGGCAGGTTATACACTGCTCTCTGCAACAGACTCTGGATCTGTTGCCACACTTGTGGATCACATGCAGTCCTCTGGTGGAAGGCCTCAGGAATGAGTAGGGGGTGGTTCTTTGGGAGTCTTTGATGGTTTGTAGAAGGGAAGGATCTGCAGGGTCTGCTTCTTCAYGTGGCTTTTAGCCCCTGGTGATGGATGTTCACTCACTCTTTACCAGAGGTTTTGCCACCACACCATCAAAATTTCTCTTTCTTCCCCTCGGTTGAAGGGGAGACTGTGCACAAACTTGGCCTCAGCAAATGAATCTAAAGGCWGTGGCCTCCTCCCAAATCCCAGACWKAGCTGGTTTTCAGCACAGCTGCTTTCCTTGTGGATATCTCCCTAGGCAAATGGTTGCCAAGCACGGAACACGTGAACATGGAAGATGTCACATGGCTCAAGAAACAGAGAAAGAGCAGAAAGAAGTGAGCTTTTCCTCTTTTCCACAGTAGCAGATTCCTAGCTTTTTTTTTTTAAGTTTAGTTTGATTCAGCCATAACATGAAACAGCACAGCTGACTTTTTCCTTCTTTAGAACCAGTTGACTTTGTCCTTCTTTAACATCATTAGGCTGCTCTCCACAAAYGTGGTTTAGAGAGACACAGACTTGTGGTATTCTCCTACATTTTAAGCAGGTGTTCTTCACAGATACCTTTTCCAGGAAGTTTTCAATATTATTAAAGAAACTAAAGTTCCAGACAAAGCCTGCATTTTGCAAAATGAAATTTAAATAAATTTCCCACCAAATCAGCCTCAATGGTGTCCAAGCCTGCCATCCACCAACCAAACCATCAATATATTTCTGATAGTTTTATAGCTAAACACAAAATTAATTCAATTTTTTCCCCCTTGCTTCTCTTTTCTTTTACTTCTGAAATATTCCAAGGTCTGCCTTGGTATTATTTCAGGTAAGGTGAAAAAAAAGTGCATGGCTACTTCAAAATCAGAGATTGCATTTGCTGTACTAATCACAAGTGCAATCAAACACCATCACTTCAGTTCTGCAGGTACAKACTGGAGAATTCCATGCTACTTTCCTTGAATATTAGATTAAAAACTGTTTTTCATTTTACTTATATCAGCCAGAGAAGAGGTAAACCAGTCACATATTAAACTATAAACAATTCTGATAGGTGAATTTTGAACATTGTGAATTTATGGTTAATTTCTTTTTTTTGTGTTTTAGGAATTGAATTTATGGAAAAGTTACCAGGCCTTGGAAGTATCTACATTGTTTTGCTTTTATTTTTTTTTTTAAATCATATTTTTTTCAGTGTTTATGGACATAGATACAACTGTATTAGATTGAATTTGTCTACCTCATCTGGTGCCATGGATATAATCTGGGGAACAGATATTAAGCAGATTAAACATCTCAAACTATTTTTCTCAAAGTGACATCATAGAAAAACTTCTTTACTGCATASACCTGAAAGTATGAAATTATGTATCTATACAAGGGGTTTTTTTCTGGATTTTGTTGTCTGGTTGGTTGGGTTATTTTATGGCCTGAGTTGGAAGGAATATTAAAGATATCTTGTTCCAATCCCCCTGCTGTGGGCAGCACCTTCCACCAGACCAGCCTGCTCAGAGCCCCATCCAACCTGACCTTGAACCCTCTCAGGGATGGGGCATCCCCAGCTTCCCTGGACAGCCTCTGCCATGGCCTCACTGTCCTCACAGAAAAGAATGTTTTCCAAGAATCTAATTTAAATCCATTCTCAGTTTGAAGCTGCTCCCTCTTGTCCTGTCACTCCAGGCCCTTGTCAATAGTCCCTCTCCACTCTTCTTGCAGGCTGCCTTCAGGAGCCTGAAGGCCACAATTAGATCAAAGCCTATGAATTGTGCAGTTCAAAATGAAAGATTTTGTTTTTGAAATTATTTCATTGTCAGAAACATACGAACTCTCCTTTAGTAAAACAAAACAACTAACCCCACCCCCCCCAAAAAAAAACCAAAACCCCAAAACACAAACAAACATAACCAAAAACCTCAAAGATGCTTATAATTATTACATGAAAAAAAAAATTCAAAAAACAGTTCACCATTATGTAGAAAAATCACATAAAACTTTTCAGGGACTGAGAAAACATCTTCTGGACTCTCCTCTGTTATTCTTGCTGTAGACATAGCAAGGAGCACCATGAGATAGCTGAGCTCCTGTGTATCTCAAGGGGAAAAATGTGGGTACAATTAGCATGGTTACCTTCTCCAAAAGGTAAAATTAAGGGTAGGAGTCAGGAGAACACAACATGTAGCTGGATGATGTGAACAGTCTGTCAGCACTTTGCTGTGCTGCTTCAGTCAGCWAAAGAATGGTGGAAGGAGCCAGAGTCAGGAGAGAGGGAGTGTCTGTGTGTACGTGTTTGTGGGGCTCTGGAGTGGCTCATTACATAGGGACATACCTTCCCTCTTGTCTGCTCAGCAGTCTTGGAGCATTGTTTGCAAAAGCATACCAATCCTGAAGGAATTTGTGCAATCCTTCAAAAACCCCTACCTTACAARCTTCTCTCATGTGTATTTTAATAGCTGATATCTCACAAACACTGGAGTAAAAGGTTAATATTTTATTTTACCTGGAAGCTGAAACTTCAAGCTTACTTGTGCAATKAAAATGGACTTTTCTAGGTTTAACACTTGAGGCAATAATGCATCTTCAGGCTGTGATGGTTTTCTAAGTATGGCTAGTTTCTCCTGTTGGTTTTGAACCACCTTATTCCCAAATCATGTCAGAAAAAGAAGAGAAAGGRTAACAAAACCAGAAAGCAATCATAATACAATTATCTTAAGGTCTGATCTCAAGTCTTTCTGACAGAAAAAATAAACGTTTAAAGCTAAAAATGTCATCCTCACTGGGTAGGAAAAAAAAATCCATTTATTGCAGTTTGCAGGATATTAGATCAGAACAAATAATAGCTTTGTGGTTTCTAAGTGGTTTTTGTCATAAAAGAAGTAAATACAGTATGAACTGGTCTTTTACGCCCAAGAGTTTTTCCCATTCCCACAACAATGAAATAAGATAGAAAAGAAAGCACTTTCTGTTGAAAACAACSTCTGAGCCTCTGCCTGAAAAGCTGTGGGTCCTGCAGACTGGCTGGCAGTGTCTGGGGCTGGCAGGCAGGGCTGCATCCCTCTGAGAGGGAACCCTCAGCATTCCTCTCTCCCAGGCAGCTGGGGACCTGGGGACCTGGAGGGCCTGGTGCCTGGTTTGCTGGCAAGCAGTGAGATCCCCTCCCAGCTCAGCACAAGAAGCTAATAAGGCCATTTATAGCTTGTCATTTTTCATTGCTTTTAGTAGTATCTTCYAAAACCAAAGTGGTGCTTCTTGTTTATGTCTGCATTAAACAGGTAAATGCAGCAGTATTGCTTTCTCCTGGCATAGAGGGATGTGCTGCTTTACAAACATTCATGGTAGGACAAATGTCTCTAAATAAGGACTGAAAAATGCTACCTAGACAATTGCAAGTCTTCTTCATCTGCTTTTTTCCCCTCACTGTTAAGGTAGCTTCAGAGCAGCCCAAACAACTTCCAAATTTTTGTCAAATTCATTGACTAATTTGCACGAATCACAGAGTCATTAAGGTTGGAAAAGACCTTCAAGTTCATCAAGTCTAATATGGATCACCAACCATACCATGGTAGCAAGTGCCACACACATCCAGCTGTTTCTTGAACACCTCCACAGGTGGGGACTCCACCAGCTCCCTGGGTAGCCCATCCAARGCTTGGCAACATTTTCTGTGAAGAAATTCCTCCTGGTGTCCAACCTGAACCTGCCCTGGTGCAGCTTGAGGCCATGTCCTCTTGTCCTGTCCTGGTAGAAGAGGCTGACCCCCACCTGGCTACAACCTCCTTTCAGGTAGCTGTAGAAAGGTGAGGAGAACATGAAAGCAAGTTTTAGAGTTTTCATGCTGAAACATTCTAATTCAGATTCTACTTGAAACAAAATAAATCATAATAACAAAAAAAAAGAGAGATTATTAAATGGATAATTTTCTTTGGCATGAAATATTTTTTGTGGGTTCTTAAATGATCATACTGACAAGTTAAAGAAATAATTTTATATTAATAACCAGCTACCCTCCCACTCCAAAATTTTCTGTTTTGAGAAGGAACAGGACAGAGAGAGAGATCAATGTAAGTCAACCCTCACCCTGGTGCATCCCATCAGAAGGCCATGACAGCTGCACAGTTTGAGATGTGTAGGCACTTTAGTTTTTCTGTCTGCTGCTCCTGCCCTGACTCAGCTGTGAAATTCTAATGGTGCAGGGGAATTTGCCAGCATGGCCTCCACACATCACTGAATTTCACCTGTAAATGAGTGCTTTCAGGTCATCACAGAAAGAGATAYGCTTTGAAGAAACCAGCCCTCACCAGGATCCCTGAGGGGAGATAGGAACCTCAAGCAGCATTTCACCATAGGAAACAGGATTTTATGTTCTCCCCAGAGGGTCCATCTCTTTCTGTAAGCTATAAAAGAGAGCCAGGGAGGCTATTCTGCTTAAGCTGCAGGTGCCACTTATAATTTCACAAAGTTTTCTCTTTTCTCACCTGGAAAGTATACTTATACACCATAAATATTTTTTTTTAATGTTCATATTTTTCAATTCAAGACTTAAAAAACCCCTCAAAGCTCAAGAAGCAAAAAAATTGCATCCATTGTGGAGACTTACCCGAAGTAATGAGCAGAAGTGTCCTTTCCAAGTATAATCTATTCATGAGAAGGGAGAGGCTGTGCATGTGGAATAAAATGATACATAATTTTTTTTCTTTACTTTCTAGTTTGCACCCTGCTCCCCTTGTTCATCATCAGTCCTGAGGTCTGTTCTGGGTGGCATGTGTCTGTTGTGTCCCTTTGTTGTGAGTATGACAGGACTCCATCATGACGCACCCTCATAACCTTGACAAGAAATGGACCCAGGAACACCTCAATAATCTCAAGGCAGAACCTTGGCCTGGGCAATCCAGTGAATTCTATKAATCACTGAAGGTCCAAATTCTCTTTAATGCCAGTTGTCCCACCACAGGATGGAGGAGTGGCACTGCGGGGTTTCTTCCAAGGTCACACTCAGTTGTCTGCACACTGCTGGCTCTGGCCTGAGCAATCCTCACAGGGCAGAGGTGGAAGGAAACTTTGGAAGAAGTTTCCTCCCTTTTGGCACAGGAGACTGGGCAGCAGCACTTGCTGATATCAGCTGCTGCCCTTTCAGAGCCAGGCAGATGGGCTGTGGAGCCCCTTAACCTCACAATTGGATCTGATAAGAACTCCAAGCTCAAGAAAAGCTCTGCTGATCATTGTGCTGCATTTGCAGAGGGTTTAGGACTCTCTCAGGGCAACAAAATTGGTAACAAAGATGTATTTGAGAAAGGCACAAGCAGGATGGTGTCGTGGGTGCATTAGCCCAAAGAGATCTTGATTAATGTCACTGAGTCTGACTTGGGTCTGCTCCAGCTCACATTGAGCAAGGTAGAATATTGCTTCATTCAAGGCTAAACTCAAAGATACCTGCACCTTCAGCAGTGATTATGGCTGATTTGTGTCTGTCATTTAATGCTCAGGAATAATGAAAAATGGCACCTGTGTCTGTCTCTACATTAGATGATTTGCTAAGGTCAGGTTCTTTTCAGTGGTCGTTACCTAATTTGAGACAGAAAGGACAAAGGTTGTGTGTGTCTTCAATCTGTGATTTCTTATTCTTAACTTACTAACTCAGTGAAGCTTTAATTAGAGACAAGGCTATGCAAATTTCTCATCCTTATTTTCTTGTGTGACCTACAGCCACGTTCTTGAAATGAATGTTTGTGTTGGAGTCATTGCTGCAGCTCTCAGCACTTCCTACAGCTCTCTCCTGGTGACAATGGAGCATTCAATCAGTTCCATGACCCTCTGCTGCTCTAGTGACAGGCAGATGTCCCCCTGACTCCCTTACCCTTAATTCCTTGGACCAGCTCCATCTGCCTCACAAAGCAGCATACAAAAATATCAAAACGAACTCCTTCATGCTTTTCCATACCCCCAGACATTTTTCTCTCTCTGAAATACATAGAAAAGGGCTGTCCCAAAGCCATGAACACACTTGTATTTCTAAATTTGACAAGACTATATATGTAGTGCCATAGACATTTTAAACAGAATTTTTCTGTTTCTTTCTTTCATCACGTTTTAACAAAACTAAACTTCAGAAGGGACACTATATAGAAAACACTTGAAAAATCATGAGATTCATTTTTTATAAGTGTTTTTAGTCTTCTGCATAGTCTAATYTCTCAGGGTGATAGAAAACACTGTTACTGATGTGGTAGAGAGATCATCTCAGAGGTCTTTTCCAACCTAGTTAATTCTGTGATTCTGTGACAATAAAATCATGTATTGTAAACATCAAATCATAAAATTTCCAGAGCTGAAAGTGACCCACCAGGATGATGGAGTCCAACTCCTGGCCTTGCACAGAACATCCCAACAATTCCACCATGTGCCCTAGAGCATTGTCCTGATGGTTTTTGAACTCTGTCAGGTTTGGTGCTGTGACCACTTCCCTGGGGAGCCTGTTCCAGTGCCCAGCCACCCTCTGAATGAAAAACCTTCTCCTGAAACCCAGCCTGAATCCCCCCTGACACAGCTCCAGCCATTCCCTCAGGTGCTGCCACTGGTCACCACAGAGAAGTGTCTGCACTACAAAGTCTGCAGCCTCCTCTTCCCATCACAGAGGGCATATGAAAATATTCTCTTGGGATGTATGAAACTGTTATATGTCACCCTTAGTGACTGTGTTTGGGAAGAGATAAGTGGAACAATAAGAAAATAAGAATGAAAAATAAGAAAGCATCTTGTGTTGCATATGTTATCTGTAGCATATGTTGCTACAGATACCTCTGTGAGGAATTGTCCAACTGTCTAAAGATTCAGAGGTCAGAGTTTCAGCATAGCTCTTGGTAGAGAATTATCTACATCTCATCAGGCACTGCTTCCTGCTAATGCAGGTTTGGGTTTTCTTCTTAGCATTACTCCTCTGTATTTTTCTTCAGTATTGTCAGTAGACCACCATTGGAAAAAACAAACMAAAAAAACCAAACAAAAACTAGATAAAGATTGCTGCTTTGTTGTTTTACAACATCCTAGGTAAATGTCAAAGTAATTTTTCTCTCCTTAAAAAGTTTTTCTAAACTCTAAAATGTAAACCTCTAAACTTTGCTATGGCTAGTCAAGCAACAGTGCATAGACTATAACTATCTTATAAAGTGCCAGAAGAAAGAAATACCAACTTTCTTGGGCCTGAAATTTAATATTTTATCATAATTAATTGAAAATTAAGTTTACTTTTCTGGCCTGAATTTTKTAACTTATTGTTATTGCTAGCTTTTTAGTTACAGTGCAGAAATTTCCATTTGTATTGAAGAGAAACTGTCATGGCATCTCACTTCAGCATCCTGTTTAGAAATTGCTTATTGAAAAGACAAAGATAAAATAGATCCTGCTGCTTTCCCCATTACCTATCAAAATATGTTTTTTGCATAGTGACATGTGCTTTTAGGTGAAAACATCACAGCACAWGTCAAAGGSTTGTTTTTTTCACTTCCTAATATTAGYAACATGATGATTTTTATTACCTTTTTTATTTAGAAAAAATGCCTAAAATTAAGAAGGCATTCTGTGATCGTGACAGTCATGAATCACAAAAAAGCTCATCTTCTTCTTGACCTGCTTTATGTTTTGTGACCAGAACTCCTCCCCCTGCAGTTGCTCTGAATTTCACACACAATTTCCTACATCCTCCCACAGAGATGTGGCTCCCTATTCAAAATGTGCTATTGCTCTCTTTCAAGTGCCTTGCCCCATTCTCCACACACCATCCCCATCTAATAACAATTCAACAAAAAGAAATAACACTTACTGCAGTACTAGTCACAAAAAATTGGCATAGGTTCAGGATCAGACCCTGATGATATTTATGYGAAAAGTCTCTTTCAATTGTGATTCTATTTGCTCATTTTTATGGGATTTTTTTAAAAATTTCATTAAACATACATAGTGAGAAATTTTATTTTTCTAGTTATAAAGCATTAAAGCACATTAGATAGCAAAAACTGACATCAACAGCAGCTGTTCAGCATTTTGGTCATCTGTCACTCATCCTGATTCCTTCTTCACATTCTGGCAGGGGAAATCACTGAGAGTTATGCTSAGACCATGAGGACTGAGTATGCTAATGCACAGAAGAGAGAAAACATTCAGGAATATGTTCACCTTAGATGCTATTCCAGGCATGAAAATAAGGAAGACCTCACATTTTCTTGCAGAATTCACAGAAAAATTGCACTGCTGCACATAGAATAAGAAGAGAAATTCTCCACCAGACTAGTTAGAAAAAGAATGAATAACTAGAACTACTATCAGAGTTGCTCAGGAAATGCTATTTGCATTTAAACATTAAAAATTCTGAAAAGTTTATTTATATTATTTAATTTAAAGGGTTGTTTACTTTTTAAAAAAAATTTCTATTTTTTTTTTGATGTTCAATATACGTTCAATGTATTGATGATTTTTTTGAAAGCTTTTTTTTTAATTAATGAGGGACACTTTTCAAATATTAATTTGGACTTAGATTTAATTTAGATGCAAATGATGGCTGGGAAATACATGGAAAAGTTTTCAGCATGCATATATAAAGGCTATGAGGTAGCTACCAAAATAAAAAACCCAAAAAACCAAAAGGATGTAATGCTCTCTTTTTCTTCATGGTCATTTTTGATTTTTAATAAAAAAAAGAGGACAGCTTGCTCCATCTACATGGAGCCTTTATGTGCATGTTGCTGAAAGTCTTGAAAAGGTTTTTGCTGCCTAGATTTTGTCATGTCGCTCTGTTTTGTTATAGGGAGACTTTAATGCCCACTTATCACCTTTTTACAGCTGAAATAGAGTTTTTACTTGGAATCACAAATAAGATTTATCAGTGCCCTGGCAGCCAGGTGGGACATCCTTGGCCTGGTGGGCATCAGGCACAGCATCACCAGCCAGGCATGGGCGGGGATTGTCCTGCTCTGCTCTGCTCTGCCCTGGGGCGGCCTCACCTCCAGTGCTGGGTGCCACAATGTAGAAAAAGGYACAAAGATATTAGATATTCAGAGGAGGGTGGCAAGGCTGGTGAAGTGTCTGGAGTGGGAAGCCATGTGAGGAGTRGCTGARGGCGCKYGGTCTGTYSKGCCTGGAGCAGGCYGAGGGGAGGCCTCAGTGCAGCTACAGCGGCCCTGTGAGGGGAAGGSGAGGGGCAGGCACTGAGCTCTTCATCCTCATGAGCAGGGACAGGAGCTGAGGGAATGGCCTGAAGCTGAGCCAGTGGAGGTATGGGCCGGATATCAGGAAAAGGTTTTTCACCCAGAGGTTGGTTGGGCCCTGAACAGGCTCACAGGGCAGAGGCCACAGCAAGACTGGCAGAGTTCAAGAAGAATGYGGACAATGATCTCAGACACATGGTGGGATTGTTGGCGTGTCCTGTGGGTTGGGACTCTCTTCTATCCCTTTATCTGTCTGTGTCCATGCTCCATCATTCCAAATGTCCGCTAACAGGACAAACTCACATGACCATACAGCCAGAGTCATGCCACAATGCCCTACTGAACCTTCTCCTTCCTTCTCCTCCCATTAGAGAGTACCCAAAAACTCAATGCACAKGTGAAGGTTTGAGTCTGCTCTCATGTGTCCTGGCTTGATACATGGCATGGGAAATCTCTAAAGTCTTACCTAAAAGAAGGGTTGGAATGGCTCAGTACCTGATCCTCAAAGAATGTACAATTGCCAAGTTGTAAAACCTGCTTCCATGGTAGTGCAYGATTTGCACTGACAAGTTAAACATTGCACTGACAAGTTTTAGTCTGTGCTGGGGCATTGAAGTAAGATTTCAAGGGTRTTTCTTGCTTCCTACACCAACAGACTCTAATGGATATGGTCAGCGAATCACACATGTGGTGACCAGTGATTCTGGAATCAATCACCACCCTGGGTTTTTTGACATTGTGGTCCATCATTCTGGGGTTTTGATACTTTTTTTTTTTTTCAATCTTTCTCTTAGACTAATCCTTGGTTTTGAAGACAGAATGATTATTTTCTTATACAGTATTAGATTTAGTTACTCAACTGGCAAACTTAAGATAATCATATAGTTCTAACTCATTAATAGTTTTAAACAATGTTAGGTATCCATATATTGCTAAGAAGGAACAAAAGTGAAATTCTCGTCTGAAAAGACCTGGTTTTATTTATTTTCTTGTTAAAGTCTTARTGTTTACATAATTTCAAAATATTTCACACCTTTTTAGTATATTACAACAAATTTGTGAAAAAACCCAAACACACCAAAGCCCCAAACCCTAAAAGATAATACTCCTGAAAAGTGTRCATATTAAGAAAAACAAACAAGCAAACAAGCAAAAACTCAAAAAAACCCCAACCCCCTTAGTCTTATAGGTTTGAACTTGCAGTCAAAAGTAGTGAATAGAAGAGGGAAAGTGAAGGGCTTTTCAGTAGTTCTAACATACACTGGAAAGGATTGTCTATACAGTAACAGGCCCAACAAGATAGACACATTCCTCCCATGCCATAAAGCATATGTCATTGAAAGTTTGACTGAGAATTGGTCAGCTGCTAGCTAATATTGWATTCAAATAAAATTCTATCATTTTCCTCAGCTTTCATTATAGGTGGTTGGGAGCTCCTAATTAAAATGGAAAGAATTGACATAAAATAAATATTTTTTCTCAATTTGATAAATTAGGGAAATGTGCTAGGGAATGTCACTGAGAAAATTTAAGAAAAAGATGTCTRTTCCAATAATGGTATCATCCATACACACTCATTTTTCTCATGGAATTTACTGTTTCTGGAGATCCGATATTACACTGCATTGTCTATTGCAAAATAACAATCACTCTGCATTTCCTTTGCAGAAATAACTTGTGGAACTGGTTGTTTGTCCTGTTCTATTGGTGCATTATTGACTGATGCCTATCTTCACTTTTAGTTTCCTTCTTGTAAGAGGATATGACATTTTCAACTTGATAAAATGTAATGAATGAGTGGTCACAACACAGAAGTATTTATAGTGTTATACTCTTGATAAAGCCCTGGTAAAAGGTGTGGCACACCTGACAGCTGCTGTTCTACACTGTCTGAAACAAAAAAAATCTGAYTAATTAAGCTGCTCCCTGTTTCTCCTCATTCTTGCCAGTCTGATTGCAATGCTCTTGTAAAACTGCCCAGTGCACCAGTTAAGCGTTCCACCAGAAGAAAGGGTTAAGTGTTTGGCTCTGCAGCATCACCAGTCAGAAAGGATTGGTARCAGCCTGTTCTGGAGAAGGTCAAAAAACAACTCAACCACCAAAAGGAAGTGAAGACCTCTTCAGGGAAGAGTATTTCCATGAGGAAAAAGGCAAAGCTACCATTCAAAGAGGAATTTACTTTCTGCAATCATGTCAAAGGGTCAGGTAGCACTAAAAAATTAATTTTTCATTTGGAAGTGCTGTGTGCAAGGTCAAGGAGAGACGCTTTGGGATAAAATTTGGCTGTGCATTTCCAGTCTGAGGGCAGGTGTGTGCTCTGATCCASATGACATTGTCCACATCTGTGACTTCTCCAGCCAGCAGTGGGAAGTGGAGCCAAAGGCCAGGGTGCATTGTTAGCCTGGCAAGGGCAGCATTTGCTAAAACTAAGACACAGATTTTAACACCTGGCTGCCAAAAAATCATTCAGAGGCTTGGAGCAATTTTTTATTTAGCATGGTGGAAGGGAGCTGTTTTACCAGAGGAGAGAGTTTCTCCAATTTGCCAGGGAAAAATATGAATGCTGCAAATTATAACAGCAGACATTGTAAATTACCAAAAGTAGCAAAGAGCTCCCCACAAGAGCAGCAATTGCACTGTAGAACAAGGGCAGATGCTATTTGTGAAAACAGATGCCAACTAAAAAATCATTAATAAGATGCAGGTTTTCTTCTCTAACTTGCCCTTCAGCTTGAACAATATCTAAGATTGTATTGTTTTCAGCTAGATCACTTGAGAAATAAAGAGCAATTTATGTAATTCATCCTTTATTGACATAGATTGTATAATCAGCAAACCTATATTAAGAAATCGTTTTCAACATTGCATTTATACACAAATAAAATTAGACCAACTAAAACAAAGACAAGCAAATAAAAATTAATTAATTCTGTCACTGAAAWGACAAAATAGACAACCTCCTTGGTAAAATTGCAGCCGTAGGTGATGTTTTAATAGAATTAAAGGACAATTTGACAAAAYTATTTTGCTTTGTCTCAAGGAAAAAAAAAACAAACAGCTAACATATTCTTACTTCCATTTTCCACTTCATACCTAGAGGCTGTCTTAAAAAAAAGAGAGAAAAAAATAAATAGCTCTTTTAATTGCTTTTTGGTTTTTTTTTTGGTAAGTTGGAAAGGGATGGTTTTTCCGAATTAAAGAGATATATATATATTATTGTGGTGTTTATGTCTAGRGTGAAAAACATAATTTTTTCCTCAAAATTAAATGCCATTTGATGCAATGAAGGTTATGTTTATTAAGTATAGCTTCAGAGTTTAAAAAAATACAGAGCAGCTTTTTTCTCACAGACTGAAAAATAGGTTTTGCATGAGTGCTTTCTGTCTCTGAAATACAGGTATGTAAAAATAAGGGAAAGTACTGAAGAAGAAAAAGCACTCTCTGAGCAACTATTATCTGCAGGTATAAAAATAAGAAGTGCCTTATAATGCATTTGAGTGTTTGGGAAACATTTTATTGTGATTAAATTTAATCTAAGCCAAAAGAAAACATTCAAAAGTGTCTGCAGGCTTTTTTATCTCTTTAAATCTACTTTGCACACTAATAGGCACACAACTTTACAATTTCCTAATGTGCATTCTGGTTTTGGATATGCTTGATTTTCAATATAGCCAAGCATCACTTCATATTAGGTTCAATTGCTGAATACAAATGTGATGGCTGAATGCCTGTGCTTCTGGAAACAGGGCAGTGAGACCAATCATTGCAGTTCTTGTTTCTGGCATATTTCAACTCTCATATGGCAACTCTGTAAATCTTAGAACAGTTTCTTTACCCTTCTTTTCCCCCTATAAAGTAAGKATATAATTGCCATTTTTATTCCCTGCTCCATAATAACTGTCATTGGATAATGGAAGAATCAATCAAACACCTTTTTTTTTATGCCCCTGCAGCAACAGAAGTTTATTATTTTTTTACTTCGCTGACACCAAGAAGCTTGAATCAATATTGACAAAACATCAAATAGTTCTGGAAAGTTTAGCTATGATATTTTGCTCAACCATTTCACATCTGCCACAAATGCAAAGAGTGAAGTCCCAATCTTGCTTTCAGACATGAGAGTGCCCAATGCAAGGAGTTGTAGGAATTAAAGCCTCCTTGCATGACTCCTGAAGTGATGGCTTTTTTGACAATTTCTTTATCTAGGAATGGTGCAAAATATTAATTGGCAAAACTCCCAAGCAGGTCTGGTTTGTATGAAACAAGTGACAAAACTAGAGGAGCATTCCACATTCAGCAGCCTTGAAAAGTGCAATGCCTTTTAGCTTTCACATGCATTTGCAGGGATACCCAATATTTTTTCAGTATATTTGGTGGAAGACTCCAGATATTTCTTAAATCTCTGATGATCCACAATAGCGTACATATTTTGGAATTTTGTGTAACATTTTGATATTTACTAGGATGTCCTTAATTTTTTTTTCCATAGGATCCCAAAGTTGACAACATCAGTTAAAAAAAAGTTAGTCTTTCCCTCATATTGTTTCAGAGATGTGCAAATGTATACATTGTAAATTAACAGTCAAGGRAAAACACAAATATTTCCTTATAAAAACATTCTCTCTCCTTTTCTCAGGCAAAGTGTCCTGAGAGTTCTTTCCTTTAGTTGCAATATAGATCAAGAGCTGGTATCCTATCATGGATGCCAACCAAGTTTCATGTAGCATTCAGCAGAATTTTGAAGGACTATTCCCAAACCTGTCAAGCCCTTGCATTTCTGGCATAGATGTTCTGAAGCCATCCTGCTTCAGCCTCAGAGGCTAAGTAAAGTAGTTTCCRTGTATCCACTGATTAAAAGTAATGCTACAAAGACAGCTTTGTAACCTGTGTTTTATGTTTTAGACTGGGCAGCACAAGAATATACTTCTAAGCATTCTTTAAAYTGCTCTCTCAATTTGCTGTGTACCACACTTTTTCTTGGTTGAGGTGATTTCAACCACTGCTGATCGATTTTCTCTGCTGGTTGTTTTAAAACTTATATTTAGTCTGTTGATGTAAAGGTGCATAATTTCACTTCCTTAAAATATAGTATCATTATGAGCTAGTAAAAGCTGCTTTCCCCCTTACCTTGCATGTCTTAAACCAGTAGGAAAATAAAATTAATGTTGAATAAAATTGTAATGATGTTCATACTTTTAAAAATACATGAAAGAGTACTGACAAGCAAGGCCTTATTTAGAAGTAGCAAATTTTACTCTGAAAGCCACAGCAACATTTATGTCACTCCTTTACTGCATTATGATTACAATATTTAAACATTACCAAATAATATTTTTAAGCCCTAGGATCATTTAATACAGATGCCTTGCAGGGAACATTTTGCTTTTTCCTTGCCACTGAGATAATGGAGTTCATGCAGGTGCTTGTGCTGCCTACATATATAAATATATTTTTTATTTAGTAAATTTAATAAATYTTATGAGTCAATTATTGCTCCATATATGACATAGATAAAGATTGATGGCTTAAAACATTTTGTTAAAAAGTTGTTTTTTACATAGGGGTTCTGAGCATCAGTTTACAGAAAAGTGAGCTGCAGTGTTGGACAGCACTGCACTGTGCTTGAGAGTTGYAATCTAGAATTGCAAAAAAGTTTCCTCTGTTTGATAAGGCCACAAGTTTTTCTGTGGTAAGGTTACCAAGCTCATATTGCAGGTAAAGCATTTAAAGTCAGTGTGGGTCTCAGGAGGGTCACATGGCCTTGGATAAGTAACTTAGGAAGTTCTGCTCGAGTTTTCCATCTTCAGAAGGAAGGAAGGGAAGAAATTTACTTTATTTCCATCCTTGTCTGTACTCTGGGGAAGAGAAGGTATTTGATTAATAGTTGCAGAAAAAAAAAAAACCACCAGATTTTGTTCTTGTCTGTATCCCACCAAGRCTAGAATCTTTTAATTCCTACTCAAAGAAATAAAAATAAAATAAGCCAGTAATTTTTCAAAATTAGAAGTTTAAACTGCTGTTGCAAACACTATTTTAAAATATGGTTCAGTTTGCACTAATGTTTCTGTCTGAAAGGTCAGTCATTAGAAAGGGAACTCTTGAAAGGCRCAGCAAACCATGCAATTCCCAAGTCATTAACAGTAACAGTGATGTAGACAGGACTCCCTATAATAAATACAGCTATAATGGGAAAAAGAGTTTTGAAAGACAATAAAAAAGATTAAACCAAACAGGGATATAAATAAAGAGCATGTAAAAAGAGATACCACAATTAACAGATTTTGATGCCATTATGTTTGTGTGTCTGAAAACATAAATTGTTTCATAAATGGAGGAAGTAGCATGATTTAAGCACTTCTGAAGCAGAAAACTCATTTAACTATTTTATGAGGTAAAGACACTTACTGTAAATCATTTCCACACTTGTAGGAGGGCAATATAAATTGCCTTGATAAGATACGACTGATTTAAAATACACTTCTTGAATAGCACTGGCTGAATATAAAGCACCTTATAACTGGATGTGCTCTGAATTCTGAAGCTGGGAGTTCATCAAYATGTACAAGTGCTTAAAAACTTTTTATTGGTGAAACCAAGAGAGAGAAAAAGTTGAAACATGCTTCTAGAATCTCATTCACATTACTGTAATCATTGGACAAAGATGCAGAAAGCAATTTCAAATAAACAAAGCCATTCAAAAAAATTCTTCATTATAGTGCTTTAGTGTATTCTATCTCTTTCCAGCATGCATGTATCCAAAACAAACAGCCATAAATTATAAATATACTCATCAAGACAGTTTGCTCTGCACCTGAATATAAAAGTACTGTGGAAATGGAACAAACCACATGGTGTATTTTGTACCACTGTGATGGCAACATCATTCATAAATGTGTCCCACGAGCAATGTGACCCCTGAAGGAGCAAACAAGGATGGGTGTTGTGGCACATATGAGGTGTCCAAGGAACCAAAAGGTCCAAGACAGAGAAGAAGGTAAGCATGAAGGGCAAATGGGCAGGAAAGGCTGCTGAAAGCAGAGGATCTCTGGTATCAAAAAAGAATAGGAGGTACAGGGAGCAGATGCCATTTCTTTTGATAGTACCAAACTCAATATCAGCAAGGATGCTCAGGGAAGACAATCCCACTTAAGTTTCAACTTCTCCCACCATGGAGCTCTCAAGCAAACTCRGCCTAGGCAAAGAACCTCTAAGGACCCCAGCCACCATATCACAGCTAATTTAAAGCTGAAATGCTAAAGGCAAAAAAAATGGTTCAGATCATGATGATGACTAATAACCTAGAGTGACAACTAATAAGTAAAATGTTGATGAAAAATTATTTTAATAACATTTTATAGTTTACAATACAGTTTTCCCAGTCTTCAAAACATTCCTATGACCAAATTTCAAATTCTCTGGTACATTATATACACACATAAAACACATGAAAATAATGTTTGCCATCTAGGAACCATTTCATTTTTAATGGTGTTTGGGTTTTGATTTTTGTTTTTGTGGGTTTGGGTAATTTTTTTCCTTTACATGAGAACCATACCTCTGATAAAATCTCTCTGAGTTAAATATTTGTTGCTTTTTTCAGCAATCTGAAGGGTGAGATCTGATAGAACAATGAAGATTGCTTAAACCTCAAAGTAGAATTATCTTTCAGTCACCCTCTTGATTGGAAACTGTGTTTGGTTTTGTACTCTGATGCTTGAATCTTACCCTCAGTCATAGCTACAAAATTCACGGACTTTAACTGACTTTGGTAGAGCTACATTCATTTATCTCATCTAAAATACTGGCTTATTTTTTCTGATAAGAACAATAGTCTGTTCTGTTAGAGTTCCAAGCACACCTTATCAGTCTTCACTACAGAAATCATTTCAGATATGGACCCTTCAGCATTATCAGAATATTGAAGCTTCAACAAATCTCAGAAAAACAGTTTTATTAGCTAAAACATCATCTAAAGTATAAAAAAATACATAAATACAGAAATGGCATTCCAGTTCATTGTATAGTAATGAAGGTAATAGAATAAAACTGCTGAAGAAAACAGTATRATTAGATTTAATGAAATGCCTAACAGCAGAAAGGGAGGAAATAGATCACAGAGACTTTTTAAAACAAGCATATAAATATTATGCAAAAAGATTTTTGCAATACATTTGTATGGATTTTGCTTGCTGACAGGACATTGCCCTTATTAAGCAATTAATAATAAGCCTTTACTTACAGTACGTCTGCCCACAAAGAAACAAAWATGATTGTTCTCATTTTACAGGATGGAAGGTATCCAAGGGGAAAAGTTCTATTTAAAGAGAAAGTTAATGTGCCCTTAAATGATAAAAAGAGAAGAGCCCAATGTTTAAGAACTCTGAGCAGATTTTCTCCCCCTTTCCAAGCTGTTTAAGTACCTGCCCATCCCTAACTACGCTCTCCACAGAAAAATGGCTCGTTACAATTAGGTGAGATATTTCAGCTCTGTTTCTGTCTGTTTCTGCAGATTTCACAAGAGGCTTGAGCGTGCCACACATAGAATCAGCAGCTCTTTCTCCACTGTAAGATTTATAGAGAATGAGAACATACTATGTGTGCCATATCCTCCTCCTAAGCAAATATGATGTGACTCTACAAAGCTTTTTCTGTATTCTCTTGTCAGTTCTGGTTTGGGGTATTGCTGGAAATAAGAAAGTACAGACCTGGATGAAAATGAGGTAATAGCCAAGAATATGAAAAAAAAAAAAACTTGTTCAAAAAGTGTGGTTTGAATCAGGTGTGAATTTCTGGAATGAGAAACCGACCTGCATTCTGTTGTGTGTGCAATTGGTGATGAACTCTGAGAATCAAAGTGAGGAGAACAATAGAAATATTCCAAAACAGTCCTATTACTACTATACTGGGATGAAAAAAGGGATATGATGGATTTAGGYTTTGTTTTGGTGTAAACTCACTGTGAAACATCTCTTTTATTTGACACTTGTATGAGCTGATKAATGCATTCCAGATAGCCATTTTGTGGAAAAAAATATGTATTGTTGAAAACATGGGATGTTCCTCCTACCTAGTGAATAAAGAAAAAATTACAGCATTTATATTGGAAAAAATGACAAAAAATAATTTAAAAACTTCATAGGTAAGTATTTGTGTCAAGGACCAGCTATGAAAAATCAGACAAACACCTATTATCAATGGARTCCTTTACTTTTATTATACAACAGTTCCTGAATTTTGGGACATTTTATTTAATGTAACAGGTAAGCTCAAACTTAAAAGGAGTATTTACTAGCTTTAGAAAAGTAACACTCATATGTACAAACCACATACAAAACCTCTTGCTTTATGTACTTTATGTTCAGAATTTCATTTCTCAATGCTGTTTTTCAAAATCCTCCCTGGACCATCTGSTTTTGATAATTTTGCTCGATGTCTCATGACAACTCCCCAAGGCTTCTGCTCCCCTTCCTGAACCCACTCCCTTCTGCCATACTGGCTTTCTTTGAACTGTGAAACACCAATTGATGCCCTATGCAAAATAAATTGATCTGCTCAACTGAACTCCACAAAAATCTCCTGGAAAACTTATTGAAAACAGAGTCATTCCTTAAGTTAGCATGAGAATGAATAACTGAATATATCTGTTTATGGATGTCTGCAGGTTTTCTGGTTCAGCTTGTATCTCATTTGTACTATTTATTTTGACTGCTTGTGACAAGAACACATTTTTTTTCTTTTTGTATAGGACCAAGCACTTTACAAAAACAAACTCAAAGATTGCTATAAAGTCCATGCTTTGGAAGAAGCAAGGGAATGTCACCAATAAATATAAAACCAATATTGAATTATATTCAGGTTATTAGTACTGGTTGAGGCAGATGATAAAACAGGAAACTAATTTGTATAGTATTCTTATCATGGCTTGTGAAATTATTTTTTTCGTGTAACTTAAAAGATCCYAGCATTTCTGGATGTGGTAACAAGGAATTAAGAATCTCTTTCAACTTCTTCAGAGGCATGAATGGGAAACAATCCTACAAAGCAATAATTTACTTTATTAGGTTTGTTTGATTTTGTTTTGRTTTGTTGGTTTGGGATGTTTTTCCAAATGTGATGAAATTTCCGCATCTTCAAGATTTTCTTGGAGCTTTTATAAAAGAAACATATTGAAAAATCTATGTAACAATAATTTCAAAGTGTTTTCCTTGAAGATTGATTTTTTAATATGAGCCAAAATTGCAAATCAAAATACCAGCAACAGATTGATTAACCTGAATGTATTTTAGAGCATGAGATATCTGAAATCTAAAATCATCCATATAAAATCAAATGGAGGATTAAACTAAATGAACAATCTGTCTTCACTCAGTTCCTGTATGGAAYTGACAGAATAAATGAATCAGCATAGCTGCATCTTATTTTATGTAACCTGGGTTTAGTCTATAAACTGACAAAAAAAATTATGTGAAAATAAGAAAAAAAAATCCTTTCTCACCAGAGCACAGGATACAGAAAACTAACACAATAATTTTTAAAATTACTTTATCATAAGTATACAGTCATCAGCATAAAAGACTCAAAGATRTATTTGTTTCCTATTTATTTGATGGCAGATAAGGTAACTGTATCTGTAGAATCTATCTACCTACTTTTTTAAATTATTATTTGAGGTAAGGATTTTGAAACTTATGCATTTCATAACATTTTCTCTAGTCTATGTCATGTCATGTCATATTTTAGCTTGTCTTTTTTATCTTATTTTTGATCATGCAATGTGTACTGGGTGGAATTTTGATGAATCCTCTTTATTTGAGCCCCTTCCATTTCAATTACCATTTTTCAATACCTGATGCCTAGTTATGAATCTTGAATTATTCAATAAACTCTCCAAGAATTTATAAACAGAAACACAATGTGACAGCTGATTTTTTAATGGCTTTTTTCAGTTGAACTATCATTAAGTCTTTTTAGTATATGATGAGGAGTAAATCTCCACTGGTGCAAAGTAGCCCTCTCATAACAAAAATAAAGCAAATTAGGAGATAGAAGTTGCCTGGTCGTTTTTTAACCCCCTATTTTAGGATGTGCTGAGGGCAGTGCATAGTGGGGCACCGCTGAACTGGGACGCCAGTTCTCGAGTTTCCGGGTTGGATTGATTCCCCAGATGTCAGGAAAAGTMTKTTTTTCCCAAGCCCCAGGTCAGAAAAGAAGTCCYGAGTCRTTGTCTCTGTTCTTCAAGATTGTTTATTCTTTTCTTGTCTATGTCATTCCTTTCTGCCCTGCTGAGGTCTGTGCAGCAGCTCAGGGTGCCAGAGCTGACCTCCTCCCAGCTCAGGGGCAACTCTGTATACTGAGCACTATGCGTTCCATATTCACAGTTAATTACCATTACCTATGACCTGTGTTAGACAGTGCTTTTCTACTTTAATCCAACCCAAAAGTGCCACCAGCAGAAGATGGGAGACAAGAAAAAGAAGAAGAAGAAAAGAAGAAGAAAAGAAGAAGAAGAAGAAAAGAAGAAGAAGAAGGAGAAGAAGAAGAAGGAGAAGAAGAAGAAGAAGAAGAAGAAGAAGAAGAAGAAGAAGAAGAAGAAGAAGAAGAAGAAGAAGAAGGAGGAGGAGGAGGAGGAGGAGAAGGAGAAGGAGAAGAAGGAGAAGAAGAAGGAGAAGGAGGAGAAGGAGAAGGAGAAGGAGAAGGAGAAGGAGAAGCTAGTGACACAGTATTTGTCACTAGTTCAGAAGAGACAAAAATTCTGACTTTTATTTTCTAATTTGTGATGCTTCAGTTAAATTCAGTTTTAATTATCTATTTTTTTCATGTTTTATGTACATCCCAAAGGGCAACAYGTGTGGCTCTATTGTGTTTTTTTAGGAAACTTCCTTGAGGGGAAACTTCAATATATCTTTTCATTCACAAGAAAATTACTAAATATGGTATAAAAACCAGTTGAATGTTTAAGGAAAGAAGCA
The DNA here is from genome assembly GCA_902810485.1 of Alauda arvensis. Taxonomy (NCBI): domain Eukaryota; kingdom Metazoa; phylum Chordata; class Aves; order Passeriformes; family Alaudidae; genus Alauda; species Alauda arvensis. The sequence continues at coordinate 505,045 of CADDXX010000344.1, read as the reverse complement.
CAAAATGGACAAAATGCAYTGAGAAATCAAATCAGTAAAATTTAAAACAATACTTCTGTTAGTTTTGCAAATAAATAACTACATTTTACTCACAGAAAACAAGTATTAGAATAATTGAATCCTTAAGGCTGGAAAAGACCAGTGACAGCAGAATTTGTCTTCTTTTCCCACAAAGATCACCTGAGCCGTGATGTCTGTCCTCTGGAAACTTCCTTGGGGTCAAGTGTGGATGCTGAAAGCAAGGAGATCAGGCAGCAGGGCAGAATTSGTGGAAAATCAAGTCACATAACTTTCACACAGTGGTCTGAGAAAGTGTGAGGAGGAATCAAAACAATCCTTCAAGGTGAAAAACAGTCTCCACAGGTGTTYGTCCAACTTGTTCTTTACTTGTRAAAACSTTTSAGGGGTGTTGTTCTGAATTTCCAATCATGTCTCTTTTCTTGTAACTGTCTATAAAAAGGATGGTGAAAAATAAAGATTGYTCTTTTTGTCCTGGAGACTGAAGAGTCTTTGTGKTTTTGCTCTTCTCCACCCTGAACTCTACAGTAATAGTCAACAAGAGATGTCAGAGACAAGCACTTCTTCAATATCCAGGTTGGTGAGAAGTTATGTGGCTTCTCCCCAATAAAGTATTTTTATCTGTTACAAAGCAGAATTTTCTAGACAGAAATTTCTTTAAGCACTATTTCTAAGTAAAGCACCTACCAGCCTGATTCTGCTTTCAGAGTTGCCTCTTTSTGACCACATCTCAGTTCCACCAGGAGGAAGGATATATGGAAGATCTTTCTGGAGCCTTCTTTCCCCAGAACATGTGCTCTGGGTTTTACTGTGAATAAGTCTGGTCCTATAGCTATTTTTTTTATGGTAATTCTACAACACTGTCCCTTTGGTGGGCTTCAGCTTAAATATTTTAAAATAATATTTGTCTGAGGTAATATTTTTATTGCTAGCAGAAGTACAGAACTCACTGAGGTATAGAACCAGGACCAGGTTAGATGGCTGCTCTGAGGAACCTGGTCTAGGGAGAGTATCCCTGCCCATGGCAAGGAGCTTGGAACTGGATATTCTTTTAGGTCCATTCTAACCCAAAACATTCTATGATTCTATAAATACAATCATTCTTAAGGTTGAGTGAGGCAAGATCCAAACTCTTCACCCTTTCAAAGAATCCCTCTCATTGTAATTTATGGAAAAGGTGTCAAGAGAGAGGTGAGTTTTCATAACTAAGCATTAACATTTTTGGACCATCCCTTTCTCCCTCTTACTGAAAATGTTGAAGTCTGTAATTAAGAACATTCTCACCGGGGCTAATTTTGGCTAGGGTAGGGTTAATTTTCTTCATGAAAGCTAACTACCTCTTACAACAGAATACATCTTTCAGTGACAGCAGAGATCCATGTTTCTGTTAGGTCTGGAGGTGTTCTCCTGTGAGTGAGGTTGCARTACAGGCAGGTTTGGAGACCAGGTTTGTATTTTATAATATAAACCAGTTTGAAGCTTGAACTCCTTCTGCATAAATAGAAAAAAACCCTTGTTTGTCTGCTGCTTTTTCTACCATCCATTATTAATATAAAGCAGGATATCCTAATGCTTTTGGAAAGAAGCACAAAAGAAAGACCTTGGAGAACATCCAGAACTGTCCTGTCAGTGTAGGCCAGACACTGGTTCAAAATCACTTGTAGACATCCAAACCTCGTGGGCAGCAGGGCAGGGAGGGGATTGTGCCCCTCTGCCCTGCTCTGCTCAGACCCCACCTGCAGGGCTGCATCCAGCTCTGGGCTCCCAGCACAGGAAGCACAGGGACC
>CADDXX010000344.1:488162-503081 GCA_902810485.1 Alauda arvensis | reverse complement strand
GTGTGGAAGGTTCAAAGTAAAGATGCATCCAAGGAAATTGCAGACATATTTCTAATAATCTATTGAAAGTTACTTTTTTTCTTTTTTTTTCTTTTTTGTTTTGTTTTTGGTTTTTTGTTTTTTGGTTTTTTTTTTTGACAAGAACAAAATTTCTTTCTATCTGTAATTTGCATCTCTATACTGATATACACAGTTGTCAGGTGAATTAAAGGATTCATTTCACTCTTCTTACTCTTTCTAAGATTTTGGATAACAGATTTTGGAAGGAAACAGTAGATGCTGACATTTTAAACTAATCTAAGCTATCATCTTTAAAAACATATTCAACAGTTGTTGCGTGAGATTTATTATTTGAAAATGAGTCCTGAAACTTTAATATAAAATTTGATGATACTCCAGCAAGAATAATCTTCTTTGAAATATTCCTTTTGCTATCAATGAGCTAGACTATAACACTTTGATTATATGTGGCATATATTAGTACAACATCAAGCTGTTACAATGGAGGTATTAAGAACAGGTAAAAAATCCAGAGAARGAATGGGAAAAAGACATTTAGTTATTATTAATTGCTAATGTAAGGCTCTGGGAAGAAAGAGCCATATTTTATAAAGGTAAAAAAGGAAAAAAWTATATTCTCTGAGTATTAGAATGTTCAAGATCAGATAAGAATTATTACAATTATTTGTTCTCACGTCTCTCAGTCCCTTCATCTTTCCTAATGAAGACAAGTGCGTGTGCAAAGTAAAAGGCAGCAGTGACAGGGTGAGCTCTAGGGGCTGAACTGAGCTGAATTTGCAAAGCTAATCAGAGATGAAAGAAAAATGAAAAGCTTTAATGGTTTCTTTCCAACAGATCTCCCCATGCTGGATTGTGCCTACAGGTAGAAGATGAGGGCAGGGAGGAAAAAATAAAGTTCTTACTGACCTTGTTTGGAAATGGAGAAACAGGATTATGAGCCAAGGAAGGGGGTTTTGTCAAATACAAAAATTAATTTGCACAGAATTGGCAATTCAGTAGTATCTGTGTCATGTTCAAGTGCTGCCTTTCTGAAGATCACCACAGTTATTTCTCCTCYTGGCCCAAACTGCTCAAGCACCCACCTGCAGCACTGAACTTTTTTTTTTTCTGAGGTCCACCTGTTCCTTCTGGCCCATCCTGTTCAGACAGGGCTGACTTGAGAAAGGGATGCACACTTGGCTCAGGAATCAGCAAGATCCCCCTAGGCAAACAYCAAAGATTCATGCAGCCACTCAGTTTTCAAAGGCTCATTTCATCCCCATAAAGCTCCCCCCAGGAAAGTCTTTACAATCAGAATGGGTCCCACAGTCTTTGCAGTCCCCAATTATAAAACACAGGCTTTTTCTTGCTGAGAAAAGTAGTGTTCAAACCCCATCAATCAGCATAGCTGGTTAGGATTTCAAGACGTACATAATGGTTTAGTTTTGGGTGGTGGTTTAGTTTGGGGTGGTAGTTTAGTGCTYCTAAAAATTCTCAGCAGAAAACAGCTTTAAAAATGAGAAATAATTAACTGCAAAGAATTGTCATTAAATTAGTATTTGTATTAGTAATTACTGAGATTCATCCAGAGAGCAATAATTCCTATTTTTGCAAGGAGATGGTAAAAAATTGAAGTATAAMTTTGAATAATGGCATTGGCACAGACACTAGAGATGAAACCAAAACAAAAACAGTTTAAATAATGACTTTTTTATTGAGTGGAAGGGTTTTTTTATGAAGGTTGTTGACTCCTGTGATTTCTAATCAATAGAGGCATGGAGAAAATCCTTGCTTTATTTTATATTGTAATTTCCAACATGATCTTTTATTTCCTGTAGTTAGGAAAACATGTTTTTTCCTGAGTCTTATATTTATTCCTGTGAATGAAAAACATCTTTTTTTTCAGCTTCAGCATTTTATAAATAGACAAACTTGGGGAATTTTATCCTCTCCTTTTGTTTTCATTGCAATTCAATTAAAAAAATTTCCTCTGCTCTTCTGTTGGCCTCACATACAAGGTGAATTCAGATTATCCACAAAATTTGCTTTTTTTTTTTTTTTTTTAATTTTATAAAGAAGACTTTTTTTTTTTTTTAAGTTAAGACAGGCTTTATATGCACTGTAATTTTTCTTTTTTTTAATGTCTTTTTTTTTTTTAAGGGCTATCAGATTTTAAAAACATTCCTGAARGGCAAATGAACAATGTATCCTGTTATGTTATTTTCCATCTTCTATATTATTTTTTAGATTACTTTGATCTTTGATCCAAATAACAGGCAATAGAGAGTGGACATTTCTTAAAAATTCAAAAATTCAATTTTTTGTGCCTTTGGCATCATGGTGCATCATTCAGAAACTAAAAATAYATACTTAGAAATGGTGATCACAACACGACTTTAAAGCTCACCATAGCAAAAGTTTTAAAGACCAGCAGGTAATTGGAATTAATTTCAGACATTGTTTATATTCCAATAAATTTAAAAAAAAAATCTTAGGTCAATTCTTTGCATGAGAAAAATGATTAATAAAAATAAATTACTGTGCTGAGGTAAAAGCACAACCTTTTTAAGGGAGCATATTTACKATCTGCTAAAATGGAGAGCTATGTGTTTTTCAGATCAGCTGAAGCAGCTTCACTACATTTCTTAAGGCTGCTGAAGATTTTGTGCTGGGAACCTTGCATCTTAATGGCACATATGATRGATGGTTTGTTTATCTGCTTGCATATTTGGCATCATACACAGTCATTGCCTAAATAGATAGTGATGCTAAATCCTCTCTCCTGACTTCAATCAAGCATTGCACTTCACCAGAACAGACTGAATCATCTTTTGCTACCTTGCCATAATAAATAGAGGGAATCTGATGAAATTTGATTAGACAGGAAAAAAAACAAACAACCAAAAGAACCCCAACACCCAAAAAACCCCCCAAGCCACACCATTTTTGATCATCTCAGTAGATTTTGCTCCAACAGTCACAGAACTTGGACACACATRCTCTGTGTGGTGAAACCACTTGTGCAGACACTAAGAACAAATTTATGCCTCATGGTGACCAACTTTGGTTTCTCACAAAGAAAAATCCACCCAGTGAAAACATTTCAGGAGAAAGCTGAGTTTTGTCAAGCTGCAAATGAATTCCCTGATATTTGAGGAGTTTCCCATGATGCAGGGGATCTTTTTATAGTTCTTCTATTGGTGGCAATGGAGCTATTAGATAATAAAAAACAGCACATATGATGCAGTTCAGACTTGAAAGCCCAAAACTTGACTGCACCAGACACCAAAACTGCAGAGCTATTRCATTGAGGGTTAACTTAGATTTCCTATAAATTTAGTTTCTGAAACAATAAAACTCCTCTATTTGGCTCTTACTGCAAGTATTTAACCACTGTCAAGGTCTGTTGTCCTTGTATTCATTACTGATACATTCCCTTTTTATAMATCAGCCAAAAGTTTTTATGTTAAAACCAAATAAAGAAAACCTCACAACAATCTTCCATTTTTCCACTCCACTCCCCAAGAATRCATTTCAAAAACATAAGTGAAAAAGAAAAGACAGAAGGAAAAACAAGGAGAAAGAAGAGTGAAAAATGTGTGAAAGTCTCAGAATTACATKTATAGGCTGTAAAGATTTGGTTGAGGAAATGTTATTTGCTCTGGGTTTATTTACACCTCATACAGTAGCTCATGATTAGAGCACCAAATCACCAAAGAACAATCCAATATATTAACAAGTGCTCAGGAAGAGCAACAGATAGGAATGAAAGTCAGAACAGATCATTAACTCAAATTGAAAATGTCTTCAAGCCACCAGTCATTCATATGAAATCCTATACAAATACTAGGAACATACTCACTGTAAGGTAATTTTTCATAATCTATTAGAGAAAGACAGCTATTCAAACAAAAGGCCTGTGGTTATAAGCAAGAATTTATTGTGTTTAGTGGCAAAAAGTAAAACCAAAAATCCCTGTTGAGTCCTAACTGTTGCTCAAGTACATCCAGAAGCTTCAAATGTAACCTTATGTGATTGGAACATGTATTTTAAGTGGTACGTAATAGAAAACAAATCTGGTTAAAAAATAGAAAATTTTTTTCAACTTATAATAGATTTTTTTTTAGACTTAATTTTAATTTTTACTCTAGAGATTTTTGCATCTATTACCTCATGCAACTCTTATATTGCTATTAATAATCTCTAAATCTTCTCATATTTAAACTAAATTTCATCATTTTTTGAAAAGTTGATTTTATGCATCACTTTGGTCAATTAAGATTGCTAAAAATTTGGGGCTTGGGATTTCATTATTTGTTGTAAGTTTTTGGTAGTTTTGAGTTTTTAAAAATTTATTCCTGTTGGACAAATTTATTCATATGTCACAGCAGGCACTTGGCCCATTTGGGGAGAGTGTGGAATAACTTCTGTGTGTCCACTGTAATGTCTTTATTTTTGAGTAGAGCTTAGTCTGYCACTCCTTTCATTTGTTATTTCCACCAAAATGAAGAAATATAACTGTACATCCCATTTTTCCCCACAGTGACCTTCCATTGGCCTAGACAACTTTCCATTTGAATTCTGTCCTCTGATGGGYTCATGTCTTTTTCTCTCCTGCCATCATCTGAAAGTATAAATATTGCTTGRAAATGGAGACATTAACTTGCAGTCWTTGTCAGGCTAGAGCACAGAATAAAATCACACAGCATTTCACTGCCAACAGTGGAGAATGAACCACACTCCAAAACTGCAATGCTGATCAGGCAAACAGCTGTTGTCTACTCCATATAGGAACAAAAATCCCATTTCCTTATTTTCATCYTCTTTCTTTTGAAATKATTTCCTAYGATCAGTCCAAACTCATAAATTGTTATCCTTTTAACAATGGCTCTTTCATTAATAAATTAATATTTTGAAGATAAACAACTATGTTTACAATGGCAACAACTCAGTCTACTGAATGAAACCTTAGCTGTCACTTATTCATCCATCATCAACATGAAAATTCACTATTTGTTCCTTGCCTATTTTACTAGTGTAAAAAAGTACTTTTTTAATGACTTCTTTAATGACAAACTCCTATGAAAACTATTGGTTATAATCAAAAAAMATTGGCTATTTAAATATGGAAATTTACAGAGTTTGTTCTCATAACAGAGGCCAAAAGTAAAATTCCAGCTTTGCACTTACAGCAAGTATTTAAAGTCAGTTTTTATCCAATTAAAATTATCAAAATAAACTTYCATCTCTTTTCTCAGAAAAGATTACTTCAGATCTGAAACCATATAAATATTTCATCATATCAGAGTGAATTGCAGCAAAGCACCACCACTGCACATTAAGAAATAAATACATATTGTCTCGAGAAGAAAAATTCTGTAAAAAAAAAAAAAAAGTCTTGTGTAAATAAGTATCTGTAGATACAAATTATAAGAGCAAAGCAYTTTAGATATGTGAATAATGTTTGAAATATTGAACAATCAAACTGCCTTTTTAGGTAGGGTAACTTTTCAATATTAGTCAGGAATACATTAAGGACTCTGATTACAGAGYAACCAAAATCACAGCACTCTAGTTCTAGGTACAAAGAAGGAGATCTAAATAAATTTTAGGGGCCAAAAAGATCAGTTTAGTTGATAATGCTCTGAAAGCCTCTTTCCTAATGAGAGAAAAAAAAAAAAAAGAATTCTGTTGCTGATTTTAACTCACAAGTACAGACCTTAACAATTATTTACATGTTCATAACAACTCACTCTGTTGAGCTAATTTTTGTAAAATATCAGATTCAATCTCTTAAGATTTCAGGGAGAGCTGCTTCAATTTTAGTTTCAGATTAATGTACTATTCAAATCCTAATATAAATTTATTTTGAAAATGTTTTTAAAATCTATTGGTTATGATCTCTCTTTGGTGACTCAGAAGTTTTACTGAGAAATCCCAGTGCAATAATGAACAGACTTCAGAGACTGAGTAAAATAGTTTAGGATTCTCTACATGTCACCAAACAAAGTTTGGTTGTGAATACATAAGGTAGCCATGTATTCACATGTATTCACTGGCTCTTCTTCTGTATATGTTGAATAATTCAGCCAACATTTAATCACATGAAAAGGGAGATCAAAATAAACTGCCAAAATGTAATCCATTTCAGTGCCTGCAAACTCTTGACACATTTCATTTTCCTCAGTTTCCATGATTTTGACTAGAGGWGGATCTGATAAATTCCATCTGAGTGTTTTGATTGAATGATTTATAATATTTGTTCCTGAGTATAGAACTCAAGAACAAATTCCAAATCCATCTTCAATTATTTTATTTTTTGGAAAAAATGAGGAGGACTTGATTCCCCCTCACAATTAGAAAGCTGACAGTATGTGAAATGAAGACTTTGTTCCTYCACAGTGTGGTGCAGAAAATAAATGTRTTTTAAATTATTRCTGTGAAATCAAATAAAAWTTTGCATTGTGAACTAGAAATGCATTTTTCTTCAGTGTTGGTTTCTTCTTTCYCTATTTGCACAACCTATTGCCAGCACTCCATCCTTGAGGTCCTTTCCAACCTGGTAGTCAGTGATTAAAAAATCCCATTATTATTTTTATATTATTTAATTGTCTTACCCCATTTTAGAGAGTAGACTGATAGAACAGTAATTTCCTRTGCTAATTGAAGTTCAATTTACRTTGAACCATCACTAGTAGGTTGYTATATTTCTAGGCTTAATATTAGTATAACTCTCTCACAAATTAACAGTTTTGAAAAAAMCCCATAATTTAGAATATTTTTMGTTCACTTATCCTTTCTTACATGAACAACAGAGTCTTATCAAAATCAGTCCCAACTGGYAGAAAAACATAATTTGTTTTGCTAAAGGAACTGAGAGTAATTTGTGTGTATGTGCCTTGGTAAATATCATGAAGGAGCATAATTACATCTGGTCTCRAATACTTTCATAACAGCAATACAAATCCTGTCACATTAACTAAGTCCCAAATTTTGATGACTCCCTAAAGTAAAGATTAAAAATGTCATATTCCTTAATATGTTATGAAGCATGGCACAGATTTGCATTGCTACAGGGCTTTCAAATAACCTGAGAAAAAATAATAAGAAAATTGGCTCATCCTTCCTATCAACATAAGATTATAAATCACAGAATACTTTGTCAAATTCTTTAATGCACTTATTGCACATATTTATTTAGAAGATGTTCCCCTGATTCCCAGCATATGGAGCTGCAACACTGAAGMTTCACAGTTATAGCTAACTGGAGAATTAACCTAATATCCCTCATCTGCAGATATTCTCAGTTTATTTTTAAGATCACAGATGAATTAACTTTAAAAGCCAGACATGAGTAGAGAATAATTCTTTAGATATGCACGTTTATGAAACATTTGGCTAGAAGCTACATGCTAATAGACACTGTGCTGAGCTCCAAGGCCTTACAAAGTAAAACATCTGCACATTAATTAAAGGGTGTCTAAAGAAAGCATCTCTTAGAATATCAGAGGAAAACAGAATGCCCTAAGACAGTCACAGTTTAAACCAAAATTTGTACCTGAAATAATGCCTAGCATAGATTAAAATCTTTGGTGACAAAATATTTAAAAAACTTTCTCTAATTTGGAAAATGAATCCTGGCTTCAATTCAGGTATTTTCAGTAATCTCTAGCATCTTAGATAAACTTAAGCTTGTGTAACACTCCAAAAAATAACATTGCTTGAAAACAGCTAAGTTAATTAGATAGCAATCAGTTTAAGGACTTATAAAATGTTTTCTAATAACTATGCAACTGTTTTTATTAAATATTTTACTGACTGAAATTCTTTCAATTGCTATCAAATTAGTGATTGAATAGTTTAAATAATGATGGGCAAGTTCAGGTGGATTTGTGCCTGTTTAGCTATGACTACTTTCAAGACTCCTCAATTTAGAGCACAGTGGAAACCTTACAAGAATCCTTTGTCTTACATGGATCTGGTATCTCCTTCCTCAGGATGAGTGTGTGTGCAATATTTTAAGAATCGCATGACAAACATTGAGCTGATTGATTCTGGTTTAAATGGCAATACTATGCCTGAATGACCCCTCCTCACATCATCAGTTTGCCTTGTCAGAGCTTTCAAATCCATGATTTTCCCCCCTTTTTAGCAATATGTCAAAACTAAAGTCATAGCAGAGGAGTGAGACAGCAGAGACTGTAGTGATTTTGATGTCTCAGCTAAATATGAATAGTCTAASCTGCCTGTTTCAGATGCTTTGAAGACCAGTGTGTATTTGTTTGAGGAGTTTAAAGAGAAAAGCTCCTGGGCCGCACATGATCACACAGATATTTTGATAAGCACATGCAAATCATGCTCATTTCTGTCAGAACTTGTACATCCTCTTAGTATTGCACACACTGCAAAGTTTACAATGAGTACAGCATTCATAAGGTATGAAAGATGCATGCTTTTTTGTCTCAAAATACTAGTAAAGAGGTGTTGGGGTTTGTGATTTTCCATTTGTATTGGTTTGTTCCAAGCTACCCCCTTTTGTTGTTTGCCCTTGGCTCTGCCTGGTCTGCCTCCCTGATGCACCCGTCCCTGAGCTCCTGTCTATATCCCCTGTGCCCTCCCCTGGCACCTGTCTGTTTTCCCCAAACCTCGCCCTTTGTTCTAGAGAGTTCTGTGGTTTCTTCTTGGTGATTTGTTGTTACATGTTTGTCCCTCCCTCGAGTTCTCCCCATTGCTCCCAGTTGATGCCTGTCCAGATTGTAACCACACCCCGATCCCTCCTGATTGGTTTGTTGTTCCTGTCCCTCCCCCTGTTAAAAGGTGTTGCACACCCCTGAGAGGGGCTCCTTTGGGCAGTCCCCTCTCAGGGTAATTTGCCAAGCTCAATAAACCCTGAGAACTCAGACCCCCAAAGGAGTCAGCCTCTTTTTCCAAGGGTAGCAGGAAGGTTTCAACCACTCTTGCACCCACTGGGGTCTGTGTGTGTCCTCAACCCACAGATCGTGGCAGGGTCGCCTCTGGGCTGAGCCAGCCCTAGAAGAGAGGGACCACCTGCAAAGAAGTACATGTTAAACTTGGTTCTGGTTGCTTCAGAGCAAGCAACAACATTTTGCTGCAGTATATTATTCCTATGCCTTCTTGTCTTTCAGTTGTCTGTAAAATGAACTGCAGTGAACTTTAGAATGAAAAATACYGGATTTTATTGGCTGTCCTTTCTATTTGTTTTCTGTTCCTTTATGGCCTTAAAATGTTCCTGCTCCTAAATGAGAATGGATCTTTTTTTGAAGATTTTATCTGACTTTGTTGTAGGCTTGACAGCTGCAGAATTTAGCCCAGGCAGCTCAGATGTGGGATATGCTTGTTCTATTTTACTTTCAGTATTATGAAAGTCACAGTGTTTCTTTTAAATTTTCCAACACTAATTTACAGGCATATGAAATAGTCCTGCTGGAAAAAGCATACTAACAAAAACCAACCGACCAACCAAATGAAGAAAGACTAATTTCTTTGGAAAAAAATATTTTCAGCCTCACAGTCCATTTTTATTGCAACCATGAAATTAAAACATCATTTTTCTCAGACACAAAAGTGGCATTTAACTGAGAAAATCTATCATCTTATGCTCATCCTGGGAAGATGTCTTTTAAATTGTAAATGGACCTCTAGTCCCACAAACACTATCATCATCACCATCAATCATTACTATTCTTATAGTGTATAAGATTTCTATTTCTATTTTCGTTATTTAATGTATTTATAATTTTCAAATGAAATGTATAATAAAATTAAATATTTTAATATAAAAAAGAAAAAAGCCCCAAATTTGTTATGAGAAAAAAAAWTTTCATAATTCAATCCCACAGAGGAAATATTACATGAACCTWGCAATTACATTTAGTAACTTAGTTAAAGTTATTCTAGAAAGCTCATGAAGCATCTGATACAGGAAACAGTGAGAGCATTTCCACTGTAAATCATTCTTTTTTTCTGACAAAGTATATGACACCCCATAGCTCTGTGGAAGATCTTAATAACTTCTCAGTCTTCCACACAAAGCTCATTGATGTTATTTGATTAAAACTTGTGCTGTTTGAGCACACCTTTGCTCATTGCACATGGTGTCACCACCAGTTTCTRTATTTAACATCTAGTTGGGAGTCAAAAGCTACTTTTTTCCTTCAAAATTTGTGAGAGCATTTTTCTCTCTCTTTTGTCAAGAATGATTCATAGTGGTTTTGTACCCACATCCTTCCTCTATRAATTTACCACAGAGGTTCTAAGCTAACTTCTCATCCACATMATTATGAATCCATTCCRTTTTATYAGCTTTGCTGTTTAGTTGCATGTTYCTTGTTTTTTGTTTTCACACCCAAATCCTTTCCAGTGTTACCTCTCCTGTGCCTCTTCCAGCACTGGCTCTCAACCCACCGAGATTTTTCTGACTATTTTTATTTATTTTTATTTAGACATCTCAGCACTTCCTTGCCTATTTGTACATAACTAGCTAGGCTCTTCATCAAATTCAAATTTCAGTTCTCTTATTTTTTTCATCAGTTGTCAACAGATAGAGGAGGGAGCAGGTGGAACATCTGGCATGTTTCTCTGTGAGACATTTTACTTACAGGTGTTTTTGTTTGTTCTTTGCCTATCAAACTCAGCACTGAGGAAATGGATGGGTATGAMAGCTTCAGAATTGTTTCTGCCCACAATATTCTGGGGCTTCCACTCAGTGATCCCAGAAGTTCACTGGTTGCTTACATAATTTTGTAAAAGAAATAACTATTGCTACATTGTCTCTGGTGGTTTTTGGGTTTTTTTGAGTAGTAAGAGAGTTTTAGCCCAGAAATAAGTAAAAAATATAATTCCTTTTTTTCCCCTTGTGCATTATACATTTTTTAGTTTATTTTTGAATATTGAAGAGCTAAGTAATACATATGCATTTTTTATTTCCTTGCAATATATTCCATAAGAATTTGCTTTATTTAAGACAAGTAAATTATTATACTATGATGATGAGATTTTAACCCACAATAACCCCTGCTTATTATAGAGGTTTGGCATGAAACATTACAAATGCAAGAGGATAATTAGAATTGCAAGAAAAAAGTGAGTCTAATTGTTCATRTGGAGTGTATAAGAAATAATGCTATTTATTCAACAGAACAGGTGAAGGTAGAACAGATGTGTAAATAGAAATGAACTTACTGTTAAAAATTTAAGATATGCTTTGTCACTTGTTAGCCAGTAAGAAGATAAGAAAWATAAAATGCCTTTGAAATCAGTCATTCAGAGCCAGAATGCTGAGATTTTTATATCAATTTGGTAATTCACAGCTGGCATAATTTATATTTGCTTACAYTGATGAGATTTACACTACAATTAGACATGATATATTTATGACTTAAATTTCTCATACCCAGTTTGAAGAGTTATACCTGTTATTTATTTGCACAGCCCTGCCATTCTCCTGATGTTGAGCTCTATAAATACTATTATCCAGCAGCATTCTATATTGCTTCCTTATCCAGTAGATTTTTTTTTCCTGCTGGAGAGATCTGATGAAAAATCAAGCCTTTTAAATGGGTGACATCACTTTAAATTTAATTCTAAAAGCTAGACTGCTAAATTCAGCTCCTACTGAAAGAAAGGTACAGTACAAACACAACAGCACTAATGGMTGGTTTCATGTTTACCAATATCTTCAAAAGCAACAAAAGGCAGACTAGGAGAGCTTTTATTGCATTTTAAAAAACATTCTAAAAATGTGTATCTTTTTCTTCACTTCCTCAGAAAATAGAAAGAAAGCAAACCCTTATTCTGCTTGGAATGAAAATGTATTAAAAGGAAATGAAAAAGAGAAAAAAAGAAAGGAAAAAAGAAAACTGGTTTGCTGAGTATGATTTTCAGCAAATGGATACTATTTTGCTGGCTCTATCCATTTCACAACAGCTTAAGGCAATGTGCACTCAGAAAGAAACTTCTTCACCATCCTGAAATGAATGAAAAAGAGGGAAGCAATCTCTGGAGCCAGAGTGAAGTCCTATCAAAGAATAGCTTACTAAAGATAAGTGGGAGTGAAAACTCAGTTTAGTTGGTCAAAAGATTCAAAGAAACCACTCTCAGGCCTACTGAGCTTTCAAATAGAACTGAAGGAGGATCAATAGGAAAGTTTTTAAACAGAAAACAAATACCCAAAACAGAGAGGAAACTTGAAAGGCCAGGAAATAGCCAAGGCATGAGAATGGAARTTCAAAGCAGTAGAAAACCAAAGCCAACTTAATACTTGACAAACACTGAGCATCTGCAACCCTCAGTGGGCCAAACCTGAAAGTTTGTTCACAGATTGCCAGTCTCATGCCTGAGCACAAATTTTAGCAAGATTTAAATTCTTTAAAAGACAAAAATCTCTCAAACTCTCCAGTCAYAAATAACTTTTAGTGCATGACATGACAACGTGGTTTTTATTTCTTTGCTGTCTTATCCAGATGAAATAACACCAGAAGCAAATCACCTCCTCCCCCCAAAAACCCCAACCCTCCATACTGTCACTGTGAACCCTCTGCAGAAACAGAATTATTATTAGAGGAAAAAAATCATAAGATATTACAGCCTTGGTTCTGCCATTAAACATTCATCAMTAGCAAATCCATCTCTGTGCTTTTATCTTACGTGAAGCTGTGACAGCTCCCAACACTGCYTGTGTAGGTGCAGCACAAACTACTTTTCCTTCATCTTATTTTTTCCTCCCAGTTACATCAAGTCTGAACTCTCTCAGTCAGTCCACAGGACAAGTTATACCTGCTGCTGTGCCACAAAATGCACCTGAGGCAAATCCCTGAGCTCAAGCATATTCTTTGTCTGGCAGATGACACTTTTTTATTCAGTGAAGAAATTGAAGAAGTGACATATAAAATAAAGCCAAGTACCCCACTCTATTGCTAAACACAGTCAGTGTGTCTGTCTATATTACTTGAAACAGTACCTCAAAAAATAAAGATATCATTTGGGTCTTAAGTTTGTTAAAATAGAAAGTATGTAACTCTTTTGTACTGATCACTTTTGCAGTTTGGGAAATGGGAGTACTTACCTGCTGAAATCAAGGTTCTTTCCTTCATGTCAACTTTATGTGTAGAAGGTTTATTTCATGATTTATKAAATATGCATTGACTTTAAAAGCCTGAGATTTTTTTTTTTTTTTTAATCCAAGAAAGACAGAAAGAAGCATAAGTGGAGAAAGGAAGCAGCTCTCTATCAGATTTAATTAAGGTCATTTGTTCCATGGGGAAGTATTCAGTGCYATTCTTCACTATCTCACCCATAAGGTAGCTGAGACACCACTGGGAACAAGTCTGAGCTAYACAATCTAGAATGTTTCTTTTAGTTTTATTATTATTTGTTATTTAATTACAGTGCCTTGCACAAGATAATATTAACAACCCTTTTTGACAGAATTGCCCTGACTCCCTCACACTAGCCCAAACCAGGTCTACTGGGACCTTTGAGAGGATGAGCTGAGGTCAGCAGAACTGAGGCTCACATTAGCAGTGGTACTGTTAAATAGGATGATTTCACAGGACCAAGCTGAATATTCATGTTCCTTGTCATATTTTTATCAAGAAARTATTGTTGATTAGGGAATTCCATAATAAATACTCATTTGCCCACCTGGTGAGCATAAGTTGTGAGCTTTCCTCATGTTTGTATATTATAAAGGCCAGTTGTGCACTTATTGGATYTTTAGGGACAATACCTATATGTAAACACAAAAAGTGAATAAATCTTTTTTTTCTAGCATACAGTGGAAATGAAAGCATTGTTTTCCTTGTGTTTTCTCAGATACAGATGTGCCTGAGGGGCCAAAATGGCAAGGGAGGTGAGTACTGAATCAAACTTACTTAAATATTTTGTGTTTTCAAAAGAACACCATTAAACTGGACTCTGAGATGGGAAAATTGATTTAGCTAGTTACTACAGGAGGTTTGGTGGCTGGCCCACCAAATGACTCTTGAGATGCAAGAGGTTTGATATGGAGCACAGGAAGGAAGGGAAGAGAACATGAAAGGCAAAAATCAACAYGTAAAGCTGAAGGCCTGTTGCTTATCTGAAGTGATTGCAGTGGAGCMGACAGAAGATAAGGAGTGTATAGATCTGTGTCTGATCTCAGCAGGAATTAAGTCAGTGTCAGAATTTCCCTTGTACCCTTGCTCAGGAGCTGTGATGGAAAGGAGATCCTCCTGTTACAGATGGTAATACTAAAAYGCATTCAGCTTTATAGAGTGCTGATAAAATGTGGCATTGCATTGCAATGTCAGACYTAAAGTCACAATTTCCTTCTTCAATTATTTTGTGGTGAAAAGCATGGAGTAACCTAAAAGAATTATTTGTACTACAGAAAAAAGAATGAACATTGTGTGGTTTCTCACCTATAGTTCTCACTCTCTGTAGAATTACATTGGGTGAAAAAGTGTACAAGAAAGTAACTTAACAGCATTTGCACAGAAATATGGATCATTAATCCAATTTTCCTCATGTGTCTAACACGCACATGTCATTTATCAAGCAGTAATTAATTTGATCAGGGAGRAGCAGTGTTTTTCACATGGTCCCAGTGGGATCCATCCAGAACTTTCTATCCGTCACAAAGTTTCTCTGAGTGTTACATTTTTCTTGTGCTGTGCATAGTGCACAAGCACTGCAGCACAAGGGGACGAGTAGAACACCACAGGACAGGAGTGGAGCAGGACAGAAATACAAAAGAAATCAATTCTTGCACTCTGGCCCTCAATGGRGTCATTGCCTTTTAGTCCAAAGCTTGAAGAGATGGGCACAGGGTAACTGGGACTGGCTGCACACAGGACAAAATGTGCAACCCTACATATTCTGCAAGCACACCTATGCAGTGAGACAAATATCCCTTGTATG